>RJVU01075617.1:1801853-1860482 GCA_003731715.1 Anabarilius grahami | reverse complement strand
TATATGGACATTCCGTTGAGCCTGTATCCGCACCAGGTCACATGACAATCAGTTTCGGAATGAATGAGATCATGATTATGACAATGGGGGAAACATCCATCCATCCATTTTCCAAACCATTTGTGGATGTGAGGATGCTGGAGCCTATTCCAGCAACTTGGCCCATACGCAAGGAAATTACCTGGACAAATGGCCAGTCCATCGCAGGGCTGTGCGGGAAACAATCTCCCCTAATATATTTACACATTATATGTTAGGAGCCATGTAATAAAGCATTAAATCAGACTTATCTTAGTCTAGTAATGCAGAAGAATGCAATTTTGTACTGCAGATTTGTTCCTTGTTAGTTTTTCCCATACATCAAATCTCTTTGAAGAGGAAGTTGTGATTTCAGAGTGAAACCGCAGTGCTCTCTGCTGGTTTAAAAGCACTCATTCAGTAAGTGTCAACTATTATGTGCTATTGTATTTATATAATTTCATTTTTTTGTAACTGAAAAAAAAAAAGAAGCTATTACTATAATTATAACAATATTAGATAATGTAAAACCAGGCCTAGTTGTCACACTTTTTGCATCAAAATGATACTTTACAAAGACTCCAAATATTATGACAACATCCCCGAATAGTGCATGGATTAATATGTCACAATGGAAACCCTGGTTTCACATGTTTTAAGGGTAAAATCTACAACAGAGAGACAAAACAATAATTTATATATAATTTGCATAATTTAATTTAAAGTACAAATAGTGTATCCACAGAACACAGTGAAATAAAACAATGAACACAGATTAATCTTGTAAAAGTTTGTATTACATGATATCAAAATGAATACTTTCCTATCATAATGTTTAGTATATTCTAATATTGTTTGTTATTCTTATAATGTATTATTAGATAAACTGACAAACAGACTACACTAAAAATAAAAGTAAAAATAGAATGTTGGCTAAAAATAGTACAGACAAACAGACAGACCCTGTGACCTGAAAAGGACCAGAAGCAATACAATTCTGTTTGGAGCTGATCGATCACTACACTGAATGAATGATTTTCCCAGTTTAGACTAATGGAGCCAACAACTGTTTTCAGTCCAGTTATCTACACTTCTAAAACCAATAGAGGAATATCAGAATAGCATGTACAAGAATCTCTGTTAATATACTGTGACATTCACTACCGTTTAAAAGTTTTGAAACCTAATGTTTTTTGAAAGAAGTCTCTTATGCTCACCATTGTCACCAAGGCTGCATTTATTTGGAAACAAACAAAAAAAAAAACCCAATAATATCACAATTTAAAACAAATGATTTCTATTTTTAATATATTTTAATGTATTTATTTTTTGTTTAATTTATTATGTAATTTATGTGATGGCGAGTCACGTGATCCTTCAGAAATCCTTCTAATATGCTGATTTGGTGCTCAAAAACATTTAGACAAAAAACAAACAGTGATTCTGCTTGATATTTTTGTAGAAACCTTTTTTCAGAATACTTTGATGAATATAAAGTTCAAAAGGACCGCTTTTTTTTTTTTGTAACATCATAAATGTCTTTACTGTCGATCACGTTTGATCAATTTAGTGCGTTCTTTTTTTAATATAAAAGCATATATTCAGCAGTGTGTCCAACTAGGGGGCTCCAGTACAGAACTACAAGGTAAGATAAGACCAATATGATGTACTTTCAAAAAATTAGTTAATATATAGTTTGGTGGCTGTAAAATCTGTATTTATATTTTATGACTATTTTGAGATTATGCAAAAATAACAACAAAGTTGTAGTCGCATCTGTTGCTATTCCATGTCAAACCGCATGGTGGCACTGGCAGCTGGTCACCATGAACGTCTAGGGTACTGCCGAGGAAGAAGATTCCAGTGGATTTGACATTTGTAAGCGTGACTGGAGAGCAACAGTCAAAGACATAGGATGCACAATGTCCCAGCAGTCTCCATCGGACCCTGAACGGCCAAGACATGCAGCCTTGGTGTGTTTGGTAACAAACATCACCTAAAAAGACAGAAAAGGATAAACTGATGTAGCCAGGTTATGTACCGTAACGCTGAATGTTGTTGGTCTCCACTATAGCATCACTTGATCTGTAGACCTGCTTATGCATCATAATGCATGCTATTTGTCATCTGTCTTTCCATTATAATACCATGTTTCTGGATTTTATTATTACTAATATTATTATTATAGGACCTTTTTTTGCTATATATATATATATATATATGTTATGTTTCAATTTGTGCATGTAGGGTCCCGTTGGAATTGACTACATCCCCACTGAGGAGGAGAGGAGGGTGTTTAGGGAGTGCAATCAGGAAAGCTTCTGGTACAGATGTGAGTGGATGTCCAGTGTTGTTACCCATTATTATGCTTGTGGTTTTATTGATAACATAACTGATTTAGGTTTTTGTCTACATACATACAGCTCTCCCTATATCAGCCATCAGCATGGCCTTCACTCAGTTCCTTATTTCTAGAGGTGAGTTTGTGGAGAATCTCACCGAACCTGAACCTTTAAACAATAATGTAAATGCTTTGATTTAATTGTTTTAGGTGCTCTTATGGCCTCTGGCAGATTTGGATCATTGCCCAAAGTAGCTTGTGAGTAAAATTTACTGTCACTGTAACTGTGTGTTGATTTATCATTAGACTGAATGTTGAAAAATATGTATGCACTGTATGTGTTAAATATGTGTCAGTTGCTGGTGTTTGTGGGTTCCTCGGAGGGAAGATGTCATACATGAAGACATGCCAGGAGAAGTTTAAGAGCTTGGAGAATTCCCCACTGGGGGAGGCACTGAGACAGAGACAGCACCACCAAACACCGAAGTAAGTGTTTAAAGGGTTAGTTCACCCAGAAATGAAAATAATGTAATTTATTACTCGACCTCATTTCGTTCCACACCCGTAAGACCTTCATTCGTCTTCGGAACACAAATTAAGATATTTTTGATGAATTCCGATGGCTCAGTGAGGCCTGCATTCACAGCAATGACACTTCTTCTTTATGGATCTTGAGAGAGGAAGTGTCATTGCTGTGAATGCAGGCCTCACTGAGCCATCGGAATTCATCAAAAATATCTTAATTTGAATTCCGAAGATGAATGAAGGTCTTACGGGTGTGGAACGACATGAGGGTGAGTAATAAATGACATTATTTTCATTTTTGGGTGAACTAACTCTTTAATGTTTAATCTAAATGTCATAACTGTACCTGCCGGTGAAAATGACAATGACATATGCCGGACTTCTCCAGTCATTTAGTCTTCTAAAAGCCCAACCCTGCAAGCTTATGTTCATATGCCTCCATTTTTGAGTGCAACGCTCACATCTCAAAATCCACATAGAAACAGTCCCCACCCTACATTTTTTTTTTCATTTTCAATAAGTCACTATATTCAGATGTGCATCACAGTACAGAACAAAAGGTCTGCTGCTACTTCCATTTCATTGTGACTTTAAATAAAAGGAGTGATGCTGTGAGAGTGTTTAGTTTGTGACATTTTCATAGTTTTTAAATATTTTTTCCAGGTTTCCTTTTGAGCAGCCGGGGTTGAGTGATCCAAACAAAGCTGATTTAGAGCCAGCCTTTCAGCTTGATGATCAGAGGGATTTCACTTACAGTAAACCCATGCGTTCAGCAAACCAATATGACAACCAAATTACAGGCAAGTTAAAGTGCCATCGTTAATTTGCATTAAAAACTATTGTAGGTCTTATTACCCTTAAAGGATTAGTTCACCCAAAAAGGAAATTTCTGTCATTAATTACTCACCCTCATGTCATTCCAAACCCGTAAGACCTTCGTTCATCTTCAGAACACAAATTAAGATATTTTTGATGAAATCGGATACTCATACTCATCAATGTCATAACAAATTTCAAGGCCCAGAAACGTAGTAAAGACATCGTTAAAATAGTCCATGTGACTACAGTGGTCAAACTTAATGTTATGAAGTGACGAGAATACTTTTTGTGTGCAAAAATAAAACAAAAATGACTCTATTCAACAATTTCTTCTCTTCTCTGCCATTCTCCTATGCTGAACCCGGAAGTGCTGAACTGTGTCTACAACATAAACAGCATAGGAGACTGACAGGCTAGAGAAGAAATTGTTGAATAAAGTCGTTTTTTTTTTTCATTTTTGAGTGAACTAACACTTTAACATTTGCTGCAGATCTTATTACTCAGGCTATTATAAAACAGTAGAATAGTACACCTCAAAATTAAAATAATGCCATTCATGCCATAGAGCAGAGATGGGCAACTTCGTTCCAGGAGGGCCACTGTACTGCAAAGTTTAGCTCCAACTCTAATCAAACACACCTGAGCCAGATAATCAAGGTCTTCAGGATTACTAGAAAGCTACAGGCAGCTTAACCCTGCAGGACAGTTGCTGCGTTCATGCTATGTCATAATTACTGTAAATAATGTTTTATTAAAGGAGAATTAAAATTTCCTGATAATTTACTCACCTCCATGTCATCCAAGATGTTTATGTCTTTCTTTCTTCAGTCGGAAAGAAATCAAGGTTTTTGAGGAAAACTTTCCAGGATTTGACATTGTTGTTTTACCCTTTTTGTAAAGGACGTTTGACTTAGTCTTTGCACGATTGCTTTGTAAACACTTGCTCGGTGCTTCCGCCTACGTTCCACATGACCTTTCCTCCGTGATTACATAATGCGTGCCGCATCGCAGAGCTAGTGCAAGACGAGCATTTGTGGTTAAAAAGTATACAATTTTAATTTTTTTAGAAAATGACCAATCATTTCACTAGATAAGACTAGTTATGACATGTCGTGAATACATCAAGTGGCCCTTCAGGGCCGAATTTGTCCATCGCTGCCATAAAGTGAGTGGTATTTAAAACCTTTCCTCAAATCCTGCAGAATCATCTTACATTGAGGAGGATGTAAGAAGTAAGGACACGGAAAACTATGAAGTCACAATGACTCAGAAACCAGGAGCACTGCCGAAGTCTTCGGCCGAGTCCACGCCAGCCAAGAAAGGTGAGACCTGCCAAAATACTATCCAACATCCTAACTACGTGTGTTGTGACAAAGTCATTTTTATGTTCTCTAAACTAAAAGTTATGATGTACATGGAGAAAATAGAAGTTACTACTTCTGACATCAGTTAGAGAGAAAATGGGTTACACAGCACATATGCTCACCAAAGCCACATTTATTTGGTCAAAAATAAACAAACAGTTGTATTGTGAAATATTATTACAAATTAAAGTAATGCTTTTTTTTTTATTCTCACATATTTTTAACCGAATGCATTCCTCTGATGACAAAGCTGAAATTTTAGCAGCCATTACTCAATGATCCTTAAGAAATCATATATAATATGCTGATTTGGTCCTCAGAAAACATTTCTTATTAATGTTGAAAACAGTTGTGCTGCTTAATATTTTATAATAAACTGTAAACTGTACAGTTTGAGGTGTCTTGGCAAAAGGGGAGATTGAAACTTTGTGTATCAGTTTGAAGTGCCTTAACAGGTAGAGCTAGACAACGGTCCTGACGTGTGAGGAAGATCCATTTAGATCCGCTCTGATGGATAGATCTGTTTAGATCCGCTCTGACGGACAAAAAAAAACTCCCTGAAACTTCCTAGCTCTTCCATCCAGATAGCGAAATTCTCTCTTTTTACTGTTATTTCTATTTCTTATGCGTTCCATTTTTATTATTATGTACTTGAATCTTCTTTATGTAAAGCATTATTTCCATTGTGTATGAAATGTGCTATACAAATAAAATTGCCTTGCCTAAATACTTTTTTTCAGGATTATTTGATGAATAGAATGTTCAAAAGAACAGCATCTATTTAAAATATATATATATTTTTTTACTTTATAATTGAATGCATTTAATGCATGCTTGCTGAATAAAAATATTAATTTCTTTCTTAAAAAAATCTGTACTGACTATAATTATTGTCTGTATTAAATAAGAATAGTGGAGTTATAAGAATATAACTTCTTAACATCATTATAAGGCCTCACAGAGAAAGTTCTTTTTGCGTACGTGTGGTTTCAGTTGTTCCTACATTTTTATTTAGAATCAATTTTAGTACAAGTTTATGAATAATTTTTGTGAAAACTTTCACACACAGATTTCACGCACAAATTTGTGTGTACGCATGCTTAGTGAATGAGACCCAGTGTTTTGTATTTATATTGTAACAAAAATGCTCTTTTACCTACATGAAATGTATATATATCTTTTTTTTGTAAACAGGAAAGAAGAATATATATGGAGACACATGGGAGGAGTGAGAGCTGCTTCAGCACACTGTTTCACTGTCTGTAACTGATGTCTCTTACAATATAGATGTCTAACTGTGTCTGAGAGATGACTGTCATTGTACCTATTTGAGTTAAAGACACAACTATTGTTTTTAAAATTGTGCACAACTCACTGCATTATCTAATAGCAGCAACTTTTTGAAATTGTAAGGACACAGTTAGGTTTTTACATGCTCTGAAGAATGTTTTCCCACTCAAAAACTAAAGCAATGGTATTTACGTTTGATTTATCAGACGCTTTAATCCAAAATGACCATATTTTGGGAGAGTTTTTAGTGTTACATGATAGAGGCCATCTACAATACTATGGCATGATTCCCGATTTTTTCGCTCATTTCATGACAGTTGGAGGAATCATTCAGGTCAGGGGCACATTTGGTGCAGGGATGAGTTTACATGTCATAGTTTAATTCTTGAGATTCATAAACCCCTAATAGGAAGACTGATCCACAATAATTGTTTAGTTAGTTAATTTAGGTTTGTTAATTTGATATTAAATCTTTTGAATTCAGTATATAGACATCAAAATATAGGCATCAATTCATAAGAAACAAAAATCAAGTTGGGCATATTTTATTTCTGTACACACATTGTACATAAATACACTGAAATAATTTTTGAAAAATAAAGACGATGTCCCTGGGATTTGGAATGACATCAGACAAGAGATAGGGCATTGTAATTTCAGTATTCACACACACACACACACTTCATAAATTTCAGGTTTTGAGACCTAATAGGACCAATTGTCTTACTGAGTATTGGGACATAACTGTTTTATTAACCTACAATTGGATACATTTACACAAATATAGTTCACTAAGAAAAAAAGGCCTGCATAGGACTTAGTCTTCACACCTGACCCAGGATTGAAACAGATGAAAAAACAAACTAAGTGAAAAATATTAAATAAAAAAAAAATGTAGAAATAATGTCTTTCTGTCCTGGAGAAACTCCAATATTTGTGGGTTCATATTTTAAAATCAGGTATTTTTATTTTGTTTGACTTTTTCAATGACCCAACAAACCTATAAATGTTTTGAGTTGTCTCACTTGTGAACAAAATGACAAACAAAATGTCTCAGGGAAAGACAGAAACAATCAGCTCCACACACAAATTAAGAGACAAACATTTGCTGCTCGTCTTTTTAAACTGAGCAAGTAAACAAGGATAAAAAAAAAAAAAACTCAAAAAGAACAGCAAAACAAATCTAATCTGTGCTGCGTCACTACCCATTGGTGCACCTGGACCGCATCAGGTCCGTGATTTCCACTAGACTCAAAAGTCCCGTCAGAGTCTATATGGTGCGTGGCACAGTCAGTGTTTGATTGTCTTTGTATATAGATGATAATTTGTGATAAGGATAGATGTAGAATTATGTATTGTGCATTGACCGTGTCCATTTGGCTTTCAGCCAACTGAAAATCCATATTAATCGTTCCTACCATCCATGTTTTTTTAATTAACAGGAAAAGTTTAATTCTACAGTTGCCAATTCCTCAAGCCATTCTTCACTGGTTCGTTCCACAGTGATGGTTGTCGGCAACAGGAAGTCGCTTAGCTAGTGTGCAGACTGTGTGATGTGATTAAGGTGTAGTAGACGTTCCAGTTTGGAGCTACTTTCCGTGGCCTCCTCGCAGGCTCTGTGTAGTCATGTGACAGTAAAGGTCCCTCTGTGTGTATTCATGCACTCGCGAAACCAGATCGGCACAGACGTGTGCCTCAGTTTGTGTGTATGTGGGTTGTAAACAGTGCTTTCTCGGTGAGGAGTGCTGTGAGTGGCGCTCGGACGTGAGGCAAGTCTCTTGCTCAAGAGTGTGGAGGGAAAAGGGACGAGGCCACATGAGAAAACCGTGACAGTACCGGAGAAAGGCACCTCAGGAAGACCACGCCGCAGGGATGAGCTCTGGCCCGCCACTGCTAATCCGGCCGGAAGATGGGAATCTTGGGTAGAAACTCTATTTGGATGACCTATGAATAGGACAGAGAGAAGTGATGGAGGGGAATTTACACATTTCACTTTTAATAAGTATGATTTATTTAGTAACACTTTACAATAAGGTTCATTTGTTAACATTCTGTCACGGGACACTTGACGCTGTTATTATTTATTGCCTTTATTTCGCATCACATATTTCAGTAATCATCATAAATTAGGTATCAATCGAAAGGTAAAAAAAAAAAAAAAAAATCAGCATTCATTATGTAAATTACCTATTTGAAATTGGACATTGTACCATGGAAAAGTACTTTAAATCATTTTAGCAGGCTCCTCCCCCTAGTGGCCATTGTCATTTCATATTACAAAATTTATTTTAACTACTTTAGTCAAAACTTATCTAATTTTGACAAAACACATTGCCAGAAAGGTCTGAATCTCAGGCTTTGGTGTCTGTTTTGTGATATTCGGGCAGAAATTTAGTAATTTGTTACAGGAGAATGCATCAAAAAAATTTCAATGGAACGTGGATGACACCCGGTGGATTTTTTGGGTACAACGGCTAAAAATCTCATGGGAACTTCTCATTTTTGTGATATCAACTTCAAATTTGGAACACAAATTGGTTAGACATATGGCTTCGATTTTATATCAATTTTAGAGTAAAAAATAATTTGTAAAATATATGTTTTATATAAAATAAAAACGTTTTAGTACAGTACATTTGATTTACAGTGAATTTAAACTTTCATACTTTCATTTTTTGAAGTGCTTTCACTTCAGCAACAATCTGAAAGTCTTCTTTAAAACAAGACCAAACTTAGGTCTATATTCCAAAGCATTCTTGAATTACAACGATTCAAGTTTGTATAGTGCATTTTCACATCTATGCTCAAAAAGATGACAGTTAAGGAGTTAATGTATTAGCTAACATGAACTAACCATGAGAAATACATTAGTTACTGTATGTTCATCTTTATTAACATTAGTTAATAAAAATACAGCTGTTCATAGTTTATTCATGTTACTTCACAGTGCATTAACTGATGTTAACAAATACAACTCTTGATTTTAATAATGAATTAGTAAATATTGAAATTAACATTAACAAAGATTAATAAACGCTGTAGAAGTGCAGTTCATTATTAGTTCGTGTTAACTAATGTAGTTAACTAATGAACCATATTGTAAAGTGTTACCATTTATTCTATTTGCAACAGCTCAAATTGTTTTAGGTGTGTGTTTGTATTTGGCTTACATATTCCATCATGTTGTTGGTTTCACACTTCCTTTTGCTGAGCCTCCAATGCAAACACAGCTAAATGAACAGAGGACATGTAGTAAAATTAGCACCTGACAGGAAAATACAAACTGCAAACAAGCACACGACCTTCTACGTACCTTGTGATACAATCTGCTGTTTTCCCACTCCAACAGCTTCTCTATGGATCTGCGTGTCTGTTGGTAAAAAAGACACTATTCAGCACACGACAAGAGAGCTTGTTATTTATGTCCTATAATGTACACTACCTTTTAAAAGTTTAGGGTTGGTAAGACTTTTTTTTTTTTTTTTTAAAGTCTGCTCACCAAGGCTGCATTTATTTGATCAAAAATACAAATATTAAAACACTAATATTGTTTTAATATTATTACTATTTAAAATACAAAATTTTGTTTTAACATTTTAAATTGTAATTTATTCCTGTGATCAAAGCTGAATTTTCAGCATCATTACTTAAGTTTTCAGTGTCACATGATCCTTCAGAAAACATTCTAATAGGCTGATTTGCTGCTTAATTAAAATGTAGTTTTATCATTAATGTTGAAAACAGTTGTCCTGCTTAATATTTTTTGTGAAAACAGTGATACATTTTTCCAGGATTCTTTAATGAATGGAAAGTTCAAAAGAACAGCATTTATTTGAAATAGAAATCTTTTGTTTCTATTTTTATTTTAAATTTCTTTTTTTTAAAAAATCTTACTGACCCCGTCTACTGCATCAATTATCCAAGAAAATATTGTCACACACTTTGTGTAAAAGAAAAAAAACAAATCAAGGAAGTATATGGGGCAATGAATTCTGGGTGTTTAAAAGCAGAGATGTAAAGCTTCTTTACAATAAGGACCCATTAGTTACTGCATTAACTAACAGTGAGCAATACATTTGTTACGTTTTTTTACACAGTTTTTAATCTTTGTTAACGAGTTAGCTGCAAAACTGTCAATATTGAATGTGAAAAATGACACCACATTCCTAACCCATAGATTTCCACTGTAGATTAATTTCTATAAACCTGATAATTGCATTTTTACAAACTGAGGGACGGCTTCAACTCATGATCCGTGTTAAGTGACAGCATACCACAAATGCTTTCGATCAAGCTAAGCTTCTTTTAAACCAGGAACATTCCTTGAGGTGACTCTGAACAAACTCACCCTCTTGCTAAGACAGATGACAGGCCACAGACTAAAGCCCAGAGTACAGCAACAGCACAGACAGCCGCACAGCAGCCAGCGCACATTCACCGGGAGAGCCTTCCTCAGACAGCTGTTCACGCGGTTTATGCTGGCTTTGAACTCCTCCGGTGCGACCTGTAAGTGAACAAATGAATCAGGTAACTAAAAACATATGTCAGACCTCAGAATTGTGTGTGGCAACATTGTAAAATACATACTTTTTTTTCAAGCTTAACAACTAGTTACATGGAAAAGAGCAGCTTGAACATTCTTCTAAACATCTCATTTGTGCTCGACAAAAAAATATGGGGGTGAACAATTATTTTAAGCATTATTATTATTATTCACTTCTCACTGGGATTAGAAATGTATAATTTTACATTTAATTGTAGTTCCTTAAGATGGAAAAAGCGACAAATATATGGGTGGGACAAAATATCGATAGGGCAATATATCGTTGTCCTTCTACATGCGATACAAGAATCGATACGGTGGTGCCAAATATCAATATTTTAATTAATAAAATAGATTTCCCTGCTCCCAGCATCGCTACTTCATGGCACCTCGAGGTGGCGCTCAACACATGAATGAGGGAAACGTGAACAGAAGTTAACTAGCCTAAGAAAAAGGTTTTTATCGGGATGGCGGACTGCAGTGTGAGTAAAATAATAGATGCCCTAACCACGTCTGTACCCACTTCGGCTTTTATACCACTGATGGGACAAACAAAATCGACAAAGAGTACGCAATATGCAAGAACTGCCTGGTAAAAGTAAAGTGCACGGGTAATACCACAAACATGCAGTCACTTGCAACGCCATCACCCTAATCTCGTTGAAAATGTTTAATTTACTTAAAATGTTACATTTAATTTACAGACTGAAAAACATTTTGTGCTGTTTTCTAACAGTTTGGACTTCAATAAAGAGAGAAAACCTGCACTTAACCTTAACCTGCACTTAACCTTTTCGTGGGCATTTTGTTTTCATAGTTAGACAGATATCGTGGTATTATCGGTATCGTGAGCCATGTATTGTGTATCGTATCGTGAAGTACCCTGTGATTCCCACCCCTACTGAAATAACACTTACCTTTCCCGTAAGGGCTGAGGGAAACTCAGACTCAAATTTATTGCTCAGTCCAAACCTACAGGAAAGAAAGAAAAAAATATTTAAAATCTTGTGACTTCAGTTTCTCAAACTTGAATGTCCACAAAGGCACAAGTATATTTACTGTAATATTCTATATTTTTGTAATAGTCTATCTATATAGTATAATTGTTAATTTTACTAAATGAGGGGTTTTCAAACTGGGTTCTGCAAGGAAGTGCTAATGGGTCGGTTGAAACTTGAAAGTTTAGAGAAAAACGGTGTGTATGTGTACAAATAATAATAAAAAAAAAAAGATTAAAGTGAATAAAATTAAAGGGTTAGTTCACCCAAAAATGAAAATTCTGTCATTTATTACTCACCCTCATGCCGTTCCACACCCGTAAGACCTTCGTTCATCTTCGCAACACAGATTAAGATATTTTTGTTGAAATTCGATGGCTTAGTGAGGCCTCCATAGCCAGCCATGACATTTCCTCTTTCAAGATCCATTAATGTACTAAAAACATATTTAAATCAGTTCATGTGAGTACAGTGGTTCAATATTAATATTATAAAGCAACAAGAATATTTTTGGTGCGCCAAAAAAACTAAATAACGACTTATATAGTGATGGCCGATTTCAAAACCCTGCTTCAGGAAGCTTCGGAGCACAATGAATTTACGTTATTTAGCGTGTCGAATCATGATTTGGATCGCGTGTCAAACCGCCAAACTGCTGAAATCAGTAAGATATTCATCATTCACTACCTCACATTGACATACCGAAAGTGTTAACCTGTTTGCACATTTGCCTCTTGTACATTCCTGTGTATCTTAATATTTAAGACTACAGTTTACTTTCATGCACATTATTTTCCATTCTATATTTAATTCTACAGTATATATCTTTTTTTATATTTATATTTTATTCTTATATTTTTATTGTTTACTTTTATTTCATTCTTTCATAGCTATAGTTATGTATATTTTCATCTGTGTTGTATTCTTTAATAATTGCACTGTCCATGGAGCGGACCTGACTCTCATTTCACTGCTGGTTATATATGCTCTATATAATTGTGCATGTGACAAATAAAATCTTGAATATTGAATCTTGAATCACGTGACTTTGGCGCTCCGAACAGCTGATTCGACACGCTGATTCATAACGTCCGAAGCTTCCTGAAGCAGTGTTTTGAAATCGGCCATTTATAAATCGTTATTTTGTGTTTTTTTGGCGCACCAAAAATATTCTCGTCGCTAAATAATATTGAACCACTGTACACACATGAACTGATTTAAATATGTTTTTAGTACCTTTATGGATCTTGAGAGAGGAAATGTCATTGCTCCCTATACAGGCCTCACAGAGCCACCAGATTTCAACAAAAATATCTTAATTTGTGTTGCGAAGATTAACAAAGGTCTTACGGGTGTGGAACGGCATGAGGGTGAGTAATAAATGACAGAATTTTCATTTTTGGGTGAACTAACCCTTTAAATTTAAAATAAATGGAAAATAGATAATATATAAGTTACACATTAAGGTGGTGTAGTTACATTGTACTCAAATAAGTACTGAGTAATATTAATTAACTACATGAACTACATGTACTTAGATGTAGTTAGGGTTAGGTTTAGGGTTAATTATGCATAATTTTCAGTTATTACTATAATAAGTACATGTAGTAACGTGCAACTACGTCACCTTAAAATAAAGTGTTACCATATAAACAAGTTAATAAATATATACATGTAAATAAATCCAACCATACAGTACTGTAATGTGTAGAAACGTAATAATGTAGCATAACAGAAACGAAAAAATTCCCAAATAATATTAGCCATTTAAGATTCACAGCATAAATTGGGTCTTTATAATAGCCTTTCACAAAAAAGCCTTTTAAGGGTCCCTCACATGACGAAGGCCAAATTTGGGTTATAATCCCTGTAATAGACATAGTTCGCCAAAAACGAAGGTTTCATCGTTATACTCACTCTTGTGTTATTCCAAACCCCTTTAACTTACTTTTTCTAAGGAATACAAAATAATTGACAGCCTCAGTCACCATTCACTTTCATAGCATGGGGGGAAAAAAGATGTATATGATGACTGAGGCTGTCAGAAAGAAAAGGTTTAGAACAATAAGAGGGTGAGAAAATTATCACATGGCTTTCATTTTTGGGGTGAAATATCCCTTTAAACCTGCAATATATAAGCTCCCCAGACAAAACTCAGTGAGCTGCCTTCTTCGACAGCATTTAGGGGAACTGCATGCGCATCCGAACACTCAAAATATTTTAGGTTGTTAAACTGTCTTGGGACTTGTCACGAACACTACTATTTGTCTTCAACAGTTGTAATGATTCCTCTCAAGTGTCTCTAAATGAGCACTGAGCTCCTGATGGCTTTGGTTTGATCAGTGTAGATTAATATTCTACATATGAATAGATCCAGAGAGCTGCCGGGAGTCTTACACAGTGACGTGTCCGGATCCGCGCACTACCACCGGGTCCGGAGCGTATTTGAGCAGCTGCTCCTCCGCGGCCCTGTCCTCGTCCTCCTCTTCCTCTTCCTCCTCCTCGTAAATCTCATCAAAGTCCTCCATCATCGCCCTCCGCCTCGGCCTCTATGCTTCCCGAAAGAAGCGCCGAGAAAGACCGCGTTTCGCACACGTTACTCAAATATTGGCACTAACGTAGATCGTACGGCCTTGGTGAGAAACGAAGGTACAGAATTCCGGATCAAAACATCAACATCCGCCGAAAATCTCGTCTGGGTTGATCTCGGGATTTATCGCGAGAGTATGTAAATCACATTCTCACTGCTTGGGGCGTTCTCATGTCAGAACAAATGGGTGTATAAATAATATAATAATCTGCGTGTGACTGCATTCTTTATGACTAGTACAATTAGCTTTATTATTTCGAATAAAACACTTATAACTTCACACTTCCTTCATATTGTAACTAGCACGTTGAAGGGATAACGTTTAAAAACGTTTCCCTCGTATACTGCATTTGCTATTTTCAGAGGCACATCACAAGACACAGAAAACACACATATACAGCAAGTAAATATAAAATAATCTGCGACGTTGTTAAATAAAAGAGTAAATATTGCCCATTTTTTCCTAGTGCTTGCAAATTTAAGCGTATTATGCAATCCAAAGTACAGTATACTTTACACTACAGTTCAAAAGTTTGGGGTAAGTACGAATTTTTTTTTTTTTTGAAAGAAATAAACACTATTATTCAGCAATAATGCATTAAATTGCTTAAATTGACAAATAAATGCTGTTCTTTTGAACGTATTTATCAATTTAAAAAAGGTATCAGTTTCCACAAAAATATTAAGCACCACAAATTGTTTTCAACATGGATAACAAGAAATGTTTCTTGATCACCAATTCAGCATATAAGAATGATTTCTGAAGGATCATGTGACACTAAAGAATGGAGTAATGATGCTGACAATTCAGCTTTGCCATCACAGGAATAAATTACATTTAAAATAGGAAATAGTCATTTTAAATTCAAATATATTTTACTGTTTTTACTGCATTTTTAATCAAATAAATGCAGCCTTTGGAGCATAAGATATAATCTACAAAAGTGTACACAGTGTTCAAAAAGCTTAGAGACCAAATTAAAAAATCTCTGAAATAATAATAGTTAATCTTTGATAAATCAAGCTGGATACCCTGATCAACTGTGAAAGTTTAATGCCATTTGCTGTAGTCACACTATATATAAAAAAGACAACAAATATTACCAAATGCTCTTTTTTAATCCAACAAATCAACATCTACATGGTACAACTGCACTGGAAAAAAAACAACGAAAAAAAGGAAACATGAAAACAAAAGGAAGGTAAACTGGATTATAGTATCATTTAGCATGATTTGGTTGACAATCAGCTCTCTGATAAGAAGGAAGGAGAGCGAGGAAGACAGACAGGATTTACTCCATGGCCTCCTGGTTCTCCTGGTCAACAGAATGCTCCTCGCTGGGCTCCTTGCCCTCTTTGCTCCTCTTGGACTTCTTGTGCTTGTGGCGCCGGTGACTGTCACCCTCCTCGCTGTCGTGCCTTCGTCTGCTACTGCTGTGACAGAAGAGGGGCAAAGAAAAGAAAGAGGATCTTAAAGAAATGCAGAGCATTCTGTGAGTAGAGTAGGTGATTTCCAGGGGATTTTTTTTTACCGTATAAGGGCAATTTTATTAAATGTATGCGTCAGCTTTTGTGTCATATTCTTAAATTTATACATCTCTTAAATTTTAATTTTTTTAAACAGTAAATTCAGACACTATAAAAAGACACTATATGGTTGTTACCAAACAAAATCCATCTTTGCACGGCACTGATGTGTCGTTTAGATGTATTGACAGACTGTTTAATGCTGCTCAGAAGTGACATGAATGCATTTACATTGCATTTACAACTGCATTAATAAAGAGATTAACGTTTTAAATATGAAATGAAATTATGTAAAAAATTAAATGATGCTTTTAAATTTGAAACTAAAGTCACTGTCGCTCTTTTAATCATTGAATCACTGATTCATTCAAAATGGCCGATTCAGTCACAAACTAATCAAGCGACTGTCTTTATGAATGGGTCATTGAATCATTGACTCACCCAATTCATTCAGTAATGAAACACCACTGTGTGCCGTGGCTTTGTATGGAACCATTTTTGTTGCCGCAATAGAGCTAAAATACACAATATTGTCTCTAAATGTAAATTACTTAATATTAATTTTATTGTTTATTGAACTGTTGTATAAAATCAATATAATATTTGCAATCAATGCTGATATTCGAGAAAACACCAGTCTTTCTCATGTGAAATGGCCTAACTTCATTATATGTTACAAATATTTAAAACAAGAACTCTTACAGGGGCATTTTTACTCCTATATCTCAAATTTGGGGGCATTTTTATTAATTTTGGTGGCATTTTTACCCCAAGCCTCTATTAATTTCCAACCCTGAAATGATACCTCCGTGATGACTTGTGCCTCCCTTCCTCTTTCTCTCTGTGTCTCCTCTCTCTGTGCCGCTCCTCCTTCTCACGGCTCGCTCGCTCCCGATGCCTCTCGTACCCTCTGTCTCCATAGTCACGGTAAGAACGATACCGTTCTTCATCACTAAAAAAGACCAAGTTTAAATCAATGAAAATGTAAAAAAAAAAGAATCAGAGAAACTAGACCAAACCTTGAGAGGGTTAAAGTCAATTATTTCCTTTGAAATAATGTTAAGAATTTAATGTAAAATCTAAATGTCAGTTTGATGACGATTCCACACTTTCAAACTGAAAAACAGAGTACATCTGTGTAGTAAATGAGTCTTTCACCTGTTATAAGCCACAGAGGTGGGACTGTGGTCTCTCTCATGACCCCGTTCCCTCTGCCTGTCCCTTTCTCTTTCTTTTTCCCTCTCTTTTTCTCGCCGAGGGTAGTAGTCCCACTGCTTTGAGTTGTCCATCAAACCGGGCCAGGGGCTAACGGCTCCTTGCATGGGTGGAGGAAACCCACCTGAAAACAGAACCACAGGAACAAACCCCAATGCGCATGATTTCTTAATTGAGGTTAATAAAGCCTGGAATATATTTAAGTACTTGTGACCTGTACCGAGATCTAAATTAAATTAGTTTTTCAGGTGAATATAATAGACTTGGGAGATAGTACCACATTTACCTGTAGGAAAAGGGTATGGAGCAACAGGACGCCCGTCATATCCTCCTGGGTGCCCACTGCTAAAAAAGAACACAGGCAATTAAGGAACTGTTAAAGTGCAAGTAAAGTGTAACATTTTAAATGGTAACAGAAAATGATGTTTCAAATGAAAGTGATGTTTCAAAAACTGCAAGTATGTAAATCTGAATACACACAAACAAGAATTACCCAAGGATAAAAGTTACACAAAAATAAACATGACGTATGCAGAAATTTAGTCAAAACAGTTTACAATCAAAATGATCTACATTACCATTCAAAGGTTTGGGGTCAGTAAGATTTTTTTAAGAAAAAGAAGTTTAAAGAAGTGCAGCAAGGCTGAAATACAGTAAAAACAGCAGTAAATACTGTAAAAACAGTAGCATTGTAAAATATTATTAATAATATAATAACTATTTTCTTTTTTAATACATTTTAAAATGTAATTTATTTCTGTGATGCAAAGCTGAATTTTCAGCATCATTACTCAAGACATCAGTGTCTCAAGATCCTTCAGAAATCATTCTAATATTCTGATTTGCTGCCTAAGAAACATTTCTTCTTATCATCAATGTTAAAAACAGTTATTTTAGTGGAAGCCATGATATATTTTTCAGGATTCTTGGATCAATATGAAGAAAAGAACAGCATATTCCACAATGTTGACTGGCTGACTTGCCCAAGTTCACAAACTAAATGTTAACAGAAGTACTAGAATTGTACAGAAGCTACACCTACTTGTCCATAGTAGGTATCAGTGAAGGAGGAGGTCCTCCTGTGGGAGGAGGGAAATCTACAACAGAAACAGAAACAAGATTTAGACAGTGAAACACAGGAATTATTAAGAGTTTTTTTTAACACAATCAGTCGTAAAGTTTGCAATTTCAGTAGACAGGTGCTTTGAAAACATTTTAGAGGTTTTTATTGAGTTACATTTGCTATGTTTGTTTTGTTATTGCACACTCGAACATTCAAAGAAGGGTTAACTTACTGGGAGGAGGAACAGTGATAGGCATCCCTGTTTATAAAAAAAAAAAAAAGATTTAATAAATCCTTCCATATCCACATAGACAATGACAAATACATAAAAACGTGACAGAAAAGTTACAAATGCTATGAGAAACCACTATGGAGATGAATTAATCTAATTAATTGCACATCAAATTTGGCTGAGAAATTACTCCCAAAAGATAAGTTAAAGTCATTATTGTGTAAGGCATCAAATAGACATTACAAAAAGTAACTTCAGCAGGAAAATATTTTATTTGATTCAACATAGAATTTATTACACATACTCTTTTGGACCATGAGGGTGAGTAAATGACTGTATTTTAATTTTTGGGTGAACTATACCTTTAAATGTTTGTTTTTTTTAACTATCAAAATATGAAGTTATTTTTTTCTGAAATTATACTCTAAATAAGAAACTAAAACGGCCTGTAGGTGGCTGTAAATGTCTTAATGATTAAGTCATTGAGTCATTCATTCATTCGATTCATTCAAACGGCTGATTCATTCAGGAGTGAAGTAAATGGTTCTCTTTATGAATGGTCCATTGAATCATTAGGTTTGTTTGTCTTGAAGCGGCACTGCACAGACTGGGCTCCGTATTCTTTTGAATCGCTCTCGCAGTACTTTGATGTCATTTACCAATCGGTCTGTGCAGCGCCGCTCAAGTCCAACAAGCATAATGGTTCACCCGATTCGTTCAAAATGCGGAAATGAAATGCCACTGTGTGTTGAATCGAAGACAAACAGTTCTGCTTTGTCTTCATATTTTCTTTGGCAAAATTGAGCAAAACAGCAATATTGTGTCTAAAATAACACAATATTAACTTCTTATTTATTGAACTGTTGTATAAAATCAGTATCACATTTGCATTTGTGCTATTCTGGACAGAAAAACAGCACTCATGTGATATTGCACTCGTTGCTCTTGTGATATAGCTTAACTATATCATAAGATGTAAATATGAAACAAAAACTCAAAACTGGCATTTTGTTGCCGCATATTTTGAATTTGAGAGACATTCTAACTACATTCTATAGACTTCATCATGCAGTTGTTGCCCAGCATCATATTCGTCATCAATCAACTCTATGAAATGGCAGATGACCTACGTAGGTCTGGGGCGGGGCAAGTGCGTTAATAATTTTAACACGTTATTTTTCACCGTAATTAATTTATCTAATTAACACGTTACATCGACAGCCCTAGAAACCACGGAATCAAAGTGATCCATTCATACATTTTTCATATAGATTTAAAATAAAAATAAATAAAAATAAATTTCTTAGTTGTCAGACTTACGTGGAGGCGGGATTAGAGGTGGAGCCTGACTGACAGGAGGAGGGAGGAATGGAGGAGGGGGGATGTTTGGTGGCAATGGCCCTGGAGGAAAGAAAGGTGGCGGCATCTTAGCCACTGCGGGTTCAGCCTCAGAGCTGGGATGTTCCGAGATCACCTACGAGTGTTAAAGTCACATGATTCAGTTCCCAGATATGTTGCCGGCATTTTAGTTTTACAGTGTGGAGACTGAGGAGAGCGTGAGAGCATGTCGTGTGTAACCTGGATGTTATTCCCCTCCAGATTGTGGCGACGTCGTCCTTCCACCCTGCTAATGGTGGCAGTCTGTCCTCCAATCACATCAATGGTCCCGGGCGTCTTCCTGCAACAAAAACATACATACACATACAGCTTTAGGGTGTACGTGCATTTCTATGTATTTTACTCTGTTATCCAGATGCATACATAACACACCTCAGAGGAAGGCAGGGCGATATGACTATATATACCATGGATGATATATTTGTGCATTGAAAACGGTTGTCATTTCAGAAATACATTTCAGAAATGAGTACCACACAAGTTTAGTTGGTTAAATCTGCCAGACAACCAATGTTATATACTATTATATTATTTATCAATATTATGAATTAGTTTTTATTTTTATATTTTCAGGGTTCATTTTAATAATTTTTTTCTTAAGTGCTTGTAATTTATTGTTTTTAAAATAAAAAATAATTTGAATTTAAATATTTATTTTTAGCTTTAATTTTAATTTCTAGTTTTTAATTTTTTAGTTTTGTAATTTTAGTACTTCAACTCTTCAAACGTAAAGTTTTTCATCTAATATTAGTATTTTATTTTATTTCAGCTTTATTTCAATTAACAACTATTTTTAAACGGGTTTAGTTAACACCACCAATGCAAGCAATGTTGTGACCTGCAACATTAATAATGCAACATTAACTTAGTTTTACCATGTTTCATTTAAAGGACAAGTGTGTTTGTGCAACTCCACTGTCTTGTGCATTTATTACATATGGTTTGGTTTGCATAAATCATGTTCCAAATCAAAAGAGAAAGTAAATTTAATAAAATATTTAATTCTTGCTTTAGCTTTATTTTAACCATTTTCATAGACGGAGCAAAAATAGACTAAAAACAGGAAACTTATGTGTTTTAGCCATTCATTTACAAAAGAACGGCTTTTTGGGGGCCTGAAAATGCAAACTTTTGAAAAGCATTGAAAAAGATACCGTTATTGTCTCCATGTAAACTACAAAAAATGCTAATTTGTGCAAACGGTGACATCATGAGCATGCGTATTACATGTTAACTATTTACAATGTGACATCGCCAACTATTGGCCTGGCATGAATAATACAGCGTTTTTAGTAGTTTTTGCGGATCCGTGTGAACAGGGATTTTTTTGACAACGTTGTTGTGTGTTTGTGAAAAAACGCAAAAGAAAAACGTTTCCATTTTTAGTACATCTGTGTCATGTAAATGTACCCTAAAATGTAAGTTACTCATATTAGCTTTTTGTGCATTGAACTTTTGTATAAAAGCACACTCAGAAATTGTGCCTTCATTCCAAATATCAGCACATTCTTGCAATATTGTTTAATTTACAGCATAAAATATAAACCAGCAAAAATAATTATACTGTGATAAATTAAAACGTCATAATACAAAATTTTGGTCATACCGCCCACCCTACCAGAATGACATGCCTAACTAAGTAAAAACACACATAAAATACTGCACTAAAGGCTACACAGTTCTGCAGAAAAAAAAAACGGTCCAGTTTTCTGAGTCCGTTGTCATAACAGCAGATTTTATCTTGCCATTTTTTCATAGTGCTTTGTAGATTAAAACATCACCAACAGAAATGAACTGCAGTCAGCAATAAAAATTAGAAAGACAAAAACAAATGAAGCCCATTTAATTTCATATTTAAATGTCTACTCAGGCCTTGTAAGACAAACCACTCCCATGTCACCTCCCACTTACGTATAATAGGGCATTTCTTGAGTGGCAGGCCCTGCCCACTGTGGAGGGGATATCCTATGAGGGCATGGGTAAGGGGAGACAGGCAAAAATGAGTTACTAGTCCCCTCTCCCACATGACAGATGCGGGACAAACACTGTACATGCATTCCCAAACATGATTCTGAAACTGGAGTGTGGAAACTCTGAAACAAATGATGACTTCGACTAGTCGATGTGTGTGTGTGAATATGTTTACCTTGCTGGGTTGATTCCTGTTTTATATAGGTTGGATGGAGTGGAAAAGTCTGCTTTAGATGCATGAGCTGGTATTGTGATCTCCTTCTCACTGTTACCTGTACGACCCTGCTGAACCTAAAAGAGTTTATAAAAATAAAAAATAAAAATAAAAAGTTAATTATGACAACTGCATCTATCAAAATGCACACTTTACAAGTGGTACTATCAATTAGTAATTAAATTAATACTACCATGAGATAATCAGACAGCTAGGGTTTAAAATTGAAAAATCGCTTCTTATTCAAAATACCCTTTTTTTTTTTTTTTTCAGGACACGTTTGTATGCAGATTGTATTAAATCATTAAAAATTGTAAAGATACTCTATCGTTCAAAAGATTGGGGTCAGTAAAATTTTTTACAAGAAATGTTTTCTTTAAAAGAAAAAAAATACATTTAAAATTCAGCAAGGATGAATTAAATTGATCAAGAGTGACAGTATATAAATGATTTCTATATTTTTTTTAAATGCTGTTCTTTTGAAATTTGTATTAATCAAAGAGCCCTGAAAGAAAAAACCCACAAATATTACGTAGCATAACAGATTTCAACCCTGACAATAAATGTTTCTTAAGCAGCAAATCAGCATATTAGAATGATTTCTGAAGGATCATGTGACACTGAAGACTGGAGTAATGATGCTGAAAATTCAACTTTGCCATCACAGGAATAAATTACATTTTAAAATATATTCAAATAGAAAACAGTTGTTTTAAATTGCCATTTATATTTCACAATATTACTGTTTTTTTCTGTATTTTTGATCAATTAAATGCAGTTGAAAGTGAAATGAAAGGTGAGATCAGATTTATAATGTCCATAAATCAAAAAAGCAATTTTAAGAGAAGAGAAGTTACCAGATATGAAGTTGAAGGTGTTTGAATTTGAACTGTAGAATACAGTTTTTTTTCTGACATGATCTGAGAGTAATTCATGCAAATGAATTGTTTTCCAAACATTACAAATTGCTAAAAAATCATTAAAGGACCTGGAATAGTAGAATCAGAACCAGAAATGTTCAACTCTTTACAATTTCCATTCCTACTAACAGCTGATTATGCTTACTGAGATCTTGCTTGTGGTGGATCCAATGTTGAGAATGTCGAGGCCCATGCGTAACCTCTTCTGCTTTTCACAGTACGCTTTCCACGTGTCCTCATTAAAACCATAGTTAAAATAGTCAGACAAGTCCGCACCTGTAAACATACACACACTATGCAGACACCATATGCAAAAAACAAAAAAAGGGACTTAAAACTTGTTCAGAAGTTAATACACACCTGGCTTCCTCCATGGTTTCTCCTCAAAGGACTCCATATCCACTTCCAGGACTGGAACTCCATTGATGTTTCCTGGAGCTTCGAGGTCTACGCCCTTCACTTTAGAACCTACAGAATACACACTCAAACCATGTCAAGAACACACAAAAATTGCTTTGTATAAAAAGGTATCTGTAAGCAAACTGATGTATTTAAAGTTTCAGGTTTGCAACAAACATAGAATCACTCACCTGCTCCATATGCTCTGCTGCCAGCTGACTTTATGTTCAGGTTCACTGGAGTTCCCCCATATGCCCTGCACAATAAAACACAACGTAATCACATAACATACTACATAATCTGTCTTCATTCATGTCATGTTCCAAATCCAAGACTTTGGTTAATCTTAATATATTTTTAATGAAACCTGAGGTTTCTGTCCTGCACTGAAAGTCCAAGTAACCAAAACTTAGATCCAAAAAGGTCATAAAAGGTGTTGTAAAATGAATCCATATGAATCGAGCAGAATAATCCAAGTCTTGTGAAGAGATACAATCGCTTTTTATGATTGAACAGATGTAATTTAGGCTTATGTGCCATACAGTATGTGATTCTCTCTATGAATGTGTGTTTAATAATCACCTAAAATAAATCAACGTGAACCTTACAATCTTCAGGATGCGAGAACAATCACTAAACGCTTACGTATACTGTGGCGCTCCTGTTTTGATATCTCCAATGGTGACACGGACATCATCGTCGTCATCATCACTATCGCTCTCACTGTCTTCATCTTCTCCAGGTGCTTCTTCCTAAAACAGAAACAAAGTGTGTTCTATTTTATTCTATTGCTTTGTAATGACTGACCATAACGAATCAATATACATTTTACAGATAACTCAATCCATAATTTTCCAATTATTAATTAATTACACAGGGGGGGGGGAAAGCATAGGAAAAAAATCAAGAAAATAACAACCCAAATAAAGGCCCTTTCACACCAAGGAAGATAACTATAATGACAATAAAGATATAGTTCAAAAAATCATTCTAAATATAAAAAGAACACCAGAGTCCACACCACAGCTAATAATAAACAGAACAATATTGTGTGCTGGGGTGGAGCTGTAGATGCTAATATAGTTGTCGTTGTCTTTATAGTTATTGTTCTTGGTGTTGGCCTTAAGTCATTTAAACCTCAACAAATACACATCTGCAGCTTTCGCCACACAAAACTGACACACACTGCAGTGTAATATTGATATTTACTTTTAATCCTTAAATCTATTTAAGCTCTACAGTGATCAGCGATAAGCTGACCTTAAAGGAATAGCTCACCCAAAAATTAAAATTCTGTAATCATTTACTCACCCTCAAGTTGTTCCAAACCTGCATTAGTTTCTTCCTTCTGTTGAACACAAAAGAAGATATTTTGAAGAATGATAGTAACCAGAAAGTTGACGGTAGACATTGACTTACCCAGTATTTTTTTTCCCACTATGGAAGTCAATGGCTACCGTCGACTGTTTGGATACCCATACTCTTCAAAATATATTATTTTGTATTTAACAGAAGAAAAACTAAATGATAACAGAATTTTAATTTTTTGGTGAACTATCCCTTTCAGTCAACTCCATCAAAACTGAATGAGGTTGCTTACAGTATTCTTGTTTGTTACCTGACTGGTCACACCATTTCCAGTAGTGGTGGTGGTAGTGGTGGTGGTGGTGGTGGTCGCGGTGACCTCCTCAGTAACAGGAGGAGCAGAGGTCACACTGCAAACACAGACAGATCAGCACGAGAATGAAGAAAACAAATGCAGATGAACCCCTTATTTAAAGCTACAGTTCGTAAAATCTGCCACTTGAGGGCGCACTACCAAAACAATAACAATCGCGTGGTTTGATGACGCTAAGAAGGTGCGTGGAATGATGGGATTTGTTGTCTTCTACCCAACCGCTGACGGCCATCAATCCGACGGAGAGATAAATCATGGATTTAACGGATGAGGTAAAGTTTTATAAATGTTGTGTTTGATGTCATAGTTTTATTATATTGAATTAGACCCGAGAAATGGAAGGTTTACAATGAAATTTTTAGTCATAGATGTTAGAATGTTTGTCCAATTCGATGGTGTGATAACACAGCACAGTTTCAAGTGTTCAAATCAATAATAATAAATGTTATTTTGAACTTACCAATATCATTTGCAATAATAATTGATTCATATTTCTGTATAACACTAACTGACTAACTGTATTTATTTACATTGTTTAACTTGTCAGGTGAAATAAGGCAGTGTAAATAAATCAGTAAATAACCAAATGCAATAACACTGCACCTGCATAAACTTTAGTCTTCAAGAAAACACATTTTTAATATATAAAATAAAGCATGATGAATTGCAACTTCATTATGACCTAAGAATATGCACTTCACATAGTTATGTAAACTATTAAAAACATTTGATATATTTTAAATTGTATATAAACGATTACCACTTGTTCAACAAATATATACACTCGTGTACATTCAAACACAATAAGTGGGCATACATAGCAAACGCGAGTTCAACGATTTGCGCGAGTAGATTACATACAAAGTCAATGCAAAGACGCGATCAGACTATGGATCAGACGCGTCCTCGCGCGGGTCTAGAGACGCGATGCCCCGCGTTTGGCGTGTATGCCTCTTGTCCCAAACTCTTCTTGGGTCGTTTGGTTGGCCCGTACGCTTTCGTTTACAGGAGCTGTCCTTGTCGACAGAACCAGCGGCAGATGGTTAACAGTAATTATGTTCCATAAATAAGTCACACAATCCACCATAAAACGTGCAAGTAGTAAATAAGGAACTGCTTGAAGCAAGCTAGTGGTTTGCTGGACGCTAGACACTACTTCCGCATTTGTCCACGACACTGTTGTCATGTGGTTTCTACGTCAGTAAAGGCGGTAACAAAGGGTAACTAACGTCATTGACAGGCGACTGCACTGCCCCGTGTCACTGTTTAGAATGGGAATTTTCTCATGATTTAGAAGTAGTTGAAAACATTAGAGATATTGTTAGTAATCAGCTGGACAAAATATATAAACACTAGCCTAGTGGTTTTTGGATATTTTACTGCAAAAATATTACATATTGTACCTTTAACTTGAAGAGGCAAACCATAGTACAGGTACAGGTTTTACAGGACATGCTAAAAAAAAAACAACGACTTTCTACCCTGTCATGCAAAGTTTATTTCCTACCTACTATTATTAATATACATTTTTCACAGTATACATTGGGTCTTTATACAAGAAACAATACAATTTTAGGTCAATTTTAGGATTCGATCCCTCGCACAAGGATCGTCATATTTGGGGGTCTGTGGAATCTATAAAAAATAAAAATTCGAAAACCCCAGTCTACACCACTAACAGTAAGCATGTCATATCTCACCTGATGGCTGCTGTCAGTTTGGCCTCTTCTTCTTCATTTTCTTTACTTTCACCTTCATCTGTAAGAAAGACATTATGCTTGAGTGACAAACTGATTATAGGCTCAAAGTAGCGTATTTCTATCTGTAAGAAATTAGTTAAGCTGCTCCCAATATAAATATTTCATATCATTTAACCTTACAGAGTCATGAACATATTTTATTGGTGTCGTTGAACAATTTTTTTAATTCATACTACAGCAGAATCTATTCGAGATTTTATTAAATTCTCTCTCAATCCCCTCAGAATGAGAAGTAAAGTGGCGAATAAATAGAACAAAACAGAATCAAGAATGTGTTAACAGATTCGAAAGGTATTGTCGAACAGATTCTCAAATTCATTCTACAACAGAATCTGTTCGATGTTTTATTAAATTCTTTCTTAATCCCCTAATATCATATTTCTTAAAGCAGCCAATAAATAGAACAAAACAGAGTCAAGAATGCTGAACAGATTCTACCATATCTTGAAAGCACTGAAGACTGATCTAAAGATCTATAAATTCAAATAGAATTCTCAAAGAGAAGATAATAGATAAATTCTATATACATATTAATATTTATAAAGCAGCGAAGAATATGATCTCACTGTGAATAAAAAAGCGAATCTTGAACACAATCTAACCTAAACTCCCTCCGGAAAGATTTGTCTCAAGAAACATTGAAGCGAAAAAAATCATAAATAGATTCTATTTCAATTCCCTCGAAAAGAAAAATATTTTTTAATTTAAAGCACGGACGTAAACTTAAATGAATTAGTGAAGTGACAGGTCTCTCATTACACTGCTGTATAAAGGCCCCACATTAATCAACATGCCCTTTTGTGCTGCACATTAATAAGCACACTTCTCAAGAGCCGTGGTGTTCAATAGCAAAGTACAGAAGTTCAGAGTAGATTTGGCGCTCACTGACCCCCGTACAGCCATTCCTCCTCCTCGTCTCCTGCGCTCGCATCAGTGGTGGTGGTTTTATCCGCCTCCTCTGCAGACATCTTCTTCTCTGGCCTCTACAATGCGCTCCAGAAGTCAAGGTCAGATTAAAACCCTCCAATCCCGAACGGGCCCACAAATATTTCGGTGGGAAAAACACAAACTCACATACGAATATAGAAAACAAACGTATTGAATGATGTTTACGGAGCAATCCACACTTCCTACAGCCTCTGTAGGATGTTCTTTCAGACTTGAGGACATCAGTTCCGGTTCAGGATTGTACAAATTAAAAGTCTCTCAGTACACTACCAGCAAAGAACCAGTGAAACGTTTGTTTGGGCACAATTGACAGAAGTTATGTTTCTTATGATCACGTTTTTGCTTATGCTTAAATGCATAGAATTTGTTTATTTCCAGCACAAATGTGTATTTCTTCAATGGGCTACTATTTTAAAACCGAATGCTCAGAGTTTCTGAGCTGGAATCTAGACAAAGGGTGACTGATTTGAATTGATACTACTACTACTACTACTAATAATAATAATAACAATAATGAATGAATGAATGAATAAATAAGTAGCCGAAACAAGTAGGCTATGAATTGTTGATATCAAATTAGGGTTGGCCCAGGACTTTGTTCAAATTAAAGTAAAGTTCTTGATTATAAGTTACATTATTTATGCATCTCATATAGCCTAAAAACATCCTAAATGTAAACGAAAACAGTCTAATATAGGCTAATTGTGCACATTAGCCACTAGATGTCTCTAAGCAATAGCCTAGTTCTCTTCTACATTCCCGGAGTAGGCCTATAGTATAATCAGTGTGTTTTTTTTAACCTGCCATAAAATCATGTTAATCCTGACAGACTTCTAAAACAAGCAAATCATTTTGATGGACTGTAAGTGGAACATTAAGCATTTTCATGATATTCCTGAATTTTTCTCATCTTGCAACATTGAGACTTTTTGATGTCAAACAGGACAAAATGTCATCTGTGTTGCAGGAATCATTTTGAGTGCATATACAGTCAAACCAAAATTTCTTCAGACACCTTGAACATTCATTAATACAGTTTATTCACTATAGTTTAAAAAAAATGGTAATAAAATAATAAAACTGTGTCAGAAAATATTCATCTTAATTATGTTAGATAACACTTGAGCAAAACATGGTCAGGTCAAAGAGTCTGAATAATTTTTGGTTCCAAATTTGTATCAATTTTACTGGTAGTCCATTGTATGAAGAATTTTTGTGTATAATATGTCACAGTTTACTTTATTTTGCTATCCTCACTTACATAAATGAACTATAGTGTCCTGCACCTACTAATATATCAAAAATATCAAAAATGGTTTGACTGTAGTTCCACATTCCTTTTGATAAATAAATCCACTAAATTAGTAATTTACCAAATATGTCAAACTATATTTTTTCTTATGACGTAGCTAACATCTTTTTTTGCAAAATAAATAATAATAGGCTAATAAAATATATTTTTAACAGCATATTTTAAACAGCGATGTATACATACAGTACAGTCCAAAAGTTTGGAACCACTAAGATTTTTAATGTTTTTAAAAGAAGTTTCGTCTGCTCACCAAGGCTACATTTATTTAATTAAAAATACAGTAAAAAACAGTAATATTGTGAAATATTATTACAATTTAAAATAACTGTGTACTATTTAAATATATTTGACAAAGTAATTTATTCCTGTGATGCAAAGCTGAATTTTCAGCATCATTACTCCAGTCTTCAGTGTCACATGATCCTTCAGAAATCATTCTAATATGCTGATCTGCTGCTCAAGAAACATTTAATGTGTACAATTGTACAAAATATTTGTGTACAATATTTTTTTTCAGGATTATTTGATGAATAGAAAGTTCAAAAGAACAGTGTTTATCTGAAATCTAATCTTTTGTAACATTATAAATGTCTTTACTGCCACTTTTGATTGATTTAATGCATCCTTGCTGAATAAAAGTATTCATTTCTTTAATTTCTTTTCAAAAAAATAAAAATAAAAATTCTTACTGACCCCAAACTTTTGAACGGTAGTGTATAATGCTACAGAAGCTTTGTATTTCAGATAAATGCTGTTCTTTTGAACTTTCTATTCATCAAGGAATCCTGAAAAAAAAGTACACAACTGTTTTCAACATTGAAAATAATCATAAATGTTACTTGAGCACCAGATCAGCATATTAGAATGATTTCTGAAGGATCATGTGACACTGAAGACTGGAGTAATGATGCTGAAAATTCAGCTTTGCCATCACAGGAATAAATTACTTTGTCAAATATATTTAAATAGTACACAGTTATTTTAAATTGTAATAATATTTCACAATATTACTGTTTTTTACTGTATTTTTAATTAAATAAATGTAGACGAAACTTCTTTTAAAAACATTAAAAATCTTAGTGGTTCCAAACTTTTGGACTGTATTGTATATATATATATATATACCTTAAAAGAGTCAGATATGTTGCATAACTGTTCAGCATGGAGTTATGTTGTCCATTTATGGCCAGTTAAAAACTTGTTAAATAATGAAATCTGATACTGATGGCACATGCAAAGTTGCATAATGCCCTACCATTAATAGGTTCTCAGATCAAATACATTTTTCATCAATAAGTTTTATTTCAACAAATTCTTTATACCATAAGGTCATGTGTTTCTGTGTTTTTCAATAAGCAATAATGAAATATTTAAAATTCTCACACTCACTCACTCACTCACTCACTCTCACACACACACACACACACACACACAGGTTTGTTTTGCTATCTTAGTGGGGACTCTCCATAGGCGTAATGGTTTTTATACTGTACAAACTGTATTTTCTATCCCCCTACACTACCCCTATCCCTAAACCTAACCATCACAGGAAACATTCTGCATTTTTACATTTTCAAAAAAACATCATTTAGTATGTTTATTAATCCATTTCCCTCGTGGGGACCGCTGGCTGGGCCCCACGATGTAGGTGATCTCAGGTTTTTATTACATCGTGGGGCCATTTGGTCCCCACGATGTAATATAAACAAGAACACACACATTTTAAGTGGCAAATTAGAAAATATTTTACTAGTTCTTCCACTCTCTCTTCCCTTGAAATGAGCCTTTTAGTACTAATATAAAAACAGAAATAACAAACTAGAAAATTTTACATTGATGTACATTGAAAAAGTTTTTTAAAAAAAAGAAATGTGATATTCAACTCTTCTTGAATAGGTAAAACCATATGAGAAGAGCTGCAAAACAAAACAATTTACTTTCTCATCTTCAGTATTAATTGATTATATGATTGATTACTATCACTAGTTTAATTTTAATGTTTTTTTTTAAATACTTTTGTTAATTAAGCACACTTCATTGATTCCTGTGTTGTTTGTGTGTTCCTCCCTCAGTGACTGATCTTCTAACACTATGTGTGCACATTAACCTCACTGACCAGTTACAGGAAACTCAGAGTGCAGGCTAGCATTACTGTGAGTGTTTGATGACCAAGCACACAGAGAGAAAGATACTCTTTCTTCTTCATTAAGTAAGCATAAGCAATGGCCCCAAAAAGTATTTGGAAACTTAAGACACACTTGCACACAGGCATCTGCAAACAAATAGTGCCTGTGCTCCTCTTGAAACAAACCACTTTTCTGAGCCATTTTTGCAATTACTTAAACCAGTTGGTCTCAGAGTGATTTATAATGATACATGAAGTTCTCCTCAAGTTCACAAAGGTCTCCTATCAGAGCAACCACAGGTGTAGCTCATCACATTAACTATGTACATGATCCACTAACCAGAAACTGTTCAAATACTTTTAGTCTTAATTTTGATTAATATATCTGTTGTTTTATTATATAAAACATATCAAAATTCTTTGTGCAAAATATTTAACTTCACAAATTGTAGTTGTTCTATCTTTCTTTCAAATAAACTAACTAGTTGGTTAGATTTTTTTGTTATCGATTGCAATGACATTTATACATTTGAAGTGTGGCTTATTAGAATAGGTTTTCATGCTTGAATTTTCAAAAAACACATTATTTTCACTTATTTTCCATTATTGCAGCACCTCAATTGTCAGTAACCCTTAAAAAAAGCACAGTGTGCTCTGATTGGTCAGCTGGATCAGTGTGTTCTCAGAGACGACGGAAAACATACGGAGAGCAACAGCTTTCGTTTCTCTTCTGATAGCCACAAGTAGGGTTGCCACCTTCAATACAGAAAAATAAGGGACGCCTGCCGCAGCGGGGGCCACACCCCTCAGGGCCACGATGACCACAGTCCAGATGGCGTGCCAGTGGTGGTATATCATAACTTAAAACATGTTTTCATAAAAATATTAAGATTGATCCCATTGGACATTATAATAAGATATCTGCTATACTGAAATCAGTGTGAACAGATGCACTCAGTCTCTCACTATCACAACTTAAGTGGTCATATTCAATACACAGCTATGACAATAATAAACATAGGCCAACAAAGTGTGACTGAGACCACAAAAATAAGCTTTTGGAGGAACTTGTGAGATGTGAACCATATTTTATTAACTTATTAAATTAACAGATCCATAACTTAGTAATTATAAATTAAACAAATTGTAAATTGTCATTTGTTGTGAACAAAAATTTTGGCTAAAATATTTGTCATTGTTTGCAGTAACACCATCCAAACAGTGAAACCACACCTAAATAACTGTAAATGATATAATATCTACAATCATTTCTTATTTAAGTATAACACTTAACAACATTTTTATTTATGTATTTATTTATTCCATTTTTATATTGTCTATTGCTAATTCTATAGTATTGAATGATGCAATTATTTAAATTGGTTAAGCATAACAAATAGTTGTTTATTTTATTCACATAGGTACTATATTTTGATTAAATATGTATTAAATATATCTCTCTTATCTCTTATTAAAGTAATGCTTATGTGTCTGACTGTACAAATTAACCTTAATAAACAAATCATACCATAACATGATTAATGCACATTATTAACATTATTTCTTAATAGGCAGCATATGAAATCTAACGTTATCAATCAAAAACTTGAGGTGATAAAAAAAACAAAAAACATTACACTATCTGCCTCAGGAGAGAACCGGCGAGACGGCGTCCCGCCCTCCTCTGACTCTGATTGGCCGTGATTCACGGCCCATGAACCTGAAACAAACCAATCAAACCATGATGGCAGCGAGTATTACCCAATCGGGCAGAATAGGACGTGTCTTCACACAATGCGGGTGGGGTGATTTGCATGGGATGCTGCATAATGTTCACCTATGTAAAATACGGGACAAATCGCGTCCCGTATTGATTTGATACGGGACGTGTCATTTTGGCTGTAAATACGGGACGATTCCGTATTTCACGGGACGGGTGGCAACCCTAGCCACAAGACCACGCTGAACACTGTGAGTGTGAGTTAGAAATCAGGAATGGTGAGAGAACATTGTGCTTGGTACATTTTTCGTCTTCAAACCAAACTTGGTTCTTCAGCTGACAAAGTTTAAATCCCGTCTGGCTAGCGTGTTTTCCATAATGTTTACGCATTAGGTCAGGCGGAGAGTAGATGGTCTTTAGTGGCTGTTCAAACATATTCAAACACATAAGCGTCTACACTTCGAAAGCAATCCGGTCGAATGCGTTTTCGACTACCTCTGGAAGGGGTCGAAAGTGAACAAGCTCAAAACGTTTTACACCCCGTTTACACCTGCATTTAACGTCGTCCACTTGTCATCCAATTGACCAAAACTCATCTTAATACCAGGTGTAAACGGGGCCAGGTAGTTCGGAAACAGTGCTTGCTTATATCGAGAATAACTTCCATTGGAGTGGACTTTGTAAACATTTTTCAAGCTCAAACAGCCACATTACACACTAAAGAAAGCTGAACATGTAAAAAAGCATAATAGGACCCCTTTAATTATCCAAATATTTTGTGACCTTTTTAATTGTAACATTGTTACTCCCCAGCCACTGAAAGAAATTAAGTCTGAGTCTGAGCTGAGTTTAGATAAAAAGAAGCATGAGCTTGTTCTTAGCAGCTCCATCATGGCTCTTTTTAACAATTTCAATAGACAAACATCCCTGTGGATTCCAAAATTAAAGCAAGCCTCAGGGGCTGGATGTGCTTCAAGAATGAAGACATCAAGGACGGACAGAAGATGTATTTTTAGCTATAAGGGCTATCAATTTTAAACACCCTTCCATTCAGCAACAAATCTGAGCAGTGATTTACCCACAAATGCATTTATGCTGAGTTTGCATGTAAACATAACAGTCATGCTGTTGTAGTTTAACACTTGTCATTTTAAATCAACACTTTTTATTTTTCAGTTTGTTTAAGGTTATTAAGGGATTAGGCATTGCCTTCCCATGTTTTATTCATTGCTGTGAGCCAACTGAAACCTCTCATTGTGAATTAATTACATACGTAACATGCCTGCTGTGAATGCACTCTAGCCCAATGTGTCCTTAAAAGACTCCCAAGGCTGAGGGCTCAGGAAATGCTGCTCTGTGCAACCTTTACAGGAAAACCCATATTAAATGACTTTTGGTGCTTACAATTTGGTGCTTGCAATGAATCATTTAATTGAACACGAATTATGAGTAGTATGTTTCATAGAAGATGTCAAACCTAATTCCAAAATCAAGACAATCAACCTAATTAAAAGAATATACCTGATTATTATGCAGTTATGATCATATACAATACAATTTTCTTCAACTAGCAGATCCTGCAAGCATCAACATGCTCAATGCACTTTAGCATGCCAAACAGAATCTATAGTCTGAAAGCTCTTGCACACTGAAATGTAACATTGCTTGAGTGGAGATTGCAGCCAACTAATTATTTATAAGAGGAAGTAACGATGTGCACTCGTGCCTAATGGAAAACGATACTTGGGACTCGTCAAGCTCTTTGGCATCCGGTCTGTTAAAACCTCAGACCTGTTTCTGTGGCCACAGATGCGATAACCTGACCTTTGTGGTCATCTTCAAATATGGGCAAATCAGTAAACTTAAAAGTAGACTATGAGGAGACACAGGAAGTTGTCACAAGGGTTATATCTAAGAATCTTAAAGAGTATGATGTATAGATGCAATTGGTTTCAGACACTGTCATAATTTAGGATATTTTTATGTATTCCATCTTTCAAATTATAGCTGTTGGGTAACACAATAGAATCACAATGGGATTATGCAAAGTGTAAACTGAAGGGAGAAAACTGAAAACTTAATCTTCTTTTTTTTTTTTTTTTTTTNTTTTATGTAAGCTTGGGGAAATTTACTTTCAAGAGGATATTCTGGTGTAAGTTCACTAACACACAAGGTACAAACCACTCTTTTTATTTTCTTAAAGGAATAGTTCACCCAAAAATGAAAATTCTGTCATCATACTGATCATGTCATTATTATTCACATTACAAAAACACTTTGGTAACCAAACAGTTTTGGTCACCACTGATTTCCATTGTGTAGACATTTATCAAAATATTTTCTTTTATGATCCACAGAAAATTGTTTGTAACAACATGAGGGTGAATAAGCGATGACAGAATTTTCGTTTTTGGGTGAACTATCTCTTTAAGCTCTTCATTTAATGTTGCTGAATTTTGTTTAATGAATTATGTAAATGAGTTAATTATGTTTAAATGTAGATTGGGGCAAGTCGTCCCATGTGTAAATTGTAAGCCTAATTTCATTCAAACAATTTATTTGAATGTCTGTTAGCCAAAAAGTGTTTACATGCATGTTAGATGAATTGTTTAACTGTTTAAAAATTGTAAAATAAATAAATAAATAAAATAAAAATACAGAAGTCCTTTTCGTTTAAATATATGTTGAAAATTGTATTTTTTACTTTAAGATCGAAAATAGCATTTCCTTCAAATCATTCAATAAATAGCAGGTTTCCAGTGCGACATCATGCCGTTAGAAAACAACATGTGTTGATGGAACTGTATCTTGTTTTCCTGGACATTTTTAAAGTTTTTGTAGCCAAAACATTAAGATATGTGCCTATACAGAAATGGACTTTCAAAAATGCAACCTGAGAAATATTAAGTGTGAAAACTTGCCCTGTGGTCTCCCCTACACCTAAAAGTCATTTATTTTGACATGCATCTTCTGAGTTAATATGCTTAACCTCGCTCTCATCTCCAATCATATGCAGCTCCACCAATGGACGTTGCATTTCGTTGTCCACCCTGTGCAAATTGACATAACCGACCTCCATAGTGTTAACAGAGCTGCCCTGGTTATAAGTGGACACTGGATCCTTGCACTGAATACCATGAGGTGTTTTGGTGCACAGGCCATGGCAGCACAGAAGTCGAGCAAAAGCATCTCTGAAATCAGAATTGAAAGCATAAATGATAGGGTTGAGCGATGAGTTGCACCAGCCGAACCACACGAACACGTCAAAAGTTGCTTCACTGACACAATTTGGCTTGTGGCAGAAAGGAACCGCACAGTTCAGGACGAAGAACGGGAACCAGCAGCACACAAACACCCCCATAATCACGGACAGAGTTTTAAAAAGTTTGGTTTCTCTTATCGCGCGGTGTTGGAGAGGACAGGTACGCGCACCTGCCCTGCAGCTCTGCGCGCGCTCCGCTGCGCGCTCCAGAGAAGAGATGCTCTTGATTTGAACCTGAGCAATGCGGTAGATGCGCGTGTATGTGACCAACATCACTGCTACGGGAATGTAAAAACTTATTAGGGAAGATGATATAGCATAAGTTCTACTCAGACTCGAATCACACATTTCCTTGGTGGTCCAGTTGCTTGTTTTGACCGTGCCCAGGTCTGCCCGGTGCCAGTTCAGCTGCACGGGCACGAATGATATGGTCACCGATACAATCCACGTCACGCTGACCATAACGAGGGCGACTCTACGGTTCATCTTCCTCTCGTACTGAAACGGGTTTGAAATAGCCCAGTATCGATCCAAGCTGATAACGCACAGGTTGAGGATGGAGGCTGTGGAGCACATAATGTCAAAAGCCACCCAGCACTCGCAGAAAGAGCCAAACGCCCAGTGCCCAGTCACCTCCGTGGCCGCTTTCCACGGCATCACGAGAACAGCCACCAGCAGGTCAGACATTGCCAGAGACACGATAAAAACGTTGGTAACTTTTCCTCTCAGGTGACGGAAGCGCAAAACCGCAGCGCAAACCGTGAAATTCCCAAAAAGCGTCCACAACACGAGGAGAGAAAGAGCAAAACCCAGGAAAATGCGACCCGCTGGCTCTCCATGAGCGCTCAGGGATGAGGTAAAGTTGTACATGTCTTTAAGTGTCACAAAAAAAACAAAAACATACCAAAATATGTTCCGTGTGGTGGACAGCGCATGTTCCCCCGCAAAACAATCCCATCCACTCGAGCGTTTTGACCTGATCTTATAGCTGACCTCATTGTTTCTTAAGACCCTCGCGGAAATGTTCTCACGACTGAATGACAATCTGAAGTGTCTCGTGTCAGGTTCCTTTCTATAGTGCAGGTCACATTCATACCGGCGTAGAACGCCCTCTTTTGAGCATTTTACTTAATAGACACATTGTGGCACCCAAATTTGACACTTAATCCATGTCATTGCATTACAAAAAGAATTTACTTCATTTTAAACACACGTTTTAAACAAAATCACGAAAATAACTTTGTTTTAAATGTAAAATATATAGACAATAAATGACATGTTTTGGCTATCAAAAGTTAGTGGAACATGTATTGTTTGTTTTTGCAGTATTTTATCTTTTTGACTGGAAGGCCCCCCATATAAGGTAAAATATTTCTGCCAATATTTCTGATATATATATACACACACACAAACCCGATTCCCAAAAAAGTTGGGACACTGTACAAATTGTGAATAAAAACCGAATGCAATGATGTGGAAGTTTCAAATTTCAATATTTTATTCAGAATACAACATAGATGACATATCAAATGTTTAAACTGAGAAAATGTATCATTTTAAGGGAAAAATAAGTTGATTTTAAATTTCATGGCATCAACACATCTCAAAAAAAGTTGGGACAAGGCCATGTTTACCACTGTGTGGCATCCCCTCTTTTTATAACAGTCTGCAAACGTCTGGGGACTGAGTAGACAAGTTGCTCAAGTTTAGGAATAGGAATGTTGTCCCATTCTTGTCTAATACAGGCTTCTAGTTGCTCAACGGTCTTAGTTCTTTGTCGCATCTTCCTGTTTATGATGCGCCAAATGTTTTCTATGGGTGAAAGATCTGGACTGCAGAATGGCCATTTCAGTACCCAGATCCTTCTACGCAGCCATGATGTTGTAATTGATGCAGTATGTGGTCTGGCATTGTCATGTTGGAAAATGCAAGGTCTTCCCTGAAAGAGACGACGTCTGGATGGGAGCATATGTTGTTCTAGAACTTGGATATACCTTTCAGCATTGATGGTGCCTTTCCAGATGTGTAAGCTGCCCATGCCACACGCACTCATGCAACCCCATACCATCAGAGATGCAGGCTTCTGAACTGAGCGCTGATAACAACTTGGGTTGTCCTTGTCCTCTTTAGTCCGGATGACATGGCGTCCCAGTTTTCCAAAAAGAACTTCAAATTTTGATTCGTCTGACCACAGAACAGTTTTCCACTTTGCCACAGTCCATTTTAAATGAGCCTTGGCCCAGAGAAAACGCCTGCGCTTCTGGATCATGTTTAGATATGGCTTCTTTTTTGACCTATAGAGTTTTAGCCGGCAACGGCGAATGGCACGGTGGATTGTGTTCACCGACAATGTTTTCTGGAAGTATTCCTGAGCCCATGTTGTGATTTCCATTACAGTAGCATTCCTGTATGTGATGCAGTGCCGTCTAAGGGCCCGAAGATCACGGGCATCCAGTATGGTTTTCCGGCCTTGACCCTTACGCACAGAGATTGTTCCAGATTCTCTGAATCTTTGGATGATATTATGCACTGTAGATGATGATAACTTCAAACTCTTTGCAATTTTTCTCTGAGAAACTCCTTTCTGATATTGCTCCACTATTTTTCGCTGCAGCATTGGGGGAATTGGTGATCCTCTGCCCATCTTGACTTCTGAGAGACACTGCCACTCTGAGAGGCTCTTTTTATACCCAATCATGTTGCCAATTGACCTAATAAGTTGCAAATTGGTCCTCCAGCTGTTCCTTATATGTACATTTAACTTTTCCAGCCTCTTATTGCTACCTGTCCCAACTTTTTGGGAATGTGTAGCTCTCATGAAATCCAAAATGAGCCAATATTTGGCATGACATTTCAAAATGTCTCAATTTCAACATTTGAGAAACAAACAGAAACAAAATGTTATTTTTAGCATTTTGATTGAGTTAGATCATTTTATTCATAATATTATTAATATTAATTTTACTAATTATAATATATTTTTAAAGCGTTTATACAGTGTAATATATAGTATAAATAATTTTCATTCAAATAATTTAAAGTCAGCCTCTGGAAGTTTGCTGAGGCCCCCTAGTGGGTTTCGCCCCTCTGGTTGAGAACCACTAATGTAGAGCAGTACTTCAGTTTATATTTAATTTACAATTTTGAAAGTATTCTGTTCTGTATGACTTATTGAGCCTGTTGTGTTTGTTGATAAGCAGGAGTTTCATGAATGGATCATTTTCCATGACGTTCATTCAAACAAGTTTTGCCTTTGCTAGTGGTGGAGCTGCATCTGGACATTTATAATTGAATGGTCTGTCTTTCTTTCTTTATCTGTCCTTCTACTCCCTCATGTTTCAGGTAGATGCTCTATTTAGATTTATAGCTTTGATTTTCTAGCAGTTTTAGAGTTCAACATGTTTCATAAAATATATATTTTTATATAAAATAATGTTCATAAATCATTTTCATAAACTTCTGTAACTTTTTTGTTATTTCACTTTTTAAACTTGTTTTACTTTAACAATAATCTGCCAAGGGTCTTCTTTAAAAGTCCCAAGCTTCAAATTTGTATGCTTTCAGGTTTTATTTTTGTCCTCTATGGACCTATGTGTAACTTTTTTTCTTAAATTGACGCAACAAGGGTTACTGGTTAAAATGTAGCTACATAAAAAATCCTGTTGAATTGGGGCTTTTTGTCACAAAAAGGTGTGTTAAATGAACTTCATATGTTTTTTACCCTTGGACAATATTGGTGGAATTTTTGTTTTTGTTTTGTTGTTGTTGGCAAAACTTAGGTATGTGCCTATGAAAATATCAAAAATGCAGATACCATGACAAGCCAGGAAAATACAACTACAATTTTCTTTGTTCGTGTCTGTCAGATTTGATTAATTCAGAAGAAACAAATCTCACACAAGTGAAACACACAGCAGCAGCATCAACAACATCTATTCACGGACTTTATTTCACCATATCAAAGTCATATCATTATCAACAGTCAGTGTGCATTAGTGGATATCAGCCTAAAGAAACTAAAATGGCATCGGTCATAAACACTATAAATACCATAGGCAATACGAAATCACATCAGGGTATGAAAGCAATACAGCAGACTTGGAATTGGCCTTGTATTGGTCCAAAACAAGAGGAATCACCCTTTATCTAGAGGAAGTTTAGTGTTAAGACTTTTAGTGTACACAGTGACTAGGCTAGTGCTGTTTGGATGTTGAGCAATACTGTATAAATCTCACAATAGAAGAAAAAACAGGCATATGAGATGAAAGCCTTTTCAGCTCTTTCTGAATACATGTGTGACTTGCTCTTCCTGCATATATAGTTGATTTTGCATTTGTGATACTGAGGTAATGTGAATACCTTCTCTAGTCAACATCTAATCTTGCAATAAGCATAATCTACACAGCTAAGAAGAGCTGCAGCCAGCCTTTTTACTAAAGGTAAAATGAAAATAAAAAGTGATATAAAAAACTTTTCTTGTAAAACGATTCAAATTTGATAAGATGAAAAATAAAATTATCCTTCAAAGTATAAAGAGAGAGTAAGAATCAAAGATTAGATGTGAATATTACCTACATCTAAAAGTGAAATCATGCAAACTATCACCTTTATTTTCCACAAAAGACTGATAACACAGAATTCAAAACATTTCAGTGCACAGAGAACATGAGAGTTAAAAGTGCTTGTAAGGGCAGATCTTCGCTCAGCTTTAGAATGTACTTATTAGCAGTACATCTGTGCCTAAACTGATCTCAGAACTGCATTCCATAGCACTTTTCCCTCAACATCACTAATAAGTTATCTTTAGTTCAGTAAGTTGTCCAGTAGGAAGAGCACCATTTTGTGGGAAGACAGCGACAGGCTTCACAGGGCTTTATAGCAGGACATTTTCAACACTGTCACAAACACTGGGGTCACATTAGCAGAATGAGGGGCTCAATTTAAAAATATGAGTAGTTATATTAGCATTGATTAAATGCTACTTTTTATAAAAGTTGTTATGGATATAGAGTATTTTATAGTGATTGTCTAGCTATCTATAAGTATTTTTCTAGGTTTTTTTAGCAGTGAGTCTAATGTGCACTATGTACACAGTAATATTCACTGTGGATAGGACATTTACTGCACAGGTAAAGGTAGAGTGATATTTTGACATGCATGCGATGCACAAAAATCTGTTTATAGCATGGCCCTGTGAGAGGAGAATACTGATGATTTGTCACACACGCACACGCACACACACACACACACACACACACACTCAAAGTCACTTGGGAGCTGCAGAAGGCTCAACCAAGGCTGGTGATGTTTGAACGACCACCAGGGGGAGCTACAATGCGGTGGCCAGAGCGCCGAGGAATGTTGTCATCAGTTTGAGACCCTAAAAATGTAGAAATATTACAGAAAATATATACTTAATGTAATGTGATATATAAATTGATATATTTCTCAAAAGATTTTGTGAATATTCTTTTCTACATTAGAAAGGGTAATTTCTTCTATAATCTGACGTCATCTTACCTGATAGGCTGAAGTTAGATTGATGCAAGTTTCTGATTGGTGGAGGCTGGTGTGTAGTGGGCGAGGTCTTGGCAGAGGGTGCTGGGGTTATGTATTTGGGTGTTGCTGGGACATCATATACTGGACCATCATACATCCCACGAGAAACTCCCTGCTTGGTCATCATCTGCCAAAAAACAGTTAAAGGATTAGTTTACTTCAGAATTAAAATTTCCTGATAATTTACTCCCCCTCATGTCATCCAAGATGTTCATGACTTTCTTTCTTCAGTCAAAAAGAAATAAGGTATTTGAGGAAAACATTCCAGGATTTTTCTCCATATAGTGGACTTCGGTGGGGTTCACCAGGTTGAAGGTCCAAATTACAGTTTCAGTGCAGCTTCAAAGGCCTCTACACAATCCCAGCCGAGGAATAAGGGTCTTATCTAGCAAAACGATTGGTCATTTTCTAAAAAAAAAAAAATTTATAAACTTTTTAACCACAAATCACATTGGAAAGGTCACGCGTAGGAATGTATGCGGAATGTCACGCGGAAGTACCGTGGTAGAGCGAAAAACATCTCATTTTCTCCTCCAACTTCAAAATCGTCCGACATTGTTGTTTTACCTTTTTTTTTGTAAAGGCCGCTTGACTTAGTGCACATTCACTTTGCAGACACTGGATCGGTACTTCTGCCTATGACACGCGTGACCTTTCCAATGTGATGATCGCATCGCAGAGCTAGTGCAAACGAGCATTTGTAGTTAAAAAGTATATAATTTTTATGCAGCTTCAAAGCATAGAAAATGACCAGTCGTTTAGCTATATAAGACCCTTATTTCTCGGCTGGGATCGTGAAGAACCCTTTGAAGCTGCATTTAAACTGCAATTTTGACCTTCGACCCGTTGAACCCTGTTGAAGTCCACTATATGGAGAAAAATCCTGGAATTTTTTCTTTTCGACAGAAGAAAGAAAGACAAACATCTTGGATGACATGGGGTTGAGTAAATGATCAGGAAATGTTAAATCCTGAAGTGAACTAATCCTTTAAAAGACAGATTTGGTGCTGTATATATAAACACTATGAAACATGAACCTAAAATTTTTGTCCATGCAGTTTTTGCACTGTACCACAACTAATGCATATCCTTGATTATTATGTTATCATTTAGCAAATGTATGCAAAGGAACTATTGAACCTTTACACTACACCATTATTCAAAAGCTCGGGTGAGTAAGTTATTATAATTTAAAAAAAAAGAAATTAATAGTTTTATATAAGGACACCATAAATGAACAGTGACAGTAAAACATTTATAATGCTACAAAAGATTTATATTTCAAAGAAATGCTGTTCTTTTGAACTTTCTATTCATCAATGAATTCTGAAAAAAAAAAATATNTATATATATATATATATATGTTTTCCACAAAAATATTAAGCAACTGTTTTCAAAAATGCTAATAATAATAAATGTTTCTTGAGCACCAAATAAAAAAATATTAAATAAATATTAAGTAAAAATAAATTACATTTTAAAACATTACAATAGAAAACTGTTATTTTAAATTGTAACAATATTTCACAATATTAATGTTTTAATGTATTTTTATTTAAAAATGCAGCCTTGGTGAGCAAAAGAGACTTTTTTCATAAATGGTAGAGTATATTTAACATTACTTGACAACAGACAAAGACTGAGGTCAAATACTCACTATTTAAACTAGCTGAAATGCCAAAACTAGAGTCATACCATGTTGCGGTACTTAATGCGCTGGTAGGCAAAGTCAGGGAAAGGTTTGCGAGAGATGAAGCGTCCAGTCCCCTGCTGAACCTGAAGCTTCCCTTCCTCAAACACAATCCTGCCCTGACTGACCACATACACCGGACCACCACGACACTCCATCCCCTCAAAAATATTATACTCAAGAGCCTAGAAAGAAAAGAACAGTGATATGCTAGAAGAAAATCCATTCGATTTTTCACACATTTTTCAGTGTTTATCAAGCATGAACAAAATGATCATTAATATTTCAAAATTAGATTAAAAAAGATTTAGAAAAAATACAGAAGTTTTGCGAGTAGAATAATTCAACAGCCCATTACAAGTGTATAAAATGCAGTATTAAATTTAGGTATAACTAAATATCAGCAATCCATACATTCATTCAAATTTACAACATCTTGCAGAGCTTTTCAATCCTCACCGACTGTTGTGCTTTAGCTGTGATGGTCTTGATCTTGGCGGGGTCCCAGATAACAATATCAGCATCTGAACCCACCGCTATCCGACCCTTCCGGGGGTAAAGGTTGAAGATTTTGGCTGCATTAGTGCTTGTAACTGCAACAAACTGGTTTTCATCCATCTTCCCCATGGCCTGTAGGGAATAAATTCAGTGGTGACCCCCGTACCTCAATCCATATAAACATAAACGGATGCACTTACCACAGATTTGTCCCAAACAAAACCCATTCTCTCCTCAACTCCATTGGTCCCCTCGGGTATAAGGGTAAAGTTGTCCTTCCCTATAGCCTTTTGAGAGGTGCTGTAAGCACAATGTCCACTGCCCACAACCTGCAGATCCCCACTGAAGAAAGAAGATTAAAAGGCACATAACTACAGGGGAAGAGCACGAGCTGTCCTCTAGAGCTTGCTGTGATGCTCTTTGTGACCTTATTTTTATTTAGAGTTTGCATAATGTGTCATGGTCCTACAACTATACACAACCGTTTAAAAGTTTTGGGACAGTAAGGCTGCATTTACAATGCAGGTCTTGATGACCATTTCCAATTTGTTGAGTATATCCGATTTCTTTAATGACCAGCTTACATCTTCTTTTAACAGTGACCCATATCCAATATCTGCATTTACACTATACATTTGGTGAAACAACCCAAGGTAGACGTACCAACCAAGGGAAGCTTATGCTAAAAAAAGGAAGTAAAAATGCCATGATTTGCAAGTGATAATACAAGCTTTTGCTTTCTGTACAATCTCTAAAGGTCAGCAAACATTGGTCTCTTAAGTGAGATGAGCCTTTGTCCTTCACTGCGTCATTGAAAAGAGTCATGTGATCTCGGTTGGTGTCCACCTGAGTTGACATCATTCGCCATCGTCGCTTTTGACGGGAATATCAAATCTGTCCGCTTAGATCATATCAAATTTATTTTCACATATGAATGAGGCCTGAAACCAATCTGAGAAAATTGGAATCCATGTGCTTTTTTCCTGCTTACAGGTTTGTGGGTCATATCTGATCTGTGCCGCATGGGAGGAAAAAAATGGAATTGGTTCATTTGAACCACGTAATGTAAATGAGGACTAAGATGTTTTATGCTCACCAAGGCTGCTTTTATTTGATCAAAAAATACAGTAAAGATTAATATAGTGAAATATTATTACAATTTAAGATAAATATTTTCTATCTTAATATATTTTAAAATGTAATTGTAACAGCAAAGCTGTATTTTTAGCATCAATACGGTAATCTTCAGTAGCTATGTTTCCATTCAAAGTTGCAAATTTAACTAATGCACAAAATTGGAATATTTGCGAATAAAGCAGCGTTTCCATCCCATGCGTTCAAGAGAACAAAATCATAAATTCCTGGGAAACTGGGCAAAATATCTGTAATAAAAATCGAAGTTGCTACACTTCCACTGTGGCTCTTTTTTCGTTCATCATAAATGACTTGAGTCTTAGAACGCACAGACGAAATGCAATAAACGCTGTCATGTGTCTCACGCAATCATGTGAAACACTTCTGGGAGGTCATTATACCAAATCATTCTGATGTCAGACTTTGGCTCAGGCATTTCAGAATGTAGTAGTATAGCTTTTTAATGCCATGTCCATTTCAGAACGATCCAAACAACATTTGAAATGCTGTGCAATGAAATTGGTCCGATGGTTATCCAATCACATCCACTGTTGATTCGAAGTCACGCAAGTTTTTTGTTGCGCATCGAGGGATTTATTTGGCAAACGTGTTTCCATCATAGTTTATACACATGCCTTCTTATAAGATAAAAATTTGAATTGAGCACATTCATTTTTAGGTGCATTTTCTACATTTATGCGCATTCTTGGTGTTTAAATCCAGTGTTTTTTTTAATGCAATATCCCAAAATGCACATAAAAATAGATGGATGGAAACATAGCTAGTGTCACATGATACTTTAGGAATCATTCTAATATGCTGATTTGGTGCTCTAAAAACATTTCATATTATTATACATATACATATTATTAAACATATTATACATATTATTATTATCATACAGTTGTGCTAAATAGAAAGTTCAAAAGAGCAGCATTTATTTGAAATATTTGAAATTTAAACTAAACTAAAACTAACCATAAAACTAGCCCCAACTGTATTTGTTTAATATTTGCAATCCAACTAAAAAGATTATAAGCTAGAATAGGCAATAGAATTAGGCTACCACTTGTAATTTATACATCCATATTTTAAACATATGTGTGGCCAAAAGATGCACACAATGAAATGATGAGAAAAGTATCTAGACAGAGTCAATATGCTTTTAAAACCACAAAATGCAATATCACACATCTTCTGAATATGACTAAAGATTGTCTTCACAGCATACATATAATATTTAATACTTTAAAAGAGTCTTTGATCTTTTTCTAGAATTTTCTCTCATCCTTTGGACTCTATCAATGCTAAAAATAAATGTCCTCTCTCCAGCTGTGCTGTCTGTGTGTGTGTGTGTGTGTCTCTGTGCCTACGAGGGTGTGTGTGTATGTCAAAGTATGTGTGACTGTGGATGTCAACATAATGACATCTCTCCCATAGTCTAGCAGCCTGCAAAGTCTACAAGTTGTGTGTGTGTGTGTGTGAGAGAGAGTGTGGTGGGGAGGGAGGAGGAGGGTGCTCTGTAACCATGGCAACAGGAGATGAAAGCCTGATCTATTTTTAGAAATGGGGCCAGGAAAAGGTGTGCCTGCGGTTTGGGCGTAGCTCAGTGCCAAAAGTAATCAGGAGAGTAGATAAAAAATTGGTAGAAGGTGCCAGGTATAGCACTTGCCCAAAGAATCCAGATACACTGCATCTACATTAATGATGCAAATGTCACAGATGTCTAAAAATGTAGAAATAACTTAGCGCATATATATATATGTAAAAGCATTTCTTACCAGGCCAGTAGAGAGTTAAGGTGGTCAGGTGTTGTCTGGTCAGGGCTGAGGGGCGGGGAGGTCACATAGGATGCTGCTTTCGCCCAGTTTTTGCTCCAATAGTGTGATCCATCTGTTGCCAAGCTGGCTGTTATTGGCTCACCAAAAACAACAGAGCCTAAAGCAAGTGCAATGAAGAGAATACATCCAAAATTTTTAGAACTGACATATTCAAATTAGTTTAAAATAGCCAGTTGTGCTAGACATCAGAATAAATAACTTTCTAAAAAAAATATACACTACCATTCAAAAGTTTGGGGTCAGTACATTTTTTAAAAGAAATTAATACTTTTATTATTTTATTATATAGCATTATATTTCAAATATGTTAAATTATCTTCTTTTTAACTTTCTATTCATCAAAAAATACTGAAAAAAAGTATCACTGTTTCCACAAAAACATTGAGCAGCACAACTGTTTTCAACATTGATAATAAGAAATGTTTCTTGAGCACCAAATCAGCATATTAGAATGATTTCTGAAGGATCATGTGACACTGAAGACTGGAATTATGATGCTGAAAATTCAGCTTTGCCATCAGAGAAATAAATTATAATTTCACAGTGTGCTGTCACCTTTCTTCCGTGCATTGGCCACAGTATCAGCTGCACTCTTACTCATCACTTTAGTGATGTAGACAGGGCAGTTCACTCGGTTGCCGAGGGTGATGGCGCGGAAAACAGCCTCCGCCTCCAGCTGTGAAACAGAGAACCAATTAAATCAGGACACTTCACTCCGCTGAAACTGACTGGATAAACAGTAGTCAGTTAAACTTCTAATTAGTTCATCAATTTGTTTATTGATCCCACCTCCTCTGGACGGCTCAGTGGGTGGCCCTCTGGACCGGTGATGCCCATTCCCAAGATTTTGCTTTGTTCCTTGAACACAAATGTTGTGGACATGAAAAAACAGTAAACAGCACCAAATTGTGTTTGAATACTGGATGACGGCACGCTCATAACAGGTACCTGTGCTATCAGGTCTCCATTCTCGGCGTGCACCAGCACCACTGCCCCCAGCTCCTTAAGGAAGGAGAACGCTTCATACAACTAGAGGAGAAAAAGAGAGAACCTATTCATTATTTTATTGTATTGCATACAGAATGTTCTATGGTTTGAAGCACAGATGGCAATGCTGCAGATGGCAACATAAACTAACCTGAGAGTCAGGCATTTGGAAAAACCCTTTGTAAGCCATATATACTTGGAAAGAGTTGATTCCTGCCAAAAGAAGAGAACATTAACATATATATTAGGGGTGTAACAGTACATGTATTCGTCCCGAACCATCACGGTATGAACGCCACGGTTTGGTGCATACAGTCAGACGTCAAAAACAGTCGGTCACAGGCGATCCACACTCCAAACTAGAAGGGGGCGTGCGGTAATGAAATACTGTTTGCTAACCGCCATTACAGGAAAAAGCACAGAAGAAGAAGAACAGACGATAGATATGTTTACGTGTGATCTCTCAACCAGTGTTTCGCCCACAGAAAGACATCAATAAAACAGCTTGAGAATAGTATCTCACGTAGCATTACCTTTACCTCAGGAAAGTCATTTAGTGTCAACAGCATGTTAGTTCACTAGAAAAATAAACTCTAGAGGGGAGCAATTCACTAAATATATGCACTATATTAGCTTATATATTCATTATATTTACATTACCTGTTAGTAATGTCTTAATTATTTAATGTTTAAATAAATTTGTCATGAAAACAAGTTATGACAGTAACTGTGTAAATGATTATATTTCAAAAATGAATTGGAGTAGAAAAATAATAAAAAAAATAAATGTATAATTAGATTTAACAGTTAATGCAAAACCTGCCTTATGTGCAATTTACATGTTTTTTTTTTGTGTTGATTATTATATCTAAAAATAAATAGCAAACTTAATTTAATAGCATGGACTCTGTTGTTAATTGTAACATTTTATATTATAATAATATGAAAGAAAGGGCTGCCTGTATAGTTTACAGCATTAGCTGAGATAGATTCCTTTTTATCCTTAAACAAAATTTATTATAATTGAATTTATTTAAAGAGAGGGACACAATTTGTTCAATAAACCACTGTTTAATACAAAATAAGAAAAAAGAGGCAATTTTATGTTTAGTTTTCTCCCCCCTGCTGTACCAAACCGTGACTTCAATATCAAGGTACACACCGAACCGTCATGTTTGTGTACTGTTACACCCCTAATATATATTTCTAAAGACACACTACTGTTTAAAAGTTTGGGGTCGGTGAGATTTAAAAAAAAAAAAACTTTTGAAAGAAGTCTCTCATACTTACCAAGACTGCATTTATTTGATCAAAAATACAGTAAAACAAATAATATTGTGAAATATTATAACAATTTAAAATAACAGTGTTCTATTTTAAAGCTGCCATCCATAAGTTTTGCCTCTTTGTCACCATCTCTGTTCGAAACCTGCAATAGCAGTTATTTGTGGAATTATCATTTTTACGAGGGTTGCGCATCGGCACAGAATGTATCTCAAATAGAATCTTTTGTAACATTATAAATGTATTTACTGTCACTTTTTTGATGTATCTTTTCTGAAAATGGTATCAATTTCTTTCAAAAAAATCTTACTGACCCCAAACTTTTGAACGGTAGTGAATTAACAATCATTAGCATTTGGCAAATTTCAACAAGTGGCTCTGAAACATCAGTATAATCAAGATATGTAACTTTAAAAACATAAATTACTTTTAGCTTTGTAAATGTAATACGCTGAGATATTGTCATATTTTTGAATACATTTTCACCTTTTTCCTGTACCAGCAGTTCCAGCTCCTCCTTCACACCTTCATGCCAATGTGGGATATCCACATGAAGTGAATAATCACAGCAGGACTTCTTATCAGCCGTTTCCTGCCACTTCTCAAAGGCCTCCAATAGACTGTCACCGGGCTGTGGAGTCACATGGTCAACTGAAACAGAAGATGTTGGCTTCTGCTCAAAATGTTTATGAGATTATCTATATTGTATTATTTTATCAAGTATTTGAGTGATTTTTGAAAATTCTATTAAATATTTCTAAAGATTCTTTTCTATTGAAGATGCCGTTAAATTGCAGCTTTAGTATTTGATTACTGTATTAAACTCTATATGTTCCTCTGAGACTTTTTCACATGTGCACAAAGGCTCTTTTCACTCATTGTGAATCACAACAGCAAATAGCTCTAACTCACTGTTTAAAGAAAATGAGCTATTGTAACCTCAACAAACTCTTGGCTCAGACTCCTGGATGAAACAAAATCTGATTGGCTGTAACTGACATGCAGGACATGCATTCCTAGGGCATGCCCTTGTAGCAAGCAATAACAGACATATTTGGGACACTGTTTTGCTCTCGCAGGGAGATGCAAGTGAGTCCTAGTCCAGCCAATTTTTTACTCCTTTTTAGGGAAACTGCTTCAGATCTGCATCCTAAATCTTCAACATACTTGATCCTTTGCCCAAATGAGAAAATCTTGAAATCAAATTTCATTTTTAGTGCATTTTTTAAAAAAAATCATGCATTTTTCACTGTTTAACAATTCATCCAGACTTACTGATCATGGTGGTTCCACCTGCCAGAGCAGCTTTGGTGCCCTGATAGAAGTCATCCACAGGTGGAGTGCCCAGGTAAGGCTTATGCAGGCAGGTGTTCACATCAATACCTCCAGGGATCACCATACACCCATTAGCCTCAATTACCTTCACACCCCCCGGCACAATCAGGTTCTCCCCAACCTGTCTGAAGGAGAGATTGAGGGTTTGATAAAGAGTAGAGAGGGCCAGAAAGTCCTGGGACCAAGTACATTGCATATTATATAGGTATCTCATTTAAAATTATAACACAGCACTTGAAAAGCTTGATTCTGATTGGTCAGTCGCAGACATTCAGAGGTCAGTGACGACAATGCATCATTAGTGGCAATGCTGTATTATGCCCGCTCACTTGGGTATTTGATTATATGCTTCTTTCATGTCTTTGGTATCACACCATGGACGTGCTTTCTCTCGTTTCATTCAAACGCAGCTGGTGCCATCTTGTGCCTCATTTTATCGACTGCATTTACTGTAAAATGTACCCGGAGGACTTTAGTATTAATAGTATGCCTAAGGTAATATTGTTGATGTGTCATTTTGTTTTGTACACTGTAATGGATTATAAGATAATAAACAGGTACGATTTTGAACCGGCTCCGTCTTAAATCAATATTTCATGTCGTCCCTGTCATTATTAATGTGGTAAAAAGCCACGTAAGAAGTGATACAAACTGGATTAGAATTGTTCTTCTTTGCAGAAGCTTTGCATTTAATGAGCTAATAAAATATTTAATCTCAAATCAATATTTTGTGCCTAATTATTTACTTATGTGGCAAGCAGGATACAAGAATACCTGACCACCCTGCCGGGTTTATTTTGCGAAAATAAAATAGATGTACATTATCCCTTACATGAACGTTCTAAAAAGAGTGGCATACTTCATATGATGCAATATGACAGGGCTGTCAAATTTAATGTTAACTTATTAAATATGTTCATATCTAGTTCAGTCATGAAACTCTAGAGGGCACAGGCTGATAGGTCCTTTACATGAAATCTGCAAGCAAGCAATCACATCATTACCGCATGGCACAAGCTGATTGGCCTCTGCTGATCCTGCAGCCAATTAGATTGCTTGCTTAACATTTAAATAGTATGGTTCGTTGTCTTTGTCTATTTATGCAGCAACAGCAGATTGTATGTGTATCTATTATTCTGTTGACAACCAGTTTTTTAACATAAATAAATAAATAAATATGTGTGTGTGTGTGTCCATCTTCAACATAAACGCCAGCATATAGTGACTGATCATAAATTGTAAAATACATTTCTAAATTCCAATTTCCAAATTCTACTTAATTCTTTCTAGATAATTTTTCACTAACATTAAAGGGATAGTTCACCCAAACATTTAAATTATCCCATGATTTACTCACCCTCAAGCCATCCTAGGTGTATTTGACAATCTTCTTTCAGATTAATACAATCAGAGATATATTTAAAAATATCCTGGTTGTGAATGGGGGCCTGCATTTTGAAGTCAAAAATAATGCATCCATCAATAAAAAAAGTAATCTATACGACTCCAGTGGGTTAATAAAAGCCTTCTGAAGCGAAGCGAAGTGATGCGTTTTTGTAATAAAAATATCCATATTTAAAACTTTATCAATTCAAATAACAAGCTTCTGGTGGACGACCGTATGCAGGATGCACAAGTCGACTTGCGCCAAATAAGTAATCCTCTGACGTGATGTATGACGCAGAACAAACAAATTTAAGCTCCTCTTCTCTTTTATTGAAATCTGCTGAAATTTCTCTTTAAAAATGATTGTTTTAGACTTATAATCTGTGACCGGTGATTTGTTTTGCTCTATCCGCTGCGCCTCCGTGTTCATCATTACGTTGAGCGTCAGGTCAAAGGAAACCCTTCCGCCGCAAATCGACTTGCGCATTCTGCATACAGTCGTCCGCCGGAAGCTTGTTATTTGAATTTATAAAGTTTTAAACATGGACATTTTAAAAAAAGCATCGCTTCGCTTCAGAAGACCTTTATTAACCCCCTGGAGTCGTATGGATTACTTTTTTTACGGATGGATGCATTATTTTTGGCTTCAAAACGGCCCCCCATTCACAACCATTATAAACCTTGGAGGACTAAGGATTTTGTGTTCGTCTGAAAGAAGATCGTCATATACACCTAGGATGGCTTGAGGGTGAGTAAATTATGAGATAGTTTTCATTTTTGGGTGAACTATCCCTTTAAGGAAACTTGACATTTTCACATTCTTGGATATATATATATACATACTAAGATGCTGTAAAGAGCCTTTTAAGAACCTTTTGGCATATGACTGGTGAGGTTTAATTCATAATTCATATTCGTATTAATGATATGCAACTGCCAGTGAAAAACTGCATTGTGCTTTGGTAAGTGTTTATTTGCTTGTGCATGACGGTGTGCATGGTGTCTTACTTAATAAGTCCATCTTCAATGTAAATGTCAGCATATAGGGACTGATCATCATTAACCACTCTTCCACCTTTAATCAGCAGCCGCTCACTCTGAAGAAGAGAGGAAGAGAGAGAAAGAGACATAGCAAGTGAGTGAGTGATTCTGACACCAGTTTAAACCTTATTTTTACCTGCTATATTTGCAATTCAGTAAAGTGCTCTTACAACCACTGATAAAAGAGCCTTCTGCACAGTTTCAGCCTCACACTCTGTGAATGGGTGGGGTTCTATGAACAGAGAAGAGCAAATGTGGTAATGTGGAAAGATGTTAGGTTGCCATGGTAACCTCACATCACCCAGTTGTCAGGAAGGCACATCCTCAGCTGATTTAGGCTTCATGTTCAGAGAAAGATCGTATTAATCTAACCTAAATATGTGCACTATTCCTAGATAAACCAGGCACAGATCGCAAAGATTGCGTTAGTCAAGGATTAGGAACGCTGTAATCCATTACTCATAACTACAGACAGAAACACAGCACGCAGGGCACAGATTCCTCTTGCTCTTTGTCCTAATGTGTGCACTGGCATTTAAAAAAGTGTCCGCTCTATTCCAGATTTCTGCTCTTGGCGACAGACCCTGTTGCGTCTCGTCCGCTGCAAATGCACTCGCCATGATTTGTCAAAAGAAACGCGCCCAACAATGCTACTGTATATTCATGCACTGATTCATTATTTATTCCCGCATCTATTTTAAAGGCAACCGGGGCATTCGTCGCTTCATGCACGGCAGGGATGTGTGCCTGGCTTGGACACATTGTAGCAGTAATGGTCACCTTCCCGTTGGCTGATTTCAGTGCTCTAGTAAGCGGCCTCCGCTTTGTTGGCTCGCTAAGAATTTAATCCCTTCATGTTTCCCCCATGCGCAGGATCTGCCGGGTAGCAGCAGGGTCGCCTCGCAGCCGGTGTCTTACCGTCAAATGCGGGATGTTCTTCTTTCCCTGGTAGCCCGTTCCAGACATGTCTCCTTTATTATTTGAGGAGATGAACAATAAGCAGTCACCCGCTTCTTTGTGCCACCAACCCACTTAACAACCCAGCGCTCCGTTAGTGCTGCACAAGCGAGCGCCTCTCCTGAGGGGTGTGTGTGTGTGTGTGTGTGTGTGTGTGTGTGTTCGCTTTTCGAAGACGTGTTTTATGTTGGAGTGTATGTTGGAGCGCCCCCCTCACATGAAACAAAGAGAGAGAGAACTGGGCGAGAATCGGTAAATAGAATACCGGTGTTATGGGTCAGGTCTAAGGTCTACCGGTAAGTTTGATTTTGATGTAGGCTATTATCCTATTGTAGTAGCCTAAATAGATTAAAAGGTTAATGGATAAATGGACACATAGCCTACGTCTCTAATTTCTAAATTCGAATTATTTATTTTTAAATAACGTTCTTAACATGAACAAATCAACATTCCTAGAATGTTAGAGCTAATACAAATTAAGTTGAGAGAACGTTGCAGAAACATTATACTAACATTAAGAAAACTATACATTATTACGTTTTTAGAACATTTCAAATCACCATTCCCACAAAAATAAATGAATAGTTAAATAAATAAATAAACAGAATGTTTGGAAAACATCAACAATTTTGTTTTGAAGGAATAGGCCTACACTTAGTTGAGCTAATAAAGGCTGTTGGTTGCAGTTAAATGAACCAATAATAGGCTAATAAGCGAATGGAAGGTCACATGAGAACTTCAAATTAATAAAAACTGCCCAAAACACAATCAAAATAACACGTGACAGATAATGCAATAAACATTCAAATGCGACTTATCACAAAACGAAGAAACTAACTCTAAAAATAAACATGATGCCCCAATAATTAGGCTATAAAACAAATAAAAGGTTGTATTTATAAAAAAACATAAATGTAGTAATATAACAATAAACTCAGCTAACAATTTTTGGTTTCCAGAACGTTCTGGCAACGTTCCCAGAACATTCATTCTAACGTTCCCTGTTGGTTAGCCAGGAAAGTTTTCTTTACGTAAATAGAACGTTCCCTGTTGGTTTGGAAAACGTTCCCAAAACCTTCCCAGAACGTTCCCCTAACCTCTTTTTACTCAGATATCATTTACCCTGCTGTACGTCAGTTTTCATCCAGCATCCCACGTCTCAAGCGGCATGGAGGACGGATGAATGAACGAACGTTAATACTACAAACCATCTTGTTTTGAACTATTGTTTAATCAATAGAAATAATCCGAGCACATAGACCTTCAGGATTAAATAAGATTGAATTTATGATTTAATATGTAGGCCTAACTTGTATCACTAATGTAGCCTAACTTTATTTTCTCCATACTTTATTAATCGAATTCAAATTTGTTATTAGGCCTATTGCTTAAAAACTTTAAGATTATTTTTTAGTAAAATTACAGATTAGGCCTAATGGATTTAAAATGTTAGGCTAGTCTATATGTTTTTTAACATATGGTAAGGTAACTTACAACTATAAGGTTTTTATAGGCTAGGCCTATAGCATTTTATTTAAAACTAACATTTGCAAGGTGTTCATACTTACATTAAGAGATTTTGACAAATTTGAATCTTATGTAGGCTAGGCTACTTGTAAATGGTTTAAAATTACTGTAATGTAATAAAATTACAGCCCACCTTCCCGTTGTTTTGCTCATAAAGACATTCCTTTCCAGTCTGATCCGTGATTTCAGCACCCGGACGCCCGTCGTCCCTCTCGCCCGGGGAGCTGATGCACGACCCCCCGCTGATCTCATAGGCTTTAAAATCCCCATCCACAATGCGTTCCTTGCTACTGCTCCTTGAGGTCCTGTGCCCCTTTCTCCCGACGGCGTACTGGTCAAAATCGATAGTCTTGCTATCAAACGCGCCCTCGACGGAGCTGAACATTCCCTGAGACTTGTAACGCTGGTTGGGTCCAGTCGAGATGGGTTTAGCCAGGTACACCGGGAGCTCATCCTCCCGGTTCCACTGTCGCCTACAGTCCGACATCACTCACAGAAGGGAGATGATGCTCTTTATACGACGATGAAGCGAGACGCCCGTGCAGAAAACCAGGTCAGCCTTGGTTTGCCGGGGGATGCGAAGCGGAGGTCGCAGCTTGCAGACGGATTATGCGAATGAATGATGCTGCGATGTAGTGGCAGTGATATCTAATGACACGCTTTATTATGAGCTAGTCCGAACAATATTGCATCCATAAATAAAGTCCCTCTGGACCCAGTACTGTAACAGTCAAAGCAAATTTAGTTTAGTTTTAATCGAGATCAAAGTTTTTTCTTTTTACTTTTTCCGGGAGATTTGGGCAGTGCAGTTACCTGCCATCCTCCTTTCGAAAGTGCGTGCAAGATGCGCAAAAAGACTGCAGTTGCTGCACTGACTTGCATAAAACTACAAGTCTATGCAGGGAAGTTTGGTGGGCTCTAGTGGTGTTTCAGTCGACAACGAATCTTTGTTTTGAACAAAACTTTTGAAGGAAGGAATCGTTTTAGTTTTGACTCATTGACTGAAGTTTCTCTCGTTTGAGCTCGTGACTACTTTGGAATAAAAGTTTAATTGGTTGGACCCAAAATGGGCTTTCATCTTGCATGTGAAAGAACAGAATAAATAACATCTCATCTGTGAACGAAATTAAAGGATTAGTCCACTTTTAAATACAATTTTCCTGATAATTTACTCACCCCCATGTCATACAAGATGTTCATGTCTTTCTTTCGTCAGCCGAAAAGAAATTAAGGTTTTTGATTAAAAACATTCCAGGATTATTCTCCTTATAGTGGACTTCAATGGCCTCCAAACGGTTGTAGGTCAAAATTACAGTTTCAGTGCAGCTTCAAAGGGCTTTAAACGATACCAGACGAGGAATAAGGGTCTTATCTAGTGAAACGATCGGTCATTTTCGAAAAAAAAATAACTGTATATGCTTTATAAACACAAATTATCGCCTTGCACGTGCTTCCGCTTTCCGTATTCTTCAAAACGCTTACGCTGTATGTCCTACACCTTCCCGGTGCCAGTTTTGTTTTTTCCGTAAGTAGAATAGGAAAGGCAGTTGTATTTTTCGAAAATGACCGATCGTTTCGCTAGATAAGACCCTTATTACTCATCTGGTATTGTTTAAAGCCCTTTGAAGCTGCACTGAAACTGTAATTTTGACCTTCAACCATCTGGAGGCCATTGAAGTCCACTATAAGGAGAATAATCCTGGAATGTTTTCATGAAAAACCTTCTTTTCGGCTGACGAAAGAAAGACATGAACATCATGGATGACATGGGGGTGAGTAAATTATCAGAAACATTTTATTTGAAAGTGATCTAATCCTTTAATGAATCATCTCATTCAACAAAGTGAATGAAGGCAACAGATCACATAAGGATGTTATTCAAAGTCGTAACTAACCATATAGACCTATGTCTTACAGTTGTATAAATAAATAAATAAATATCTTCTTTGTTGTATTTTGCGGGATGGTTAAGCACCCTTTTTTGGAATCTCTTACAAACACTTGCTTCGATCATGAACTGTGTGAATGAATCAATGACTCAAGACAAAAGACGCGCACTTGTCGCCACCTACTGGCGAAAAGGCCAGTTCACACTATAATGTTTTAGGGGCAATGTTTATACGACACCAAAAAAAACGTAAGAATTTTTATGCGTTTTGGCCGTTGATTTACATGACAGCAACGTTTTGGGTGCCTGAAAACGCACACTTTTGAAAACGGGTTTCAAAGTGCAAGATTTTGAAAACGGTCTCCGTGTAAACAAAAACGCGAATCTGTGAAAACGATGACATCATGCACATGCATATAACCTATAGACCCTTTTACAGCCCACGTGATCAAATAGTTGCGCGCGCATTTTGGCAACGGAAGTGGTGTTGTTCCCCAGTGGTTCTAACGTGTTAGCAACTCCGAAAGTTTTATTTAAATACAGGGTGCGATTTGTGAAAAAACCAGAGGGGGCGATGTTTTGAAAAGTTTTTTTTCCTTTTTTGAAAATTTGTTAAAAACCACAGTGGAGCTATATACTAGTTTTGGCAGCTGTTACAGAAACATTTTTCCCCAAAAAATCTTCTGATTTAACCTTGAGATTTGAAGTATTAGATAGCTTAGATATTTGCACCACTACAATGACACGAATAATTCTTAATTTCTGATAGAAATGCAAAATCAATGGGACATTCTAAAACGCTTAATGTGAAAAAGGCTTAACGTGGCTTAATGTACTAAGACAGTGATTTTAACAGACCAAACTTACTAAATATCATACTAATAAAGTATACTATGTGCAAAAAATCAGATGAGCCCAAAATATGATCTTAACACGATTTATAACACGTTAAGCTTTTTTCTCCCATAGAAAACCGTTATAAGAAAAGGCTTAACGTGGCTTAATGTACTAAAACAGTGATTTTAACAGACCAAACTTACTAAATATCATGCTAATAAAGCATACTATGTGCAAAAAATCATATTAGCCCAAAATATGATCTTAACACGTTTTATAACACATTAAGCTTTTTTCTCCCATAGAAAACCGTTATAAGAAAAGGCTTAACGTCTTAATGTACTAAAACAGTGATTTTAACAGACCAAACTTACTAAATATCATGCTAATAAAGCATACTATGTGCAAAAAATCATATGAGCCCAAAATATGA
>RJVU01075617.1:1769950-1795766 GCA_003731715.1 Anabarilius grahami | reverse complement strand
TGCAGTCTGCCTCTACCTCCCAGTTCGCTGCTGCCCACTCACGAGCTCGTCCATTGAGAAGAGAAACCACATAAGCCACCTTAGATCGATCCCTGGCATAGGTGAACGGCTGGAGGGAAAAAACAACCTCGCATTGGGTGAGGAAGGCTCGACACTGCAAAGGCTCACCAGAGTAGCACGGCGGGTTGTTTATACGTGGCTCAGAAGAGTCGCGCTGTCCAGCTGAAGCAGTGGTCTCAAGACGGTAATGATGAAACTGCTGGGTTAGATCCGAGAGCTGGGCGGTCAGGGAATCCACAGCACGTCTCGCGGTGGATAAATCCTATTACTGCCCTTCACAGATCAAAGTTTGAACTAATTGTTATATACTAGCATATTGCATATAAAAATTAGTTCAAAACTTTGACCTGTTGAGGGCAGTAATACACTTAGCAGTGTCTACACTGCCGGAATTCTAATAAAGAAGAAGAAGAGAGCTAGTTCAAGATGAGTATTTATGGTTAAAACTTATATAATTTTTAAAAAATTTCAGAAAATGAGCAATGGTTTCACAAGACCCTTATTTCTCATCTGGGATCGTGTAGAACAATTTGAAGCTGCATTGAAACTAATTTTGACCTTCAAATGTTTGGTGCCCATTCAAGTCTACTATATGGAAAAAAAATCCTGTAAATGTTTTCATCAAAAACTTTAATTTCTTTTCGACTGAAGAAAGAAAGACATGGACATCTTGGATGACATGGGGGTGAGTAAATTATCAGGAAAAGTTTATTTAAAAATGGACTAATCCTTTAACACTCTCTCTCTTATCTAACGCACACATTTGTGGTCTTGGGCTGTGTCCGACATAGCATACTAGCAGGTACTTATTTTGAATAACTTACTTTGCGAGCACTAAAAATGTATGTACTATATAGTATAAATCTGTGTTGTATGAATGCAACCCGGACATACTACATTTGCCACGTTGCCACTGTCATGTGACCTACCAGCATCAGTTGTCGCTTCACTCTTATTCACAAATCCTCTCCTGTGGCCTCATGGGATAGTAAAGTGTCCATCATATGCACACTTTAGAATCTTGCCGGAAATAGTAGGCAATCCGGGTACTTTTTGCCTGCTCTCTTATGAGTACAGTGAATTCAGACATACTACTTTTGTCGCATACTGTTTTTTGCCAACTATATAATAGGGAAGTACGCAATTTCGGATGCAGCCTTGGAGTATTTACTAATGAGCTGATGAGTTTAATCAGGTGTTTGATAAGGGAGACATCTAAAATGTGCACAGCTGTTGGTACTCCAGGACCAGGATTGAAAATAATATTTCAGTCTTTCTGCTTCAAACTTTTGTTTAATTCAATGTTGCTTGCTGTTTCTTTGTATTTGTTTTATTTACTTGCAAAATATGTAAATTTTCAAAATTCCTATACATAATTTTTTTCAGTGTATGGAATAAGATAAGTATGGAAGAATATAAGTGCAGACTAATTCTAGGCTTTTCATACAACAGCAAATTTTCAAAACACTGATTAAAATGGAAGGTGTTTTATAAATATATAAGCTATCACCATTTATTTGTCCTTGAGGCATTTAAAGAGTATAATTTCCTCACCTTGATGTTGTTCCAAACCTGTATGACCTTCTGTCTTCTGTGGAAAACAGTTTTTGACCATATAATGAAACTCAGTGGGGTTCAAACAACACTGGATCCCATTGCTTTGTATGGATGAAAAACAGATTTTTTTTTCCAAAATATATCTTCTTTTGTGTTTTGTTTGGAAAACCATGAGGGTGAGTAAATGATGACATAATTTTTCATTTTGTGTGAGCTTAAAGTTCCACCAATGGGAGTGTAATGTAAGTTGCTAAATATCAGCTGCTAAATGACAGCTTGCTGCTTGCTTATACATCAAAATAAAATTTTGCAATGGTTTCAAAAGATCTGGAAGAATAAGAAAGTGCAACTCTTTTTATACAGAAAAAAAATGAATCGGCCCCTGCTGCTCATAAGCGTCATCGAACGTCTAGTTGGGGAATGGGGAGCAGTGGGATGATGCTGGCTACCAGACGCAGCAGTGCAATGAAGAGAGCCATGGACATAAAAGCCCACTTCTTGGTGAAAAACAAATAAACAAAAATTATGTACAAATATTTGCTTGACACAGTCACCATTGATGTAGCTATTAATCAAACTTGAGTTGACAAAAAAAACCCCAATAGATTACTCTTGAAAACTGCAAATGCTGTTTCTAAATGTCCTTCCTTTCCCTGTAGGGTCTGCAGTACCCCCTCCATGCCATTATTGAGATGAAGGAACATTTAATTGACTGGGCATCTCGTGCTGGCGTCCAATGGCTGAGCACCATCATCCCAACACAACACGTCAATGCCCTTATCTTCTTCTTCATCATCTCCAATCTCACAATTGATCTGTTTGCCTTCACCATCCCGCTCCTCATCTTCTACCTCTCCTTTATCTCCATGGCCATCTGCACACTGAGAGTCTTCCAGAGCAGCAAAGGCTGGGAGAACTTCCGTGCCTTTACTGCCCTCCTCACACGCTTCGAGCCCAGTTTAGACGTGGAGCAAGCGGAGAACAACTTTGGTTGGAACAACCTGGAGCAGTACTTCTACTTCATGATATCTGTGTTCTTTGTGATCTTCACTTTCCCAGTTGCAGATAAAGGCTGGATCCCATGTTCAGAGCTTTCCACGGTAGCCATCTTCTTCACAGTACTGAGCTACATGAGCCTGAGCCCGTCTGCAGCAGCGTACGCACGAAAGGCACTCATCATGGAGGTGGCCTCATCTTTGTGTGCCTTGACCAGCAGGTTGCCAAAGGAAATGGTGATGGCCAGGATGCTGGGACATACTTTCACAACCATCCCTCTAGGAGAATCAGTGGTGTTGGAGCTCAGTGTACCTTGTGTGCTCTACATCTACCTTTTCTACCTGTTCTTCAGGTGAGGGGACTGGTTTCAAATACACCTATTTAAAGCAATGTAGATACATTTCATTAGATTGGGTTATTATCATTTACTACAACTAAATCCCAAACTATTAAAATTTTTTTTTGTTAATTTAAATAAAGCTGATTTTTTTTTTAATTAATATAAATATTGGATGAAAAACTTAAACTAAACAGAAAATTTGAAATATTGCCTTGGCAACTTAGTTTAAGTTGAAGCTTGTAAATTACTAACTGGATAATAATAAATACAATAAAAATAATAAAAATAAATAAATAAAAACTAAAACTCAACTAAAACTGAAATAAAAATAAATTAAAAACGTAATGGTAATAAAAATCATAAATGACAAAAGCAAATAACAAAATGACTAAACAATAAACAAAAATTGAAATAAAAATAGTAAATAAAATTCAAAAATAATATTAATAAATACTATAATAGTAGATAAATAATACTAAAATAACACTGGATTAGATGCAGGGGAACAAAACAAAATCCATATTTGTACTGACTATAACACAAAAAATACATTTACATTTTTTTTAATCAATAATTTAAATGTATAGTTTTATATTTACATTTATAATTTTTAATGTCTAATTATTCAATATTTCTTTAAAAAAATATTGTTTTTATTATACATTTTTCACACATGCATTTATTTTTTCATCAAATGTTACTTTTTTGAAAGAAAACTTGCAATGATAGCTGGAAACTATTAAAAATAGTTTATTTATGATTATACATTTTTCACATTATTTTTTCATTAAATGTTAAGTTTTCTGTACAAAAAAAGAAATTGCAATAATCACTGTAATTACTATAATTGTACAAGAAATTTTTGTACAAATGTATGTACATTATAAAAAAAAGCGCTGACCCAATCATTTTAATATTTATTTTACTATTACAATATAATATTCATTTTAATATTATATATTTTGAATTTGGGGTTTGAATATGATGATCATACCTAACTTGACCTCTTTTTTGGCCTTTATAGTATGGCACGCATGAGGGGATTCAGAGGGACGTACTGCTTCCTGGTGCCGTACCTTGTCTGCTTTGTGTGGTGCGAATTCTCTGTGGTTCTGCTGCGGAATTCCACCACCATCGGTCTTATCCGCACTTGTGTCGCCTACTTCCTCTTCCTGTTCGCATTACCTGTCTTGGCTATGGGTCTGATAGCGATGCTCCTGATTCAGGTGGTCAAGTGGTTCCTGGAGTTGGAATTGACTAAAATGCTGGTGACGCTGGCCGTGTGCGCCGTCCCTGTGATGCTGCGACTTTGGACTCGATTCAGTCTCTCCATTCTAAATGTCTTCCGTTCCATCACCGACAGAGGCCCAGTCAAACTGATCCTCCTGTGCATCACTACAGTGATTTTTCTCTGTGGTGTCTATGTCTATAATGCTGAAGGTCTGAAGGTTTATAACTCCACACTCGCCTGGCAGGAATATGGTACACTGTGTGGCCCACATGCCTGGCAGGATCGTGGGATGGCTCAAACACAGCTCCTCTGCAGCCATCTGGAAGGCCATCGTGTCACCTGGACAGGAATATTCCGTCGTATTCGCGTAGCTGAGAAGGAAAACGGAGCACAGTCTGTTATAAACATACTACCGGTGTTCATGGGTGACTGGTTGCGGTGTCTCTATGGTGAGGTTTATCCGAAGTGTGAACCACAGAATAATACATCTCCGGTTGTGAATGTCACGGACGTCGTTCCAGAGCCTGTCAACACCACAATGCTGTTCCTCCAGCAGGAAGAGGCGGAACTCTGTCGGATAAAGGCCTTTGCTACACACCAATGCCACGTTAAACGCTTCGACAGTTACCGCTTTGAGGTGACGGTCGGCATGCCGGTGGATGGGGTCACAAAACTTGACGATCCGGCAGGTGACATCCTCCTAATGGCAAGTCAGGAGTTTAAACAGGTGCTGCTGAACCTCGACCCAGGCAGCATGGTAGAGTTCAGCACAAATTTGGAAGGGAAGCTGGGTACCAAACTACCTGCATTTGAACTGAAAGCCATACACTGTCTGAACTGCAGCTCGTCATTGGTGCCTGAGGGACGACAGGTCAAGATTGAGCGCAATTGGAGGAAAACAATGCTTAAAGCCATTAAATTTGCATTTGACTTTTTCTTTGCTCCGTTTCTTTGTGCTAGGATCAATGTGTAAAAGAGAAGTGGAAGGAAAGATGAGAGATGGAAATCTGAATCGCAGTCAAAGTGTTTGAACGTGAAAGTGAAGTGACGTGTAGCTAAGTATGGTTTCCAATACTCGGAATTTGTGCTCTGCATTGGACCCATCCAAGTGCACACAACCGGAGCAGTAGGCAGTTTTTTGTTTTTTTTCGCCTGCTGCGCCTAGGGAGCGATTGGGGGTTAGGTGCCCCTTGCTCAAGGGCATCTCAGTTGTGGGTAATGAGAGTGGAAGAGAGCGCTGTTCATTCACTCCCCCCCCCTACATTTCCTGTTGGTACTGAGACTCGAACCCGCAACCTTCGGGTTACAAGCCTGACTCACCATTAGGCCACAACTGCCCCATTGGGAGTTTTTTCCTATTCAAAGTGGGATGAATTTGAAGGAGCTGTCACGATTAGAACTCCAAACAGTTTGCGCATTTTACTGGCAACTTTATAAAAAAAACCTAAAAAAAAACAATTATACATTCTTATATTATTGTTGTGACATTGCAAAAATTATCTTTTTTTTATATATATTAGGCTGATACCCCTTTTTTTGAGCTGTTATAAAATTGTGCATGCTTTGATATTCAATTGTTTAACACCTTAACTTTCATTAATAAGTCACAAACATTTGAAGAATTATGGAGTTATAAGTTTCATGACAGTTCTATTTTAATGTACACTATAAAATGCTTTGCATTTCATTAGCAAACTGTTTGTTAAAGAAATAATTCACGCAAAATTTAAATTCTGTCATTCACAAATGTTACAAATTGACTGAGTTTAAAGTGTTTAATTCATTATTTTGTTCATGTTTTTTTTAGTAAGCTTTGCTCAAATTGGAATTCTCTGCATTTAAAATCCAACATGCGCAAGATGCTGAAAAAACGGGATATTTATGTAAAAAAAACAATTAAAAAGAAAAAAAAATGTATGTGACGCATCCCTTTTTTTGTCCAGTGCCAAAGTAGGTTAGGGCTTTGTTTGACATTTCTAGGCATTTCCTTGCTTTTTACTTAAACCACCAGATTTGATCTAAGAACCACCATTTCTGACCTTTTAAAATTTTTCTAAAGCTTCAGAAATTCAGTCTAACCTTTGCAACCCAAATGAAAAAAGCACATATTTATGATTATGATCCATGTGCAATGGATCTTTATTCTCATTTTTGGGTGTTTTTGTTTCAGATTGTTTTTTGTCATGAATAAGAATGCATGGAATACTTTTTTAGTATGTATTTATAAGTGTGTGTTTCTGTAAACCTGAGCCTTATCTATTATTTGTTCGTTTAAATAGTTTTTTTTAATTAGTGTAAATTATTCATAAAAACCGACATACACCCACACAGCCTGCTCAAACTTCTGTCGCACTCTGATGACGTCACTTGTTAAATGGAAAAGCCATCTCCACAAAGATGTTTTCCTTAAATGTCCTATGACAAGTAGATATAAAACGTGTTTACAATATCTCTGTGATAATGCTTTTATTTTTGTGAAAATGTAAAAGTGAATTAAAGAATATCAATATCACTATAAGCATGTCCGATTTGTGTGTGTGTGTGTTAAATAAACAGAAGCAGACAGAGAGACTGAGAAACAGCACAATGACAAAAAACAATATAATCTAAGTGGGTATACTGAGATCATATTAATTTAATCACATTCCTCCATTTGCCTCTTTTATTTTTCCATTAAGTGTCAATAGAATATGTTTAGGCATCATAGATATACACATAAGTAACACTGGATAATGATAAACATGCGTTTTTGTGTGTATGCTTGCATGTATAGGCCTATTTGTGTATGTGTGAGAACGAGTGTGTGTGTGCCCTGAAAAACTCAAGCCATTATTCCCTGGTTGCATTGTGAATGTGAGTGTGTGTTTCACTGCATGTCTGAGAGGAAAGCATGAGAGAATTCATAATGGCAGAAGGCCTATCGCCATGGTAACAGGATGTAAGAGAACGAAAGAGAGAGAAAGAGAGGAACAGAGTGAAAAAGAGCGGAGAAGCATCGTCTCAGGGTACAAAAATGATGTGAATGAACTACAAATGTAAAAATAAGAGTAAAGAGACTGATTGTAAGAGGCACAGCCTCAGTATATGTAGAGCAAGAGTACTACAAAAATGAGAAAGGGAAACACGTGAACACCGGAAAAGACAGAAAAGGGGCGAAGTTAAGGAAAATGAGAAAGCAAGCAAGCAAGCTCGCTCGTCAGTTTGAGAGCACCCCGTTAACATCATAACACTTTAAAAATGGATTCATTAAAAGCACATGTTTGACAGTTACATTCATTCAGCCTTTTTCATATAGCAAAAACAATCACTGACCTCCGTGTCATAGTCTACACAGACAACCCAACAATTCATTACATCTACACCAAACAAATAGTCACCCATAAGGTGAATGGCACCTTAAATGAAAGATAACTCGTTGTGTTCTTTCTTACATGTACACCTGTGTGGTCACCGAAAACGCAGTGTGCTGAGATTAACATTTAGTAATGATTTAACCACTTACTAGCTGGTTCATACTGGAATGTTCCAGATTCAATAAAAGTTAAGCTATTTGGCATGTTGTTGATTACCACAAAACATAATTTTGACACATCCTCAACTATGTTGATGCACTTACAATGGAAGTCTAGGGAGAGTGAATGCAATTGAAATTTGAAAATTGAAATTCAAAGTTTTGAAAGTATAGCCATAAAACAACATTATACATGTTAAAAGGAAACTAATAAATCTGATCAAATTAGTCATTAACCTTGTCTGTGCAATTATAAATCATATTTTTCAACTCCTGGCCTCTCATAACCACATAAAGCTGGTAAACCTGGTAACTTTTGCAAGGACAACAAAAAAGGACAGGAATTACATTGGTTATGCATAACAAAAAGTTTGTTCTTAAAGGGATAGTTCACCCAAAAATGAAACGTTTCTCATCCTCATGTTGTTCCAAAACTGTACGAGTTTCTTTCTTCTGTTGAACACAAAGAAGATATTTTGAAGAATGTCAATTAAACAGCCATCTTTAGTATCCATAGTATTTTTTTTCTACTATGGAAGTCAATGGCTTGATTCAACATTCTTCTAAATATCTTCTTTTGTGTTCAACAGAAGAAAGAAACTCATACAGGTTTGGAACAATGTCAGGGTGAGTAAGTGATGACAAATTTTTCATTTTTCGGGTGAACTGTCCCTTTAAAAAATAAAGGATCCAAAAGGGGATTTCACAGCAATGCCATAGAAGATTTGGGTTCCCCAAAGAACCTTTCAGTGCACAGTTCTTAAAGAACAGTTTTCTTTTTCTTGTGTGAAGAAGAGTTTAATAAAGAAAATTTTTTCACAAGTATGGGTATCTGCAGGTAAGAGTAATGGGCGGGCTGAAAGGTCTTTATAATTGTTTGCGAAAGCTGCCTGTTAGGGTGTGGGGTGGGGTTAGGGTTTAGCTTCTGTTGTAGCATTGTGTGCCTTTTGGCACCCACATTAAGACCTGCAGGTATCCCTGACTCTTTTCCATTTCCCCCATATAAAAAACCCCCAAGATATTTATAATTTTAATTCAATTGTTTGTTTGTTTTTTTCTTTTCTTTAAAGAACCAGTATTCCCACAATCTTGGAAAACCTGGATATATGAGGCCTAATTTTAAAAGTGTGAATTCTAGACCTGAAATCAAGTAAATTTCAAAAGTCTTAAAACTCATTGTAATGCATTATACACAAGCTCTAAAATATTTTATTGGGTATAAATTGTAAAAAATATTTTTAAAAATCCTTATCCAGTGAATTAACTGGAAAAAATTCATGGGTTCTTCATAGACAATCAGTTCACAAAGATTGAGAACCACCCATATAAGTACTTTAACAAAATTAGAAGCTGAAAATTCCACTTTTAAATGCCCTACAGACTTCCACTGCAAGTACATTACTTATTTTTTTATTAAACAAACTGAGGAATGTCAGAAATATTGTTTGTTGTAAAGCTTTACATTGTTTTGATGCCAGAATATTCTATTAATTTAACCAACTGATTTTCCATGTACACTACTATTGAAAAGTTTTAGATCTTTAGTCTCTTCTGCTCACCACAGCTATTTGATCCAAAATACAGCAAAAACAGTAATATTGTGAAATATTTTTACATTTTAAAATAATATATTTGAATCTATTTAAATATATTTTAAAATGCAATTTATTCCTGTGTTGGCAAAGCATCATTATAGAATAGAAAGTTCGAAATAACAGCATTTATCTGAAATGGAAAGCTTTTGTAACATTATCACTACCGTTCAAAAGTCTAGGGTCAGTAAGATTTTTTTTCTTCAAAGAAAGAAATTAATACTTTTATTCAGCAAGGATGCATTAAAATGATCAAAAGTGACAGTATAGACCAGTGGTTCCCACCCACATTCCTGGAGGCCCACCAACACTGGACATTTTGCATGTCTCCTTTGTCTGACACGCCCATTTTAGATCTCTGAGTCACTACTAATGAGCTGATAACCTTAATCAGATGTGTTTGATTGAAGAGACATGCAAAATGTGCAGTGTTGGTGGGCCTCCAGGAATGTAGTTGGGAACCACTGGTATAGACTTTTATAATGTTACAAAAGCTTTCTATTTCAGATAAATGCTGTTCTTTTGAACTTTCTATTCATCAAAGAATCCTGATTGTACATAGCTGTTTTCAACATTGATAATAAAAATAAATGTTTGTGAGGACCAAATCAGCATATTAAAATGATTTCTGAAGGATCATGTGACACTGAAGACTGGAGTAATGATGCTACAAAAATTCAAAACAGGAATAAACTGCATTTTAAAATATATTCAAATAGAGAACAGTTATTTGAATTTGTAAAGCTATTTCACAATATTACTGTTTTTGCTGTATTTTGGATCAAATAAATCCAGCCTTTTAAAAACAATAAAAAAATCATACTGATCTAAAACTTCTGAACGGTAGTGTATGTCTGTATTGTTTTATAGCCTGTGTCACTAAATTTGTCATTTATTTTTCCCACATGATTGTTTCAATTTCCTTTTTGAGGGATCCATAAAGTAGCTACAATCATAAATAAAAAGGCAGTGCTTTACTGTGAGAGACCAGAGCTGGAGTTTGACCCTAACACGTGTAAGTTACCGTGCACAGCGCTGCAGGAGGCCTTTCTGAAAGCGTGCTAACAGTGTGAGGAGATTGAGCATTTTTGTGAGATTGACCAATACCTTTCACTTTCTTACCATACAGGTGTAAATGTAACCCATTATGAGGTGTAAACCGGTTAAGACAGTGTTCTGATGAAGTAGTGGAGCAATCCTTCCGTTTGAGACAAGTATTAGAATTTAAACCTCCTCCAGGTGTGAGATATAGTGATTCGGTCATAGGCATCCATGTTTCCACAATTGGTCAATTCGATGCGAAGTAAAATGAGGGCTCTTATAGCAGATGCATTGTGGGATAGGTTTTTTGGGAAGCACGTGATAGGAAGACTGCTCAGAGCACTCTTGTTACCATGACAACTGGTGTCCATGGCAACCTGGCACAGAGGAGTGGAGCGGTCTCATTCCTAGTCTTCAGCCCAAAGGCACCACCCCTTATCCAAATCAGCCGTCAATCACGATCAGCGCAGTCAGGGATTGGCTGTAAACACCATCCATCACATACCAAAGGAGTTCAGGATTGGCTGACCGTGATGTCAATCGTAAAATTCCACGTGTCGTAGCTCATTGGCAACATTCCTGGCGGTGTAATTAACCAAATAGTTATCAGATAAAGTCATTGGCTATACATAACTGCTCTCCTGGAACGGCTTAACTGCAAAGTCCATCTGTGTACTTTCAGGGTCTGGCAATTATGTCCATCTCCACAGGACCAATAATGTGTGTGTTTTAAAGGATGAATTTGATATGTGTGCATGATTTGAATGTGTGTGGACCTGTGAAGAGCATTACTCCAACCCCCTACACATCTCTTGTCACTGGTTTTCTGGGTTGACCCTGTCCTGAAAGATATAGAGGTTGTTAGTGGCTGCTATGGCGATGATGTTTTCAGCTGGGTGCCAAGCCATGTGCAGAATCTTTTTTGTGAAGTCCAGACTGTCCACGCCCACGTCGCCCCTTCGACGGCGGCCCCCGGTGTAAACGCGGCGAGTCCGCAGCACAGCACGCGGTTTACTGCTCTCACGCCATGCCTCGAGGGTTACACCGCGACCGGTCTCGCGATCAAACATCCGGAAAAAACTGTTATACGCTCCTGTCATGATTACACTTGGAGGGGGGTACGGTGAGAGACAGCAAAGCATGATGGGTTAAAAACAAAATGGGTATGTGGAGTAAAAAAAATAAGAGAAACAAATGAGCAAATCAATAGGATAAAGACCGTAATGGATACACGAGAGAGAAAGTAGGAAGGAAGAGAAAGAGGGTATGAGTACAAAAGAGGAAATATACCTATATTGCATAAGATATGATCATTCAAAGCCTCAGAAATGTTTACCTGTCTGTGCTGTTCCAGACGCACTCAAACTTGTCAAAGATGCAGTCATTTTCATACAAAGAGCAGAGTTTACTTCTTAGGTATTCATGAACCTTGACACAGAAGAAAAGTTTATATATATTTATAGTCATTCTAAATTTTGAACACATAAATTTATACTAAATACATACAACTAAAAACTAGAATGCACCCTATTTTATATAACGGTTAAAAACATAGTGATGAACAGCAGAATTTAACTAGATATTTTGCTATAAATGAAGAGTTCAGATGCAAAAATCTCTAAGTCTGTCTGAAATATTTTCTTTTAAATTAGCATTTTTTATCAGGCTCCTTGTTTAGATTCAGTAATTTCACTTTAATGGCAATGAAAAGGTTATTAGTCAGTTATTAAAATTGCATTATTTAAAAAAATTTCACTTTAGTCAACATATTTGGCTGGCTTTTGCTGCAAAACCAGCTAAAACCATGTGTGCTTTTTTTTTTTCTAAAACCTCTAAGTCCAAATCTTTGGACAACAAGACAGTAAAACGTCAGTTTCTGTCAGTTTTGCAGCAGCAAAAGGAACACTGTTGTGTCATTGCCACTGTAACGATGGACTAAACATGATAAAAACTTGCAGCTTGGCAGTTGAAAGCCAGCTCATACGCACATCGTCATTCATCTTGAAATCTTGTGATTCAATTCACATCTTCCAATTGGTTCTTCTGTGGACTTAGAGTCTTTTGCTGACAAAGAGAAGTGGCATTTAGCAGTTTCTGCCAACGAACTGGTATTTCTGAATGGGCAGACGCTGGGATTTGGCGGATTTGAAGCTCAAGTATTTGATGAACGTATATCTCATTTTTGACAGAGGTGGCGTTTAGCGGCTTTTGCATCTGAACTCTTCGAATATAGAAGAAATAAAGAAATAAACAGGGACTCAAATCTGTGGATTGTTTATTGAATCTGTTCATTTACATGAATCATCTGAGCTGAATCAATTTGATAAATGTTGTTAAAACTAAAACTTTTAAAAATAAGTTTTGTTAATTGAAACAAAGCAGAAATCAAATCAAATAAAAATATTACATTGAAAACTTAAATGAAAATTACTAAAACTTAAACTGAAATAAAGGTAAAAATTACAAAAGCACATAACAAAATGTATAAAAATAAAACAAAGTATACTAATAAATACTAAAATAGTATATAAATTAAACTAAAATAACACTGGACTTTCCAACACCTCATGGGAGAGGACCATTTAGGATTCACTTGAACAAATAGGAGTATCCAAGTCTAAAAATTTCTTATTTTCACATGAAAAAAATCCTCATCAGCTAGAAATAGTTTAGCCTATCCTAGCATATGTGTTTATAGTATGGTGTACCAAGACCTGCATGATACCCACTTGGTAAGTCTCCACTGGGCCCTTCTCCATGTTGAGGTCCCATACTTTGACAGTCAAGTAGTCTCTGGTGAGCAGATATCGTCCACTATGGCTGAACTTAACATCAGAAACTGAAGAGATGATCTCAGAGAAGAAAGATCGATTGCCTGGATCTTCTGGCTCCTCAAAGACTGAGGAAGAGAAAAGATACAGATACAAACTGAGTTCAGATTCACTACTTATTCACTACTAATTAGAATGGGGCAGCTTTTATCAGCATGATGAACCTCCATACTGTTTTGCTTCATTTTTTACACTCTTAACATTTTAACTGTCAATCATCAGGCATCGTCAGGTTTCAAAGGTTTTACAGTTAATGAAGGCAATGAAACATTTTTAACACTGTGGTCTGCTTGTCTTTTAATGCAGCAATAAGTGTAAATCTCACTACATCAGCTACAGTGCTAATTCCCCTACCAGCTAGCACAGCTGTTCTTCTTAATTGTTTTCACTGTGTCGCGCTGTTTCTTTTAACTAAGCTACTGCAGCTTTACTTCTGGCTTAGTAAAGAATTCCTCAAATTGAAGATTTCAAATAGGCATAAAGACTGTCTATGCATTAAATGAAAAAATTAAGGGTACATTTAGATTTCATGTTGACTGTAAAAATTTACAAAGCAATCTAGAAATGGTATACACTATCGTTCAAAAGTTTAGGATCTGTAAGAAAAAAAAAGAAAGAAAAAAAATTCACCAAAGCTATTAGATCAAAAAGTAAAAACTGTAATATTGTGAAATATTATTACAAGTTTAAATAACTGTTTTCTATTTTAATGTATTTTAAAATGTACATTAATCCTGTGATGGGAAAGCTGAATTTTCAGCATCATTGATCCTTCAGAAATCATTCTAATATGCTGATTTGCTGCTACAGAAACATTTATTATTATTAACAATGTAGCAAAAAGCCACTTCATCTTTTTGTGAAAAACATGATACATTTTTTACTCAACATTCTATCTTCTGTATCTTATATGTCTTTACTGTAACTTTTAATCAGTTTAATTTGTCCTTGCTGAATAAAAGTATTTCTAAAAAAAAAAAAAAAAAGGACTAACCCTCAACTTTTGAACAGTACTGTAAGTGATACAGTCCTTGTGCTTATAAAGTGTATACTTACTTTTGGAGTGCTTGTCACAGAGTGCCGACTCTCTCATGTCACAGAGGCGCAGTGTGCCTTTACTGCTGCTGTACACAAACAGGTGGCAGTGATGTGGGTGGAACTCTGCAGCTGTTATCACCTCCGTCAGGTCCTCCATATTGGCAGGCTTAATGTCCACAATGTCTGAGAAGGGGAAGGGGTCAAGGAGTTTTTTTCATTTACAGTTCTGAACGCTAATCTTCAGTTTTTGAGACACCTAATTCTTTCATGAACTCTCATGAACGCAGATGTAAAAATGTTCAGTGAATAATGACCTAAAGAGGCCATATTATGCCCTTTTAGTCTTGATTTTTTTTTTGGGATCTACTTTCTTCCCAATCTGTCAGTAATGCTGTTTAGTTCCTGTCTCTATGAAGCCCCTCCTTCCGAAAAGTGCAATGTGCTCTGATTGGTCAGCTGGACCAGTGCGTTGTGATTGGTCAACTGCTTTGAGTGTGTTTTGGAAGTGCCACGCCCCTTAAAATATCCACATGTTTCAACACAATATAACGTCTTTTAACATTTAAAATAACATTTTGACAAAGTTTACCACTTAATTTGTACTGAGTTATCAGTTTTCATAATCAGAATCAGAATGTGATTTATTGCCAAGTATGCTTACACACAAGGAATTTGTCTTGGTGACAGAAGCTCCAATGAACAGACAGAAAGTCAACCAGGCCTTCGCCTTGGGTGGGAATTATTTAAATGAGGGTTATTGTGACGTGTACATTTATGGAAGAAAATTCAAAACTACAATCGAGGTGTTTCACAGAGTTCAGAAACAGTGCTTACTGATATCAAGAATAACTCGCTTTGGAGTGGATTTTGTAACTTTGCAGACCTTTTTCATGCTCAGACATTACACACTAAAGAATGTTGAAAATGTAAAAAAGCATAATAGGTCCTCTTAAAATATTTTGGTTTGCTTCTCACACAAAGCTATTGCATGACTTCAGAATTTTTGGAATATAGTGAGTGAGTCATATTAACCACTTTTATGATATATTTATGGTGATTTAATTCCCCTTTGCCTTGAAAGCTCTAATCTCCATTCACTGTAACTGCACAAAAAAAAAAAAAATCTCCATTTAGGTTCCACAGAAAAAGGAAGGGCATTTGGGTTTGGAACTACTTAAAGGGTTAGTTCACACTAAAATGAAAATTCTGTCATCATCTACTCAACCTCAAGTCTAAACCTGCATAAAGTTCTTTCTTCTGTTTAACATAAAGGAAGATATTTTGAATAATGTCGGTAACAAATAGCTGCTGGTCCCCACTGATTTTCATAATAAAGAAGAAAAAAAAATACTATGGAAGTCAATAGGGACCAGAAACTGTCTGGTTACCAACATTCTTCAAAATATCTTCTTTTGTGTTCAGCACAAGAAAGAGATTAATACAGGTTTGGAACAACTTGAGGGTGAATAAATGTTGACCAAATTTTCATTTTTAGGTGAACTCTTTAGATCACACCTGGCAAGGTTTGAACCTATAACTATATGTTATCAGCCTAGATCTTTCACTAGGCTGCACAATGCAAAATTTACTGTCAATACATTGTCATTATATTCCAAATAATTTACAAATCTTCATGTAGAAAGAGAGATCAAATAAGATCTAAAACTGAAAGCACACTGACAGTGGAAGCTTATAAACTATGTATCATCAGCTCCCTGAATGTTGTAAAGCTCTACGGTTGTATGATTATTATTCTGAGCACTCACACTCGCACACACATACATGTACATCCACACATCTACTCAGTAAGCACCACGCATCACATGCACGCACAAACACACAACCTACAATTTTCCTGAAGGCAGCTATTATGTGTTTTAGAGAAGAGTGTTTCCTTGGTGAATTATTTAAATGTTTCCATAGATATTTTATTTCTAGGTCAGAGCCCTGCTCAAAAGAAGAGCAGCTACGCAATCTGGAACACAAAACCCTATGCCTTCAGTACAGTCGGAAGAACACAAAGAAATGAAAGCAATCTAGTTCAGAAACAATTTCTGCACCATATTCACCCAACTGATGCAACCTTTATGCCTCTGTCTCAATTATTCGGGTTTATATATAAGGCCATTTTGTGTGCGAATAGATAGGAGGATAGACATGAAGGATACTGAAGCTTCGGTCTGTGATGTCTAGATGCCACATGTTGATCCTGAGATCATCAGCAGACAGATATGTCTCGCCATCGCTATTGACTGAGATGGAGTTGACGTGGTAGGTGTGGCCATTAGCAAAGATTCTCCTTGGCCGCACTTCAACCATCAGGTCAGTGGGCTTCAGTACCGGCACCTTGAAGGAAATAGATTTTAGCATCAGAGCTACACTTATTTTAGATCATCAACTTGAAATAACGGCAACGCTGTGTAACTTATATAACATACGACAACTCATAAGTCATTAACAAACATTATATAGAATCAAAATTTCATGTACATTCAAATACGAATATAATTGTACATATTTGTTTGAAAATGAATTAAAATGAATATGCAAAATTGAATCTATCTGTTTGAATGTATTATATTAACTAATGAATGTTATATAATGTAATGGTTGTTAAATGTTATCAAGTAAGGGTTAATATACAGTCAGTCAGTCATTATCACAGGGTGAACGGGACCCTGATCACGTCTTGTATCACCCTAAAGGGATTATATTTTGTGATCATAACCGCTGACTGTAACTTATCCGTCTTATTACAGCACTACTTACCAAATAAATAAAAAAACTAGACATGAAATATTGATTTGAGTTATCATTATCGTCATGCGAAAAGAAAAAGAGTAATATGAGAAACTAGCACAGCTACTGTATGCAGGAAATTTGTTGACAATGATGGTCAATTATCCAATTTAGAAGTCATTATACAAAAATATTTTATCCCAGGATGCATCGATTGACCAATCAGAAACATATTCCAGAGAGCTGTGTATAATAAGTTGTTATAGAGTAGGGCAAAAATCAGTGACTATAACAAAATCTAAATCAAACCAGTTCTCTCCAGTGGATTGATCTAATATGCCAGCTGTGAAAATACCCGTAATGAGGTCACTGTGGAGATATCCTTTATTCGCCCTTCTTCGTCCTTCAGATTGTAGCCCTCTGGCCGCTTGTCTCTCTCGCTCACCTTCCATAGCTTTATCGTTTTATCTGATGGAACATACCTGAGAAATTACCAGCCATTCATTTTTATAACTGAGACTTTCTATACTCAAACATTAATACATATTTCTGTGGTTTTGCAAGGCATTTTAATACAGAAGGCCTTGAAAGTCATAGTTCTTGTTTATTTATACTATTAATAATGTCTTATTTGTCATACTCTAATAGAAATGTGTAATGCAACCCAGCTATTCCAGTATAATATTTGGTATTGATTTCTTGCACAGAACAGACATGACATTTAATATTAGGTCTAAAATGATTTCCCTCTAAAATGAATGGTTCATTTTCTAATTAGGAGGATTAGACAAGTTTAAACCGTGATAGACAGGAAGAGGTGTGATTACCGTTCGTAGAGAGGAGAAAGTGGGCAGCATTTTGCTGTGGCAGCCAGCGGATCTTATTGATCTTCTCCTCAATTTCCAAACTCTTCAGGTAGTCAAAGTCCGGTTCGTGACTCTGGAACGTACTGTAGACATTATACTCACCCGATTCTCCCAGCTCCTCAGATTCACCTTTAGACTGCATTAAGAAAAAAAGACCCAAATAGATATACAATGTATATGCTTATGAACATAAATAACAGACAAAATGTTTGAATTCTCAAAAGTATAACTCACAGATCTACATTATTTTAACAGTTTATGCAATATATATGATATATAAATATGAAATCTCCCTGTATAAAGATGTAAGAGATGAAAATGTTGACTTAGAAATGCAGGAAATTCTTCTTACAGTTTTGCTTGTTGTAAATGTCCTCTAAAAGATCAAATAAACAGAGGTCTGATCTTTAAATGGGTGAAAATGGGTTTCCACATATGTCTCATAATAACAATGTGTTTTGATCAGCATCTAGTTTAAAATCAGGGTAATACATGGAAAATGCACTGATTCAATGCCTCTAACTGTGATCTGTGTACCAGACAGCTCAATATCACAGTCGACATCTGATGCTTTGTCTTTATGAAGTATTTTAAACCTGATCTATTTTAATTATGTGATAAAGCTCTTTGGGCAATGGAAATTAAAATCAGCTCATGCATATTTAGCGTCCCATGTTATAGCGCTACAAAACGTGTGTAAAATCTAACATATCCAGTATTTTTGGTTTAGTATTTTTTAATCAATATGACCTTTGATCTTCCCCTCTCCCATCTAATTTACTCTGCTGCTTAAAAAACACTGCTTTAATCCCCTATTTATCAATCACACACTGCAGTGCTTTGCTCACAGTTTGACCTACCTCTGTCTCTCTCTGGAAGATGACCACTCTTCCCCCCTTATCCCCTGTGGCCAGCAGATCCCCCGTCTGGTTAAACTCCACAGTAGAAATGACATCAGCTACAAAGTAAGAAAGTGGATTGTGTTAATTTATAATTTATCAGTGAAAATAATAAGGTAAAAAAAAATATATATATTACAGAGATACAGTCAAACCAAAATGTATTCAGACACCTTGAACATTTCATTCATTAATACAGTTTATTCACTATAATAAAAAAAAAATGGTAATAAAATATTACAAGATCTCAGAATTAAACTGTGTCAGAAAAAAATTATCTTAATTATGTCAGGTCAGGTCAAAGTGTCTGAATAATTTTTGGTTCCAAATTTTTATCAATTTTACTGGTAGTCCACTGTATGAAGAATTTTTGGGTATTTTGCTATCCTCACTTACATAAATAAACTATAGTGTCCTGCACCCACTAGTAAAAATATATAAAAAATGTCTGAATAATTTTTGGCTTGACTATATATATATATATATATATATATATAATATAAATTATATATAAATATTTATGTATACATGTAAATATTTCTTAGTAAATACATGTATGTGTGCGTATGCTATATACATAATAAATATACACAGTACACACACATATATTATGTAAACAAACTTTTATTTTGGATGTGATTAATTCGGATTAATCATTTGACAGCACTAATATATATATATATATACAGTACAGTCCAAAAGTTTGGAACCACTAAGATTTTTAATGTTTTTAAAAGAAGTTTCGTCTGCTCACCAAGGCTACATTTATTTAATTAAAAATACAGTAAAAAACAGTAATATTGTGAAATATTATTACAATTTAAAATAACTGTGTACTATTTAAATAGATTTGACAAAGTAATTTATTCCTGTGATGCAAAGCTGAATTTTCAGCATCGTTACTCCAGTCTTCAGTGTCACATGATCCTTCAGAAATCATTCTAATATGCTGATTTGCTGCTCAATAAACATTAATACTTGTAATAAATTTTATTTTTATAACTATTCTTGTTATTCTCTGAAAATAAAATCAAAAAAATTTTAAAATACATATTACTTTCTGTAAAAGAATGTTTGTAGATTTTGGGGATGTGAACAACTGCAGGTGGCAGCACAGTATTTCAATTCTCATAGAAAATATATACAGATTTTCACAGAATTGGAACAGATGGGTGAAGAATAACTGCACACCTGGAGCTAAATGCTAATACTTTTACATAACACTCTTGCACGAATCCCAGCCAAAAGATATTTTACGGTACAAATTACCTAAAGTAATACAAGTTCATGGGTTTGTGCTAACACAGCACAACTGTGGTTTTGTCGACGCAAACACTTTTAGTCAAGAGCCTCATCTGGGCATATGGCTTCACATTGTGCACCCTAATAGTTGATAAACGGCATGCTCCTACTCCTGCCAGTATAATGATGATGACGCTAAATAAAAACAGCCTGGCCTGCTCTTGATGAAACATTTTGTTCTGTAACATGATTATGGCAAGGCCTGCAAAAGAAACAAATTACTTCTAAGGAATAACGTGCAAGTGCTTGAAAGGGAAAATTTAAATACTCACTGATTCCCTTCAAAATCAAAAGAATATGATTTAAAATGCAAGACTCTCTTGGTTCTGTTTGCACATGCATTATTCTGGATGGCTTACAGCACCCAATAATTGAATGAAAACAGTCTCACTAATGCATGCTGTAACCCAATAACAGGTGTGTGTGGTGGGACCAGGTGACCAAAGTCTGATGAGTCAGCTGAATTAGAAGACTTTACCGCACAGCTGCTGAGATCAAGGTTATATTCAGGACTTCAAAAAGGTGACCAGGATCAAATTACAGTTGAGTACGTGTGTGTGTGTGTGTGTGAGTGAAGAGGAAGGGTTCATGCAGGTGTGTGCACATACCTTCTGTGACATAGTCTCGGAGGAAGCTGTGATTGATTTTGGGGCTCTCACCGTCCTCACCCATCGGAAGCGGCTGAGTGCGTAAGCGCGCCCGTCCGGAGCAGAGCCGTCCAATCCGTGCTGTCCCACCCCCCCGGTGCTTTGCCCATGCTGCTGCGGCCTAGCAGAGTGGCCTGCCGCACGGCATCCTGGGATACGGTCCGCCTTTGTGAGGAGGAAGCTGAGCGGCAAACGATGAAGGTGCGAAGGATGCCACGTACAGACAGGGAAAGGGGAGGAAAAAACGTTCAGTCAGCTGGAGAAAAGCACCTTGTCATACGCACACATGCTTGAGCGCACGTCCTGACGCTCAGCCAACACTGCCTGGCAACAAGAAACGCAGAGAAAAAAAAAAAAAATAGGATGTAGGTGTGTGATCCGTAGATCCGTCGTGCTGCGTTAAGTCCTTTTCCAGGCGCTCCCTGTGTGCGGTGGTCCTCGAAGGAGAGAAGAGGATAGCGGAGGAGAGAGAGAGACAGGTTGTCTTTCACAGGAGGGATGAGTAGGAAGAGGATAGGCCTGGTCCTACCTCACAGCTTCACGGTGTGTCCTCTCCCTTCTGCTGCAGTGTGACGGAGTGCGCGTGTGTGTATGCGTGCTTGTGCGTGAAGGGAAAGGAAAGATGAAAAAGAGGGGGGAGGGAGAGAAATAGGGAGAGAGAGAGAGGATACCGCCAGCCTGTCTTTCTCGACTACCACTGCTGCTGAGCATCTGCACAGCATCACGATGTCACAGAAGCCTCCTCCCTGCTCGGCCAATCAGAGCTCAGCTATCCTCAGCTGCTCCTCCCACTGCAGGTGACAAGAGGAATGAGCTTGGAGAGGAGAGTAGATGAGGAAATCAGAGAGAAGTAAGGGAAGACAGGCAAGAGAATCTGGGATGCGGTGGAGCCAGAGATATTCACTGGAGTGAGAAGTGTGCCTCGACGAGACTGATGGGAAATGGGGCAAGATGACATCTGAAATGGAAAGGATGGAAGAGGAAATGTAGATAAAAGAAAGCAAATAATGGAAGGAGAAATATACGCTTTGGAGGTAAGAGAAAATAGATGTACATGAATGTGAAAAGAGGTTTGAGGAAACCTGATATGAGGAGATGCTCTGAAAACTTGTTGAGTTGCGCCCCCTAGTGTTTGTAGATATTAATACACACAGTAGGATGGGAAGGTTAGGATTGAACAACTGTCAAAACTAAATAAGCAAGCAAACATTTGGGTAATAATTGTTAGGTTATATACAGAAACATTTCTGGTAATCTGAACTACAAGTTTAATTTGGGCATTTCTGTAGAGAAACTGAGGAAAAACAAAGCAATGTCAAATAAGCATTTTAGTTTGATGAGTAAAAACATTTTTGTACTGCAGCATAACTTAAATACAACCATAATTCACAATTATTTTATTATTACTTTCATTTTTAAACGTAAGTTGCCAACAACAATATTATCAGAATCAGAAAAAGCTTAATTGCCAAGTATGCTTAGGATACATACACATAACAACATGTCTTGGTGAGAAAAGCTTCCAGAGCACAGACAGAATGACAGTGACCATATACAGTGGCGAGAGGTGACTTTTTTAACCGGGTATGCTGGGTGGCGCGTCATGTCAAAAAATGATAAATTGATTGGGTTTATAATAAGTAGACTTTCGCGTTCGTTTTAGACAGAGTCAGTTTCATGGCAAATAGCAGCACAGTTAAAAGTATTTCTAATATTTTGGACCTTTTATTGAAAGTTACTATTGAAGACATGCCTTCATAATTAAGCACCTGATTGTGATGTTTGAGTAGAGGAAGGCGTCATGCGTGAAATGGGCGTTTGCAAAATGTGCTGCATGTTTGTAATTCTGCTAGGTGGCACTATTGTCACAGAAACTACATAGGCTGAAATTACTTCACATTTAAAGGGGACCTATTATGCAAAATTCACTTTTGCCTGGTGTTTGGACATAAATGTGTGTTGGCAGTGTGTGTACACAACCACCCTATAGAGTCCGGGAACTTGACGTCAGCAACGCATTGCATTCTGGGACTTTAGGTCACCGACAGTACAGTAGAGACTGGGAAATAGTGGAGGAAAATGTTAAAATGTATATTATACAGTTAAAAACATATTAGAATGGTGAACGCTGGCTGTGTTATGAACTATCTGCATGTACTGACCAGCGTGGAAAACGAATGTGAAATGGAGCGCCATTTTGTCCCATTTTCGGGACATTCTAAACGCTTAACGTGGCTTAATGTAAGTAATAGCCCAGAATTTGAACGCAACGCGTTTAATTTCACGTTAAACGTTTTCCTCCCATAGAAACTATGCACAGCGAAGCAGATGAGCCCAGAATATGAACAGAACCCGTCTTATTTCACGTTGTTCATCCATATAAAACCGTTATAAAGAAAACGCTTAACGTCGCTTAATGTAGCCTACTAAGTGATATTTAAAGATCAAATTCTGCACACACCTATTTTTCTGTATAGTATGCTTTATTAGTATTGTGTGTTTACTAAGTTTGGTCTTTAATGTAACTGCCCATTAAGCGTTTTCTTTATGGGAGGAAAATGCTTATGTGTAATTAAATGTGTTGCGTTCATATTCTGGGCTCATCTACTTTTCTGTACATTGTAAACACCAAACTAATAAAGCATACAAATTTTTGTTTGTTAATAACACTTCTTCTTTTCCTTTCGGCTGTTCCCTTCAGGGGTCGCCACAGCGAATCATCCGCCTCTATATAGCCCTATCCCCTGCATCCTCTTCTCTCAGACCGACTACCTTCATGTCCTCCTTCACTACATCCATAAACCTCCTCTTTGGTCTTCCTCTCGACCTCCTGCCTGGCAGCTCTAACCTCAGCATCCTTTTACCAATATATTCTCTCTCCCTCCTCTGAACATGTCCAAACCATCTCAACCTGGCCTCTCTGACTTTGTCTCCAAAACATCTCACATGTGCTGTCCCTCTGATGTACTCATTCCTGATCCTATCCATCCTTGTCACTCCCAAAGAGAACCTCAACATCTTCAGCTCAGCTACCTCTAACTCTTCCTCCTGTCTTTTCCTCAATGCAACTGTCTCCAAACCATACAACATCGCTGGTCTCACTGCAGTCCTGTACACCTTTCCTTTCATTCTTGCTGGTACTCTTTTATCACACAACAGACCTGACACTTTTCTCCACCCATTCCAACCTGCACACACACGCTTCTTCACCTCTTTTCCACACTCCCCATTGCTCTGGACTGTTGACCCTAAGTACTTAAAATCCTGCACCTTCTTTACCTCTTCTCCCTGTAACCTCACTGTTCCACTTGGTTCCCTCTCATTCACACACATGTATTCTGTCTTGCTGCGACTAACCTTCATTCCTCTTCTCTCCAAAGCAAACGTCCACCTCTCTAGACTTTCCTCCACCTGCTCCCTGCTCTCACTACAGATCACAATGTCATCCGCAAACATCATAGTCCATGGAGATTCCTGTCGGACCTCATCTGTCAGCCTGTCCATCACCACTGCAAACAAGAAGGGGCTCAGAGCTGATCCTTGATGCAGTCCCACCTTCACCGTGAAGTCCTCTGTCTCACCTACGGCACACCTTACCTCTGTCCTACTGCTCTCATACATGTTTGTTAATAACACTGTCTTAGTAAATTAAACCACGTTAAGCTTTTTCACGTTAAGCGTGTTAGAATGTCCCTCATTTTCTGCTTCCAGCTTAGAAACAACACAATGGTGAAAGTGAAACTCAATGAAAATAAACTTGACCATTGTCAACTTGGCATTTGTATTTATTACAGATTCATAACTTCTGATCCGTTTGAATATGTAAGTGCTCACGCCATTAATAATGTACGAAAACACGTTTAGAAATGTTATTTGTGATATATAGCTCGTTGCGATCAGCACACCTTTGATTCATTGTTCAGATTGTACCAGCAAGAAATCATGTATTTATTCCATTTAGGTCCAGTAAAACTTACTTGATGTAGCGATTCCACAATATAATTCATTTCAGAGCTGCATTATAGGGGGTCATGCTGTTATGTTATCCCTTAATGCTTTAACATGAAGAAATCAGGGCGATATGATGATATGCTGGCTTAGATCAATCTATATTGTTTATTAATTTATCTGGCAGATATATCGGTGCCACAAACTGCAATAGATTAATCACTTTGGTCCTGTGTGTTGTCCGATAGAAGGCGGCAGTATGATTTAAATATGCGTGTGTATCAGTGATGCGCAGGTCAATGTATTAACAACCCGCACCCGACCGACGTTTTCAACTAACCCGCCCGCAACTCGGACCGCAAAAAAAAAAGGAAAATATTGTACCCGACCCGCTTCCTGACCCGCATTTTTTTAAAAGTAGTAAATGCTCATTGTAGCGTCATTGGGCCATAGACGTAAGAACTAGGGGTGCGGGGGGTTGTGGCCGCCGCCCTCCCATACGCCCCCCATCAGCCTCCCTGGCCAATAATATCCATTAATCCAGCCTGTGGAGGAGAGAAATGTTTCAGGACCTGACGTGGTGCAGCGGCGAGAGCAGGCAGTTCTTGAGGGTTGAGGCGGCCCATCATTTTCCATTTCAGCTGTCTAGATGCATATTATTGATGAATGCGATGTTTATGTTTCGACTCTGCTTGAAGAATTCATCAGCAGGTCAACTGAGAGAAGGCCCACATTTGGAAAAGTGTGAAAGCCCTTAGGAGCGCAAACTGTTCTTTTTCTGAATGTTGTATGATATAGCCTAGTGTTATGTAATAAAGGCTTGATTTATTCATTTATTTCGTTTCATTTTCTTAACAATTAAGATGCTGCATGTGTTTATCCAGTCTAATCGAAGTGTGCCTCTCCCCCACTTTCCCAACAAAAATCCCGCCCCCTCTCAGAAAATACATAAAACTGACATTACTGAGCTATATGCGTTTAAAAGTAGCCTATTAAAATGGTACAATGGCATTGCTCAGTTCAACGTGTTGGGAAATCGGGCATTTTGTCCCGCGTCAGCATTTATTCAAAAGTTAATAACGCTCAACATTCAAAAGGTAAATAAGGATTTCTCACTTGTTTTAGTAGGCTTAGGCTATTTCGCCACGTGAATGCCCAATTGAAGCTCTCACAAGCACAAAATGCAGGGATAGAATATGTTCATAAAGTATTTATTAA
>RJVU01075617.1:1757990-1769860 GCA_003731715.1 Anabarilius grahami | reverse complement strand
GAAAAGTGTGAAAGCCCTTAGGAGCGCAAACTGTTCTTTTTCTGAATGTTGTATGATATAGCCTAGTGTTATGTAATAAAGGCTTGATTTAATCATTTATTTCGTTTCATTTTCTTAACAATTAAGATGCTGCATGTGTTTATCCAGTCTAATCGAAGTGTGCGTCTCTCCCCCACTTTCCCAACAAAAATCCCCCCCCTCTCAGAAAATACATAAAACTGACATTACTGAGCTATATGCGTTTAAAAGTAGCCTATTAAAATGGTACAATGGCATTGCTCAGTTCAACGTGTTGGGAAATCGGGCATTTTGTCCCGCGTCAGCATTTATTCAAAAGTTAATAACGCTCAACATTCAAAAGGTAAATAAGGATTTCTCACTTGTTTTAGTAGGCTTAGGCTATTTCGCCACGTGAATGCCCAATTGAAGCTCTCACAAGCACAAAATGCAGGGATAGAATATGTTCATAAAGTATTTATTAACGCATTTTAGACGAACAAAAACAGGTAGGCTAAGCCAAAGACTGAGGCTACAATATCCATAAATAAATGTTCACAAATACCCATGAAAGTAAAACTGAAACCTTTAGTAAGTAAAACTGAAAATTACAAAGGTTTAATTGGCAACTTTATTTCAAACGACCCGACCGACCGCGACCCGAATATCATTAAAAATATTTTTGGATGACTCGTAACCGCGGGTGACCGCTCATTTTGGATCAACCCGCGCATCACTGGTCTGTATGTGTCGAGTCCTGGCCAGTGGCCACACGACTGAGCGATCGAAGAGGGACAGCAAGCGCAAATCCCGGCAGCGGCAGGTCGCATCGCCACTTCCGGTGGCATCGTCAGATTTCTTCTGGCAGCTGCCACGGTCTTTCTAGGAGTTTCTCGATGTTGCTGCTGTTTGCTCACTAAAAACTACACTGTTCTCAGTGGCGTGCGGTGGTTTTTTAAACTAACAAGGCAAAGATCCCACAGGTGTATTATTTATTTATTATATTATTGTTGTTTTTATTATGATTATTATTATTATACATATTTATGTATCAGCTGCCAGAGTTCGTGCCAGGTATATCTCTCNTCTCTCTCTCTCTCTCTCTCTCTCTATATATATATATATATAATTATTTTAATTCACGTCCCTGTTACACTTACTGTTGTCACTTTTGTCACTTTTTCCTGGTTAAATAAACATTACATATAAAAGGCCAAATACAGTTATATTTGGTATTTTTACACTATGTAATCTTCTGTTTATCAAAACCAATAAATCTAATCAAGTTAGTGTTTTTATGTATTTTTACATTTATTCCAGATTAATAACAAAAGGCAGAAACAATACAAACAATATATACTGTTCTTTTTAACTTTACCAGCGGGTGTCGCTGTTGGACAAAGTTACTTTATGAAAACTATAGTGACTTTTAGACTTTTTAATGTCACATTTTTTAATACTTGAGTTTTTTAAATCGATTATTTTCTCATCCTGTTTTTTTTCTAAGGAGACTCTGCCTCCCTTGCCTTGACTGACGGCGGGCAAAGACTGATGGCAGAAGCCGTACAACACACAAACATCAGAAATATGCTAAAGTATGTATATATATATATATGTGTATGTGTATCACTTTATTTTTGGGTCTAATTCTCACTATTAACTATTTACTTTTGCCTCAAAAAAACTTCTAATTACTATTCAGGTATAGGGTAAGATGTAGAATATGGTCACTCATAATAAGGCATTATGTGCTTTATGAGTACTAATAAACAGCTAATATAGTAATATACAAGCAACTAGTTATTAACTAAAGCGTTACATTAAATAAAAATGTTTGTGTGTGTTGCGCGGGTGCGTAGTACTTACACTCCTTGTGTGTTCTTTTATGGGAAAATGCTTATGAAATTTAGTTTATTGGGATCATATTCTGGTCCCATTTACTTGCTGGTATGTAATATGCATCATTATATCTTTTATTAAAAAAACAAAAAAACAACAAAAAAAACAGTGCAGTTTGCAGCCAGAAACGGCGACAAAGGATCGTGACTGCTGGCACAAACTCTGGCAGCTGATACATAAAAATGTATTATAATAATAATACAATTGTGGGAACTTTGCATCATCATTTTAAAATACCACCGCATGCCACTGAGAACAACACAAACAGCGACAAACTCCGAGAAAGACCGTGGCAGCTGCCACGAACACAGGCAGCTGCCAGCATCTGCCACCAACTCTCTCTGGCAGCTGCCAGAAGAAACGATGCCACCGGAAGTGGCGCTGCGACCTGCAGCTGCCAGAGGGAGCGCCAGGCCCTGCTGCGATCGAATGAACACAAGAAATTCAAATATTAGTCCATTTATTCTAAGCAAGTGCAAGCAGCTCTTTAAAAAATTTACGTAAATACAGTCGTTTTTTCATCTGGTGATTTGTATTTGTATTTGTCATTGTACGCTTCTGAGCGTGACCTAAAACATGGTGGTGACTACCCAGGATGCAACGCGCAGTGACGTAGTTTGCCAAGCTCTATAGTGATAAAAATCCACCCACTCCTTTTTTTAATCCCCATAAATCATAAGCAGTGTCTCAGAACAAGCCGTTTCCAGATCCCTGGCAGTGTGACGTCACAAAAGCCACAGGCCCCGCCCACAGTGTTGACTGACACTGAAGTTTGAACACATGATAGAACCGCCCTGAGCGCGTTCACAGCGAGTCCGCCATTGCTGCACTGAGGAGAATTTGTCCCAAGCGTTTTAGGTGTTCTGTAGCTGGATGGATTAATCCACATAGCTCTCTTCATTTACTCCCTAAATCTGAGCTGCTGAAAACGAGGTGGATTAACTTGGTTTTTCAGGAAAATGCTCCCTCAGTTCTGTCGAAATTCGTTTATATCTGCGCTAATCATTTTACACCGGACTGCTTTGTGAACGAATATCAATACAAAGGGACAATACAAAACAGAGACTGTGCTAAAAATTTGCTACTCAAGGATATACAAGTAAAAACTGTTCGTGATCCAGCTTACAGTCTCCAGAGTGATACTGGATACGGCAGTAATGAAGGTGAGGGGACTTTATTATCGTTCATCTGAGTTTATTTACGGGTATAAAGTTTATTAAGCACCACCCGAAACGCATAAGGTCTTTATATATTTGTTTACTGTTAGTTGTAGTGAGTGTTTCTGAGTAATTCGCAATGTTTGTTGGTGATAATACAAGGGAGAGAGAGAGTTTATGGATAATATTTTAATGCACACTTGTACTGTGTTTTATTTAGCTCTTACAGAGATTTTCTAGAGTGAAAACGGACGCTTCATCTTTTGTGTGAAGTACAATAAACGTCATAAAACTCATCTGTATATAGACCTTATGTAGCTCCGCCCCTTTTCAGCGCTGTGCTCGTTGTCTTTTGTCTTCCGGTTTGTATTTCCACAGCGATCTTATGTATTTATGAATGAACTGATCAGCTCGTGAAGCTCCGCCCTCTAAGGCCGAGCTCAGCAGCTCATTTGCATTTAAAGGGATCACACTGAAACGGCTCGTTTTTGCTAAACCACTAAAAGTAGCAATTTTAACATGCTATCAAAAATTATCTGTGGGGTATTTTGAGCTAAAACTTCACATACACTCTCTGGGAACATCAGAGACTAATTTTACATCTTGTTAAATAGGGCATATAGGTCCCCTTTAAACAATACACGGACAAAATGAGCTGACAGACAAGACAGAACAGGTTACTTGATATATGAAAAGTCTCGGCTTTTAATTTTTGAAAGTTTTATAACGAAATTCACATTAATGCAGCGTGGCAGATGTAGCGCCTCAGTTCAAGCCGTTCAAGCGAAGCGGGAGCGCGCCTTGAATGAACATTAGAGTGTGTTGAAAGAACCGGTACAACTTCTGAAATGTATCATGGCTCAAGTAGTTGCTCAGTCGGTGTAAACTGCTTGTAAACAATGTCAGAAAAGCCATTTAGTGCCCATAAACTGTTTAATGTACTCTAGTGAGGAGCATTTTGTAAAATATTCGCGTTTGAAAGGGTTGACTGTATGTAATCTGTGACGTAGAACGTGTAGTAATTGCCTAAACCTGTTTGGAACCTTATTTTTTTAAATTCCTTTTGGTGCCGCTAATGGCGCAGAAACAGCTTAACCCTGTTATAAAACTGTATTTAACACCTTTCAAAAGTTACTGAAATTATAATGTACTCTGTTACCTCGTGTTATGTAGGCTGATGAATCGGAAGCAAAATTCATCCGTTGGTACTCGGGCAGTTGATAGAAAGTTCGTCATGTCAAGGCAAGCCTCTGGTTTCTACTTATTTTTAATTTCTTGAGAGTACCAATAGAGGCCGCTAAATCAAATTTTCAAAGAGATGTAACGGTATTAGGGCTGTTTCAATGCTGTTTGAAATGCAATGCAATGCAATGAAATGAAATAAAGACATTAATATAATACTTGAAAGTATTATACTTTTGGCCTACATAATTATATTATATGTTATACTTTAGAAGTGTTGTACTTGGTATACTTTTGTGGACTTTATAAATACTACATCACTTAATTTCACTAGGAGCTTTGGCATTTAGAACGAGTTTATAACTCATTGCACTCTACTACTTTTCAGCAGGGAAACTTTCGTAGGGGAAGAGGATTTCTAGAAAAAGGAATGTGGGTAAAGATTTTCTGCTTTTGACTGAACCACAAACTTGGAAAGTCCTGATGAGGACATTCTTCTGACGAATTATTTTTGGTTGATGTCATAAACTGTTTAAAATATCTGGGGAAAAAAATTCTGAAAAAATATAAAAATAGATCATATAAAAAAAAAACTATACAACCCGAATTCCGGAAAAGTTGGGACGTTTTTTAAATTTAAATAAAATGAAAACTAAAAGACTTTCAAATTATATGAGCCAATATTTTATTCACAATAGAACATAGATAACATAAAATTTTAAAATTTCTCAGTTTAAACATTTGTTCTGCAAAAAATGAGCTCATTTCAAATTTGATGCTTGCTACAGGTCTCAAAATAGTTGGGACGGGGACATGTTTACCATGGTGTAGCATCTCCTCTTCTTTTCAAAACAGTTTGAAGAAGTGTGGGCATCACAGCAATGAATTTTTTGGAGTTTTGGTGTTGTGAATTTGGTCCCATTCTTGCCTGATATAGGTTTCCAGCTGCTGAAGAGTTTGTGGTCGTCTTTGACATATTTTTCATTTAATGACGTGCAAAATGTTCTCTGTAGGTGAAAGTTCTGGATTTTGGCAAGCCAATTCAGCACCCGGACTCTTCTACGACAAAGCCATGCTTTTGTAATAGCTGCAGTATGTGATTTTGCATTGTCCTGTTGAAATACACAAGGCCTTCCCTGAAATAGACGTCATCTGGAAACCTTTATATACCTTTCAGCATTCATAGTGCCTTCCAAAACATGCAAGCTGCTCACACCTTATGCACTTATGCACCCCCATACCATCAGAGATGCTGGCTTTTGAACTTAACGCTCATGACATGCTGGAAGGTCTCCCTCCTCTTTAGCCCGGAGGACACGGCGTCTGTCATTTCCAACTAGAATGTCAAATTTGGACTCGTCTGACCATAGAACACTTTTCCACTTTGAAACAGTCCAATTTAAATGAGCCTTGGCCCACAGGACATGACAGCGCTTCTGGACCATGTTCACATATGGCTTCCTTTTTGCATGATAGAGCTTTAGTTGGCATCTGCAGATGTCACGGCGGATTGTGTTTGCTGACAGTGGTTTCTGGAAGTATTCCTGGGCTCATTTTGACACAATCATGCCGATGAGTGATGCAGTGTCGTCTGAGGGCCCGAAGACCACGGGCATCCAATAAAGGTCTTCGGCCTTGTCTCTTACACACAGAGATTTTTCCAGTTTCTCTGAATCTTTTGATGATGTTATGCACTGTAGATGATGAGATTTACAAAGCCTTTGCAATTAGACATTGAGGAACATTGTTTTTAATGTATTTTACAATCTTTTTACGCACTCTTTCACAGCTTTGACCGTCTTTACTTCTGAGAGACATCCCTTTTATAGCTAATCATGTTACAGACCTGACATCAATTAACTTAATTTGTTGCTAGATGTTCTCTCAGCTGAATCTTTTCAAAATTTCTTGCTTTTTCAGCCATTTGTTTCCCCTAAATCTTTCATCATCATCACTCACTTTTGTTTTATAATGGTAATTGTATTTATTATTTTTATTTCTAAAGTTATTTTACAAAAATATCATAAAAACTCATTTAAATGTGTTTTATTAATCTTATAAATCAAACTCGGTCCACACTCATGTTCAGTATGCTCACTATGTCCTCATGTTCTGTTCCAGTCTTTAATCAGTTTGCTTATTTATCTGGATTTGGATCATGTGGGGTTTGTCTATTTATGTCCACATGACATTTTCTAATAGCTCTTTTTGGCAGGTAGAGTGAGCTAAAGACAAGATTGCAAAGTCATTTATAGTTCTCTGGGACATTAATCCATTTCCCTGAATGCGTTGGCAAAACAGAACCTATTGGTGTTATCTCAGGGATTTGTTTTATGTAACAGATTAGCCTCCACATCCACTGTGCAGAGTTGAGATGTTAGTGTAGCTGGTGACAGCAAAGCTTAATCCTCTGACCTGCCTTGGACAGCGACTGTGCATCTGTGCTTTTCATCTCTCTTTATCACTCCTTCAGGAAGGTGCAGCAACTTGCCTATCTGCATCTGCTCTTGGAGAGAAGAAAAAAGAGAGAAAGCATGCCATGTCTGCACACGGAGTCCCTGCCCTCTTTGCCCGCTGAAGGCAGGTATGGAGTCACCTCAACCCGCAGGGGGTTTCAAGGGTCCAGGTCTAAATCTGGTAAAAAAGGGAAGAATGGAGAGAAGGGTGCACGTGTGGAGAGGAATGACAGCAAGAAAGAACACAGTGTCATAACCAGTGCTGGATGGTTCTACTCACCGCTCTGGACCCCAGGTACCAAAACACAGAGACTGGGATTTAGGATGGGAAAGGAAAGCGAGAGAGTGAAGGCATGGCTGGATGATCATTCAGATTCTGCCAGGTCTTACTTTAACAGATCTCCAAGGTGAGTAGTGTAGTGGTATCTGTTCTGAGAGAGAAAAAATCTTGAAATTAAATGTGATGTGATGCATTTTTAATCATGTGTATTCATTCTCAAAATGAATTTAAAGTTTGAAAATGGCCTCAAACCCTCAAACACCAACACAAAGTAACCATTTCAGCATATCAGGATTCCTTCCTTAAAAATTATTTTAAATTGAAAAATGAATACATTAACCAGTAAGGAAATCTATAATATAAATATATCATAAATTAACTCACAGACGTTGTTCAGTACGAATTTTAATTTGGTCTTGTGACAAACTATACTGGTCACCACCAGTGTTGGGGAAAGTATCTTTTAAAAGTAATGCATTACAATATTGCTTTACTCCCTAAAAAAGTAACTAATTGTTTACTTTTTTATGGGCCGTAATGCATTATGTTACTTCTGCATTACTTTTTCACACCTTGCTTGTTTGTTTTTTAATAAAAAGTAATCTTTTGGCAAATGTAAAGGCCCTTTCACATCAAAAGTGAAATAAATAAGCCTAAATCTGAAGGAAATGCAAATTCAGACCTGTACAGTAGAGAGCACAGCTCGAACAAACCTTTCAGCTGTCCCGCCATTCTGGATTGCAGAAGAGTAAACAAAAAAATTAAACACATATGTAGGAAAACAAAGTAACTTGCGTTAGTTATTTGAAAAAGTAACTCAGATATTTTGTTGTAAATTTAAAAGTAATGCATTACTTTACTAGTTACTTGAAAAAGTAATTTGATTACGTAACTCGCGTTACTTGTAATGCATTACCCCCAACACTGGTGACCACCTATAGTCTTTAGGGATGGCTTTAGATTATATATTTTAGCCATAGCTTTGCCCAAATTTCTAGCGGTGCCGTTTAATCTGCTCTGTCCCTTCTCTTTTTAGATATTGGTTGAACGGCTGTGTAGAAAGAGCCCAGGCAGCGCAAACCCTCATAACTGAGCCAAGGTCTAGGATGTCTAGCAGACGCAGGGTGTCCCACCCTATGTGTGGGCCCTCTCGAGGGCTTGTGCATCCTGCCACAATGGAAAGACCACACTCCTGCTTTTCCCTCCATCAAATTGATAATCCTGAGTGTTTGGACCACTGCGAGGGGCTTTCTCCTCAATCACTGCAGTCTACACACTTTCCATTTTCACCTTGTGTGTCAAGGTCAAAGTGTTTGCCACATTCTCTGAGCTCCTCAAGTCCAGCGGGACAGTGTAGAAGAGGAGAGTCCTGTAACTTCATGATGCGCCTCATTGATGGTCTGAGTAGACGTCTACAGGTCAAAAACCTCTGTCTTCAGGTCCTACAACATCTCTGTGAGATCACTCAGGCTCAGTGCTGCTGTCTCTCAATGACAACGGTGGACAAAACAGGTGTGAAGTGTTTGGGTCCTGTCTTCCAATCAGATGAGGAGTCTGTCTACGGCTACACACAGGCAGAGTGGTACAAGTGCATTATGGGATATGTGGTCAGCACTGGGAGGCCTCTTAACATCAGGGATGCCTGTGAGGTAATAAATGAGGGGTATTCCATGTCTAATCTGGACTTTACACATCCCCTCACAGTCAGTTCAGGTCACTGGAGAACTCTGGGCCAGGATTCCCCCGTAACAAAACACTTAAGATTACTCGGGCACTTTAGGACTGAACCGAACTAATTCTTTGTCAGACTGAGTGTTAATCCAAGGTGCTTTAGGTTGTCATATTCAGAGCTTGTCTAGGCTTTTAACAGTTTAAAGACTTTAAATCTGGGGTTAGGGTTAAAATGGTAAGGTTGCCAAAACACAGGGGGTGGGTCATTGACCATTAAAAGGTCTTACAGCAGTATTCGATAATGACACAAACAAATAAATAATCATAAGAATGAAATTCCAGTTATGAAAATGGAAAGCAGTGTTAGTTAAACATGTTTGAAAACATGAAGATGAGGATGAATTTCTTGTTAGATAAAGAGGCTGAATGTCTTATACATTTTTTAAAGTGTCTTGTGATTTAGATTTCATTATTTTATTTTTTTAGATATGCATTGATATTAATAAACAGCCAGTATTGATAAGCAGATTGATGAAGCGATAACCAATAAATCGCCAGTAAATTTTGTAAATAAATTAAAATAAAATACTAAAATTTAAAATAAATCATTTTAAATTCTATAAGTTATTTTAGGCAGCACAACAAAATATTGTACAGTAGAAAATAAGATATGAGCAGATGAACTGATAACTAATAAATGGCTAATATTAAATTTCTATACTTTTTCTGTCTAAATAAATTCTAATTAAAACTCTAAAAACTAAAATAAAATAAAAAAACAATTGAATTTAGGACTCACAACCTATTACAGAACAATATGAAAAAAGGTTATTTATTTTGAGGTTTGATAAAGATTACATTTAACTGTGTTATTAAATTATAAGTGTTTTAAAGATTACATTTAAGAGCATTAGGTAATCTCAATGTAAAATTAGGGGAAATGAGCATGCACAATTAAATATTTAATGTTGACAGATACAGATAAATAAAAAAAAGAATAACTTAGATATACTTATTTGATACCAATATATAAAGCATCTTTAGATTTTATCGGAACTGAGTATGCGTGGGAAAAAATGTGAGATTGACTGTACTTTTGAGTCTTTATACGCTTTGGGGCATATGAGTGGGACGGGAAATCCTTCCCTGCTCTAAGCTTTAAACCCTGTTTTGGCACTATGATAGCTGACAGAATGTGAGCAGAGAAGAGAGAGAGACAGAATGAATAGCAGAGAAACTTAACCCGTATCTCTCTCAGAAACATGGCACTCAACTCTCAACTTTCCCCCATTTAAGTGGTTAATCCCGTTACGCCTCTGAAATTTTTCACGTTTGATTGTACAGACAGTCATAAAACAACATACACTGTCATCACCTCAAAGATAACATCGTGTCAGGGACGTGCACAGACATTTTGGGGGTCAGGGGCTCAAGTGGAAAAAAAGGGCATAATTATTTCTTTAAAAAAATAATAAACAAAACGTTAAATATATTAACACAACTCTGACTTCCTGTTTTTTGCCAACCAGCGTAATAAAAAATATAATATTAGTTATCTTATAATCTTCTTTATGACATAAATTATGCCACGCAGCCACTGTATGTCTTGAACAAGAATATGTGGACATCAAAACATGCAGGGGTTTAAACTTTTATTGATGTATTCTCCTGTGTAAGCGTAGATTTAAGAATGATAGCATTATGCAATGCTGTATTAAATGGTTGTAATAAATCGTGCATCCTTAGAAAACTGTCTAATAATGTGGTTCATGAATTGGCGTCCATGGAATGCTCCTCTTCCGGTATTGACAGCCCTACAGATATATTTATCATGGTTTAAAACGCATAGCACATTAAAATAATTGAATTTATAATATGACAAATTGCATTAGTATCAAATCAGGCAGATGTGTTGCTGGTGGTCAAATTATTAACGCGGCGTTAAACGTATAATCTCACCCTTAAATGGCCAGGAATTTCATATGTTTGTGAACATACATAGGCTACCTGAAAGAGATGCACGGGATTAATCTAGGGCTTTTTTCTTTTTCGCTTCTCATCGCAAGACAGCTGTTGTCTTTTCCAGGGAATGATTTATAGTTTTTTTTTTTTTTTCAATAAATATTTAGGGGTTCAAGCACGAAGTGCTGAAACCCTATTGTAATTGTTAGGATTTTTATTTTTATAATTTGTTTGACAGGGAAGCTGTGCGCAAACAGGAATATATATTCATTAATTAATGCAAGGTTTTAAATTGATGTGTTGTACTGAATAACCTGAATAAGTTATTTTAACTATCCTTTTATAGGATCCAAGATTTCAGATTGAACCGTATGAGAGGGGAGAGGAGAGACCCAAGAGTATTCTCAGTGTGCCCATCCTGAACCACAAAAAGGAGGTTGGACAGTTATACTATATATATATTTATTGTCGTTATGCTATATGTCCAGCATTGCATTAGTACCACTAACAAGATTGGTTGTATATTTTTATATTATATTATTTATATCTGTAATTTGAATCTGTAATCTATACCAGTCAATTTTTTAGTTATGAACATTATTATTATTATTAATCTGTCTATGGACTGATTTTGGCAGGTTATAGGTGTCATCATGGCTGTGAACAAAAGAAGGCCGGGCAGCTGTTTCTCTGAGCAAGATGAGAAAGCAAGTATTGATCAATATTAAACATAGCAAACATTTTACTTTTCAAAAATCTGAAATTCAGTAATGCAGAGTACATGTACATTTTTGTTAATTACACATGAAAATTGAATATCAATTGTATGTGACGCAGGCCACATATCTCTAATAGATAATAAAAGCTAACTTTTGTCATGTTACTTGAATGAATGAATCAAAGAATGAGACAGCGTTTTGCCTCTAGGCGCTGTCGTCACACATGGTGTTGTTCGGACTGATCCTGGAAAACAGTCAGCTGTGTGAGAGTTCTGAACAAGAGAGCAAACGCAACCAGGTAAATCACAGACTACATTCATTCATTTAGACACCTTTGTCTAAAGTGACGTACAAATGAGGAATGCAACAACATAAGTGATTTCTCTGAAGGAGACATAACATGCTTATCACAAAGAACTAACTGAAAATAAGATATTTTGACTATATACAGTACAATTTGCACTTAAATTTTTACTTGTACTAACAGTACAAAGTAAATAATACCATGGTACTATGATGTATATATATATATATATATATATATATA
>RJVU01075617.1:1729136-1749157 GCA_003731715.1 Anabarilius grahami | reverse complement strand
AAAAAAAAAAGTCATGAAATGTAGTACAAATTTTTTTATTAAAAAAATATAATAAATAAATACATAAATATATATATAGAACAACAGTTATATAAACAAAAACATTGAACAAACTATTTTAAACAACCAAGCAGAATGGTGCCCATCAGTACAGGTTAAAATATTGTGCATATCGTCAGGCTCAACATCACAGATGGTCCAGATATTCATGGTGCTTTGCTGCAAAAAAAAAAGACATTTATTTAGAGGCATTATTTCCATGACAAATATGATGAGACCTGATAATTTCTACTTTTTCATCATTATTATCCCAAAACAAATGTTGAGAATTTATTGACACTTACTTGGCAAGGATCTTTTCAATGACCTTCTTAACCCAGGGAGCAGTAGGCTCCAGACAGATCTCCTGCTTGGTTTCCTTCAGGGTGGCACTGTGTTAAAAATAAAGGAAAACCAGTAAGAACCATATTTTTGATTGAATCATATTCAACGGGTCATTATGGATTCATTCTATAAGCTTGTAATATGTAAGAGGTATGCCATTATTTAGGTGTAAACTCACATGATCTCTGTATCTTTACAGTGAGGGCTGGGAGGGTAGAGCTCCACACTCTCTATAAGTTTACCAATGCGTCGACTCTCTGTTTTAATGCAGCGACAGCGTAGATCTACACCCAGACCTCTAAGACTCATTCCTGAAAGCAAAATCAAAAGAATAAGTTAATATTGTGCTATCACATACATACATGCATGACTTTCTAAAGTGCATATGTACTAACTATGGTTACTGATTAACCTGAAAATTTTTTTTATAGCAGAATTTGGTTTCACTTACCATCAGTAATGGTCAGAAATGCCACAGCAACAATAACAAAGACTGAAAAGATTTTGTAGTTCATTCTGCCAACGAGGAGTACAAGTATTGTTGATGCTCGATGCTGTAGGTGTTCAGCTCTGTTGGTGAATTCTGTGCACATTGTGGAGCTTGCAGCTCTTTTAAAGCTCCGTCCTGGAAATGAGTCAGAGGGAGTTGCGCAATATATCAGTTTGGGAAAGTTTGTGCTGATGTCACGAGTATGTGAACCTTCTCGTGTCACCCTCTGTATTTCATGTGATTAAGAAAGTGACAGGATACTAAATGAGCTTCAGGAATTTTAGAAGTGATCCACATTGACGTGTGTAGATAATATGGCTTAACATTTGGTGTTTTTCAGCAATAGAAACAAATAATACATACAATCACATTCATATCACATTTATCACATCTGATAAAAACATGATTCATTATTGAATTCTTCAGGACAATAATGCAATGGACATAAATAATGTTGATTATGCAGATAGAAATTACACTCACTCTTAAGTACTTCACCAAATAAATAAACAAACTGAGTCACAAGCCAGTTATAACTCATTAGTTAAACCAGACCTTTTAGAAAAATGAATTAGCCCAATTAGAGGTTTTCAAACTGGAGTCCAAAAAACCACAAGCAGGTGAGATTCCGCAAAATGTCTTTTACCAATAATAAAACTCAATATACACACAGATAGGCCTACATATTTATTTACATTATTTATCTGGCAAAACCCCAGGATCTCTTTTAGCCACCAATAAAAATAGTAAATGTTAATATAACTGTGTAAAAATAGTAACCAACAGCAGAATGTAATTAAATAATATATTATTTTGTAAAATTATTATAATAAATATAATATTATTTTTTATATGGCTACAAAAAAGAATTTGTAAAAATGCAGCACAGAATTTTGCATAGGGACACAAATGAATCTATGAATCGTTCATTCAACTGGTGCATTTAAATGAGTCATCTGATTGAACCGGTTCACATGATTTGGAATTTTGGACTTTCCAGAGGAAGTGGACGTATAGGCCAACACGGCAGATGTGGCGTTTTGTCACGTTACAGTGCTACTTTTTTCGGAAAAGTAGCATATTTTTGGAAAGCCACTGTATACTTCTGAAAATGAAATCAGAATCGTCGCTACTTTCAGTTACTCCACCACAAAACTCCAAACAAGACTCCAAGGTAACCTCACTCACAGGTGACAATTCATTAACTTTGCCTATAAAGTTTGTAACACAAAGTTACTGATTTGTATAATGTACCTTCCACCAATATACTTTCTCTTTTCTCTCACCTCTTTCTCCTCCTCTCATCTCTCTTAATGCATTAGCATTGTTTGCAGCGAATAATTAGCTCAGCACTAGCCTATGTTTATACAGTACGTGCCGAGGTTGTCACTGGTTGTTATCAGATTTGCTTATTTGCGTACAGTGTGAGAAATGTTTGTTATTGTAACTGAGAAAATTTATAATTTATGGCTGCTAGTGCATCTACTTGAACACATTGCACAAAATGCTGTTGAAAATGAACATATGAAAATGCATTAAACAGTCAAATATAAACTAAAATGTTGCATTTTCTGAAGACAGAGTAGTGTGAGTGGTGTTAGGCAATGCATAAGTCACTATAGTGTTATAGATAAACAAACTTAAATCCTTGATTGTTGATAAAAAAAAAAGTGTTGATCACCATGAAATCAAAACTGATAATTCTTATTTTGTTTGTGAAAGTATGTAGGTACTGCATTGTTCTTTAACATCAAGCACGTCCTGTGCTTTATTTTTTCATTCATGCATGTTTCTTTATCGCTGTAACGTGTCAATAACTTTAAGCAGTCCTTCATAAGAGCGTAGTCGTACAGGCAGTAGGTCAAACACCAGCAAACACAAACAGAAAGGCAAGGCAAAAGAGTAGTCCAATACTCAGGCAAAGGTCAAGGCAGGCAGCAAATGATCATCAACAAGGAATCAGTCCAGGGTCAAAAACACAGGCAAGGCAAGGAACAAGGAACACGGAGACAAGGTCGGATACAAGGCTAAACAATACTCAGCAATGTGTGTGTGTTTGAGTGCAGCTTACAAAGTGTCACTAATGGGAAACAGGTGTGAGTGTGTGATTAGTTCCTAGGTGGGGAATTGTGGGAAATGGAGTCCATATAATGAGAATAGAGCACGGACCCAGGGCACATGTAACACCTGCGCTGCACAGATATATAAAGTTTGGTATGGCAGTGTGCCTGCAGGGTTGAGTTGAACCTAGAAAACCTAGACCAAAACCTAGAAACGAGTTAGCATTTAGCACTTCCGGGTCCATAGTCCTGAAGTCAGTGGGTTTTTTGAATTGGTTTTTGGTTAAATGCTTGTGGTGGTCTGTGGTGAAAACAAGCTCAAGATATTTTCACATTTTATTTTCTGACATAAAATACACCAGTAATACCCTCTTGTGAATTTTTTTTTAATCTTTTGCTTTTCTTGTAAAAGGTGGTTGCTATCAAGTGGCTAAATGGGACTACAGGGTAGTCGGGGACATTAACTCATCTTCTCACTAGTCCGCTTTCACAGCTTCGTTGTGTTTATAATCATGATCCAGTTTATTTAAAGGATTAATTCACTTTCAAATGAAAATTGCCCAAAGCTTTATTCACCCTCAAGCCATCCTAGGTGTATATGACTTTCTTCTTTCTGATGAAACACAATCGTAGAAATATTAATAAATATTCTGGGGCATCCAAGCTTTATAATGGCAATGAGCGGGAACAATGAGCTGAAGAAAGTGTCTCCATTCACATCTGTCCATCCATCCATCATAATCATATTCCACATGGCTCCGGAGGGTTAATAAAGTGCTTCTGAAGCGAAGCGATGCGTTTGTGTAAAAAAAAAATATATAAATACATATTTAACAAGTTATGAAGTAAAATATCTAGCTTCCGCCAGACCGTCTTCCATGTTCAAATTACAGAAAAAAACGGAACTGGCAACGCGTCAATTCCGTAAGTTGAATAGGGAAGACGTAGGACGTACAGGGTAAGCTTTTTGAAGAATACGGAAGGCGGCCTGGTGGAAGCTAGATATTTTACTTCATAACTTGTTAAATATGGATTTTTTTTTTACACAAACGCATCGCTTCGCTTCAGAAGGACTTTATTAACCCTCCGGAGCTGTGCAGAATATGTTTATGATGGATGGAGACACTTTCTTCAGCTCATACTTGTTTGGTAACACATACTGCCATTATAAAGCTTGGATGCCTCAGGATATTTATTAATATTTCTACGATTGTGTTTCGTCAGAAAGAAGAAAGTCATATACACTTAGGATGGCTTGAGGATGAGTAAAGCTTTGGGTAATTTTCATTTCATTTTCAACTAATCCTTTAAAAAAAAAGAAACAAATTTTTTTCCAAATGTAATAATTTTACCATTTCTTCCAGCCATAATTTAACAGAGGGGACTTTAGTGTTTTTTTTAGTTGATGAGTAATCCTAAATTGAATACGGCAGTGCCTAGAGTTAACAGAGGATGTATAATGTTCTTTAGTGCATTGACCCAGAGCTTGTCACTGATCTCCTCCCCTACTTCATGCTCCCATTGTAATCTTACTCTGTGTAGAAGGTGAAGTTTTGGATAGTAATAAGTTATAGAGTAAAGATATCATGTGACTGACCCTTTATCTAAGCCCTAAAAAAATTAATCGAACTTAGAAGGACAAGCCCCATTGAGGCAAGGTAAATGCTTCCTAAAACAATCCCTGATCTGCAAATAACTAAAAAACATGTTTTGTGTCTGCACCTGGCCAAAGTCCCTTTCAAGGAAAGTCTGTTCACTCGAGGGCCATATTTGCAACACCTCCTGGCAGCTATTTCCAGCATCCAAGACCAAGTCCTATCTATTTGAATGGGGGAATTCTGAAATCTCAAAAACTGCTTGGCGAACTCACTATTAAATAACATATTTCAAATCAGCAACAAAATCTGACGTGAACTGTTCCATAAATGTTGTTTCTTATGATCAAATAGCATTAAAAGCATATTTTTCAGGCTAGATGAGCAACTGCACATGTGCAGTCCTAAGTGTGAGTCTCAGGTTTCTATGGGAACCGGAGTTTCTAACGGCAGCTGCAGTGACGCAATGACTTTATCAATCAACGATTGCCTCTTTTACTTAGAAGGCAGGATGTAATCCGCCATATTGAGTGTTGCAGTTTCTCCTATTTATAACTAATAGGAGTGAACCGTCTTTCTATATCTATAGTCTTTGACCTGGCTAAAGGAGGCAAATAAACCATCAATGAATACGTCACCAATGGTTTGGATACCCAAATCTCTCCACTGTATGAAAACGGAGTCCATAGTAGGAGTAAATGAGGGGTTCCCTCCAACTGGTAAGAGGAAATATAAGGACTTTATTTCAAATTTTTATTTGATCTGTTTCCAAATGCGAATAGTACTGTGAAATATACAGTTATGATTATAGACTAACTTTGCTAACAAAGCTAACTTTGTGGAAGACAAGATCACCGCCCCGATATCATATGGACTACATGCTTCTCTTTCCATTCGGATCCAAGTGGATTGTGTAAATGTGTGGTCTAACCACATTATAATAGTACGGAGAGCACAAGCATAGTAATAAAGGGAGAAGTTTGAGAGAGCCATTCCGCCTTCAGCTTTGGATTTACAGAGATGAGCTTTACTTATTCTATGGGCTTTGTAATCCCACAAAAAAGGAATAATGATTGAGTCCAATTGCTTGAAGAAAGGCTTAGGTAAAAATATTGAGATGTTTTGAATATTGCAGTATTTTTTATAAATGATTTATCTGTGTACATCATTATTGCTTTTAAATGAATGTACCCTCATTTTAATCAGAATAACTTCACTTCCTTCTTGCAGTGGCATCTCTTCTCTGAAGTTTTACCTGGTGTGTCTTTATCTTACACCTTTAACCCTATGAATATTCAGGTAGGATAAGGGTAGTCAAATCTAGTGTAAACCATAAAACACTCACCTGTCTGCAGGTTAAAGTTCTTCAGGAATGACATAGAAGACTCCTTTGTGGTTGTTCTTTTTGAGGCTCAGTTTGTAGTTATATGTGAAGTCTCTCATACAGGAGTCAATCATAACAATAAAAACCAGCCATATTCTGCTTGCTTCCAATACCTTTGTAGGGGAATTTTACAGTTAAAGACCCAAAAGACCAGATATGATGAATAAAGACCCGGAGTCAAAGTTTAAAAAAATAATAAATTGAAGAAAATTTTACTAAAGAATAGTTTGCAGTTTCATCAGCAGAAGCCAGCTTCAAGTCTCACAAAGAGTTTGTAGGCCGCTCTGCATACATTCACATTTCCATAACAATTATACTCTAACAGAGTCAACTAAATACGTCATTACTTCAGGTTGAATGATTCTGATTGGCTAAGAAAAATAGACAAATTTGGTAATCTTCCACACATGGACAGATAGTCAGAAGCATATCTCCATTCGTCACGATGCTGACGAGGGGACCCTGGATTTAGGTACCGGATGTCCTATTGGGTCATGACATGGCGTCTGCTGGTCTCAAACAGAGTATGGAAGCATATGTGTAGCAAATTTCAATTTGAAATGTAATATGCAAAATGGCAATGTATTTCTGTATTTGAATTTACATTTTCCATACCATATGTGCATGTTTGGCGCAAAATGATTTAAAAATTTTAAAATATAATTTACATTTGCTATTTCCTAACATAGTTTTAACATATAATTTAAACATATATTTTAACACTTTATAAGTTGCAAAATTAAAATTAAAATGTATTACAGAAATGGTTATATATATTTAACATGTTCAAGCAAAAATGTAGCAAAATGATCATCTAAACGTTATTAGAAGCATAGATATTTTTGGTAAGGACGACTCGCAGAGAACGCGCCTGGCGCTCGTGCACCTTATCGTGAGGTGAGCGCGCTCGCGTGTCTGTAGAAGTGCTCAAACAGACGCGTCGAGTGAGCGGTGCTTTACAACAGGTTCCTTTACTCGTAGAAATAACCTTAGACAAGCTGTCCAAGATTATTGCTTGCTCTATCAGTATGGTGTCTGTTTTTCTCTTTTTATCGTTCTGATTACTGTTTATCCATCATATTAATAAAAACGATAAAGTCCAGCATGAGTATTATTTATATAATAGTAATAATAATTTCTATTCCCAAAAAATTGTTTAAACCCCTCTTTCACACACTAGAAAGCACCTCACCCAGACCTGCTAAAATTCACTGGTGATGTCTAAATTTTTAGAAACATTTTAGACAGCTACACAGAATAGGGTCATTCTCTGGGTCACATAAACAAATTACATAGGCCTATTTTTTCTTCTTTTTAAATTTTTTTTTCTTCTATGAAACAATTTCATTTTACAAAATTTTATTGAAAAATTCTCAACTGCGAATGTTTTTCAACACTGTACAAAAGCTATCATGCCACAAAAACAGTTCCAGCACATCCCAAAGGCGCTCTATTGGACTGAGATCAGGAGACTGTAGAGGTCATTTGAGTCTAGTGAACACATTGTCATGTTCAAGAAACCAGTTTGCGATGATTTGAGCTTTGAGAAATGGTGTGTTATCCTGCTGGAAGTAGCCATCAGAAGGTGGTCCACTGTGGTCATAAAGGAATGGATATGGTCAGCAACAATACCAAGCTGTGGTGTTTAAATGATGCTCAATTGACTATATGTACGGTTACTTCCTGTTTTTTTACAGCTTGGGCATTTCCGGTGAACTGTAGGCTTTCGTTCTGTACTCGCTGTACATCGACACAAAACCACCAGGTTGCCTTTTTTAATGTTGTATTTATATTGTAATGCAGTTATCACACTTACCTAATTTGCCAATAAACCAGTTTTATTGATAGCAATTAAGATGAAGCTAATGGGAACGTTTGAATAAGAAACACTGTGTTTGTTATTAGACGCACACACGCAACATTTTTCCAGCACTTTAAATGTTATTTTTAATTTGATGACCAAAAATATTTGTTCATCCTTCTGAGATTGTCCCCATTTGTAAACCGAATGTTTCAAGATATAGGAAATACAACATTTGATAGAAAACACTATCATTTAAAAATAAAAAGCACATTAATTAATTACCACTTTAACCAGCAAATGGTGGCAGAGGAGCATTTATTGGCTCATATTAGACATTTCATGTAATATTGTTTCCACACTTTTCACTTTTGAAAAAATATTAAACATCATAAAATCAAAAGGTTTAAAAAATAATTTCAAGATTAAGTAAGAAGTACTCACAAAGTCTCATGAAAAACAATAACTTTTCTTGTCCACGAATTACACAGAAAACCGGCTCTCCCTCCCTTAAGATTGGTTGAAACATGTTTGTTTTTATGCCAAGAGTTCAAAAGATAACATCCATTCAAAGTTTTGAGAAAAAAAGGTCTGAAAATGTTTTTAATAGAAAAAAAAAATACATTTATGATTGTGGCGGTGATCTATAACCCACATACATGTTGTTTTTATGTTTATTAGAGGCTGAATTCATATCAAATTCTGCCAAACTTCCCGTACTACTTCGATAAAGGATGTCTACTTCATAAATTGTATGAAAATGATGGAAATATATGGTTCAGATCACTCAAACCATATGGAAATGGAGGCGCCTTTATATGGTCAGTAATGGAGCTTGGTTGTCATCTAGTGAAAAAAAAAAGTGTGGTACTGCGCTAAACAAAATCTTACTGAAAGCTAATTTTTTCATATATCAACCTGAAATTTGGAACACAACTTGTTCAGATTTTTGGCTTTGATTTCCTTGCAGTTTTAGAGTGTAACTTGTTTTGTAAAATATATATTTTATATAAAATATTATATTTTTACATTTTCATAAACTTAAACTTCTATAACTTTATTTCTTTTTCACTTACATAAGTTATTTCACTTCTACAATAATCTGCCAAATTTCATCTTTAAAACAAGACCAGCCTTATGTCTATATTCCAAAGCATTCCTGAATTACAACCATTTAAGTTTGGATAGCGCATTTACATGTCTAAAACAAAAAGTGGGGGTGACAGTTAACAGGTTAATCACTGACTGAAGCTGTTAGTCAGTGCAGCACAAGATCACTGATTTTGGCATACTTGTGAAAGCTCTCATTTTGTTCAATGAATCTAAGTGCACAATAAATCCGTAGTTTACAGTGTGTTGACTTTTTTTTTTATTATTATATTTTGCTGAGGAGGAACTGAGGGGTGCGTCTTTTTAATGTTGTCTTACGTTTGAATAACTAAATTAACGCTATATTCTGATTATAAACTAAGTACTATTGATTTTGTTAAAGGTAACTCAGGACATTGAAGACAAGTGACGTTTCACGGGAAGTCGTCCAGCTGGCTTATATTATTGCAGAAGTTAAAGAACGTCCCGTGCATATGGTCCATTGGTACTAAGGGGCCCAAATGGGCCAAGAAAATATCTACACACCACCAGCACCTGTTCACATCAGACCACAGTGCTTTCTGTGTGAAAGATGTGTGAAAGAACTCACCAGAGATATTTTTGGGAACAGAAATTATTATTATTACTATTATTATAAATAACACTCATTAGCATATTGACTACACGTCGTTTAATTAATAGACCTATAAATGATGCATAAACAGTAATCAGAACGATAAAAAGAGAAAAACAGACACCATACTGATACTCGGACAGCTTGTCTAAGGTTATTTCTACGAGTAAATGAACCTGTTGTAAAGCACCGCTCACTTGACGCGTCTGTTTCAGCACTTCTACAGACACGCGAGCGCGCTCACCTCACGATAAGGTGCACGAGCGCCAGGCGCGTTCTCTGCGAGTCGTCCTTACCAAAAATATCTATGCTTCTAATAACGTACTGGTTATATCACTGATGGACGCGCATAATGTTCAGAAACATTGACATTTCTCTGTTCTTGCTCAGCTTCATCCGTTTATGCCTCGCTATTCTAGCTCTCGCGGGGCGGAGACGTGATCTGCATTTTCAAATCCACATTGAATTTTGCTACATTCATTGCGGGACATTTAATGAAAATGCAATCGCAAATGTCTTAACTGTGAGTGCAAATGCAATTAAGAAAAAATAACATTTAGATGATAATTTTGCTACATTTTTGCTTGAACATGTTAAATATATATAAGCATTTCTATAATACATTTTAATTTTAATTTTGCAACTTATAAAGTGTTAAAATATATGTTTAAATTATATGTTAAAACTATGTTAGGAAATAGCAAATGTAAATTATATTTTAAAATTTTTAAATCATTTTGCGCCAAACATGCACATATGGTATGGAAAATGTAAATTCAAATACAGAAATGCATTGCCATTTTACATATTGCATTGCCATTTTGCATATTACATTTCAAATTGAAATTTGCTACACATATGCTTCCATAGCAGAGTGCCAGTTGTCCACCAGTACAAAGGACCTGCACAGAACACTTAGCGCACATACACAGATACACATGATTCACAGCTTCATCAAGACTGAAGTTGATCTCAGAAGTACAGACAATATTCAAAATTATTTTCTAGTGTTTGAAAAGGAAAATAAATGCTTTAAACATACGTTGAAGAAGTCATTCAAATAATTTAACAGAAAGATATATGTTGATTAATAACTTAAAAGATATATATTGAAGCGGCAGTGGATTCCAGAATCCACTCCTTCACCTTACACACACCACTTGAACCTTCTATAAAATAATAATTCATAAAATTTGAAAAGGTCAAAGCGAATTACAAGGGTGTTTGCAGTGGGCTGTTTACATTAATCTCACGTCATAAAAGCATTCTGAGGTGCAAGTACATAGCCGAACCATATAGACTGTAAAAAAATATGGACGTAGTGTCCGTGACGTCACCTGTAGGTTTCTGAAGAGCATTTTTGAAACCTTATGCTGGCCGTTGCCATCTTGGCAGCGCGTCACTGCACGTCACTCCCGGATAACAGAAAATGGGCAAAGAGGTGAGATGTGGGTGGAGCTGAGGTGACGTGACGGCAGCAGACAAACGGCTAGTGGTGACAGGAGCGGCAATCCACCTGTCACTCAAGTGACCGCGCCCTTAATTATGCAGAACTTTAAGGCTTAATATGATTTTAACGGATGAGTTATAAAAAAATTCACTCCCCTCACGGTTGTCATGAAAGGCAAAATTAGCTGTATAGACCAAAACCACAATTTGTACCAGGCTGTAAACATGTTTTTTTCTGCTGTAAAGTTGGGCATTTTAACATGGGGCTCAATAAGATTCTGCTCTCTTTTGGAGCCTGTCCCTAGCGGCCAGTCGATGAATTGCAGTTTAAGTCACTTCCGTATTGGCTTCAAGAGAAACTGGGGGAGGTTGCCGCTTGAGCCAAAAGCACAAGCTCTCTTCTTCATTTGCATTTGACCGTGCGGTTAAAAACTAGCCTAGAGCGCCATCTGCTGTTCAAAACTGAGCTCAGAATCAATTCGACAGAGAATCGGGATGCATTCAGAAAATCTCAGAATGGATCCACGAATCGAGATTAATCGATTTATTGTCCCAGCTCTACATAAAACTTAAAATCAGTTAATAGCTCTATAATCAAACTAAACGGCAATATTGGAGATTCTGTTAAGGGTCCCTTGATAGGGTGTCAGGTGTCCTTCATACTAAATGCAGGCAGCACCCTAAGTCTTTTTATTTTTTTTTTGGGTGGAATTTCAATTCAATATCAATCTCTGTGACTCATGTCCAATAGCCGGATGTCCTTCCGCCTTCTCCTGTGCTATTTGTCATTTGTCTTACAATCTTCTCCTTCTTAAGATAAGATAAGATTGACATTATTGTCCCGAAGGAAATTTGTCTTGGACACATACAATACTGCTGTTTAAATACAAATAACATACGACATACATACAATTCCTAATCGTAGTCTTCGTCATTTTTATCTCTGCATGTAGTTTTAAAACCTTCTCTTCACCCCCGTGCATCCTCTCGTTAACCTTTGTGGATGGTTACAAACATTAAGTTCATGAGTTTTACTCAGTTACCTTTAGCAGTGTAACTCACATAATAAATACATGCCATATGGTTTTTGTTTACTTCACCAGAAATCTCATCTTAAGTGTTTGTGCAAGCAGTGCAAGAAATGCTGAAAAAATACAGACTGGTGCCAAACCACAAATATCTCTCCCTTAGGATTCAAGAGTTTTATTTGTCACATGCACAATTATATAGAGCATATATAACCAGCAGTGAAATGAGAGTAGGAAAGAGTTTATCCAGTGTTGCAAAATGTCTGATGAAAAATCTCATTAAGGTCTGAGTCTCTTTTTTTAAAATAACAATGGTAAAAAGTTGCAATGTAACAAATGATTCCAGCAGAGGCACCAAAAAAACAACAACAACCTTGGCTTGTAGAAAGCCTCTGCTGTGCAGGCTTCTTGCAGTAATCTGAAACAGACCATCTATAATAATATGGACATTTATTGTAAAATAGTGTTCTAATGATGCAGTGCTGAGAAAGTCTCAATGGCATTTTGAACAAAGAAGTAGTTATCGCCTACCTACTGTAAAACTAAGAAAACTTTTAGTCTGAACCTAAAACATGAACCTTTATCTCACACTGCATTTTGATATTAGTTAAAGGAGGTTGGGGCAAGTTGTCACACTTTTGTACTCCAGGGAATATTTGGAAGTCAGTTTCTGTAGAGACACTTTAAAAGAGACCATATTGTATTCCCAACAACAACAAAAAAGAAGCTTCCACCTTAATCAGTGTAGATGCCATATTGAATTTATGTGGAGGAAAGCAAGGCTATGTGTCAAGGTCTCAGTCACATTCAGTTTATTTTGGTTTTCATCTGTCACTTGTGCTCCTTTGGTCCGTTTTCCCGCCACAATCTATCATCATGGACATTAACAAGATCATCACAGCTGTATGTCATTTTAGTTAATGATCTGTGTATTTAAGTTCCTGTCTTCCCTAAGTTCACTAGCCCTGTCCAAATACCCACACTTGCGGTCTTTGCACTTGACCACTTGTCTACTTACATGACGTATTTACTGTATTTGGCCCAAGTGTTCAAGTGGGCATGAAGACTGCAAGTGTGTGTAGAACTTTTTATTACCCAATGGGACACACTTACAGTCTTGCAAAAAAATGCAAATGTTTAGATTTTTAAAAAATTATTATTATTTTCAATACTTTTCATTTAAAATGCACTTCTAAATGTCTGTTCCGTGGTCGCTATGTAACTAACAGAAGACAATTTTAAAATTGTGGTGCATCTTTAAGTGATAAAAAGCAGTTGCAAATGATGTACAAAATACACATGCCTTACCCATCTTTGCATCACTAAAATGTGCAACACTTTACTACCAAATTATATGTAATATATAATTAATTTAACTTACAGTCGATTGTTTTCCTTGACATCTTGCGATTTCGGGAAATGTGAGTTCCCGATTATAATGCATGATGGGATACGCTTAGATTCAATATAGTGTGGGTTTAGTGTGCATAAGGGCACTGCACTTGGGAATTTTTAAGACATGGGGACAGTCTTGCGCACTTACTTCCTGTCGCGTGCACGCGCTCTCAAGTGGCCAAGACCGGAAGTGTGGGTATTTGGAAAGGGCTACAGTCCGGTCTCATATGCTTTTGTGTTGTGTTGCGTTCCTGCCTGTACCTGTTGGATTTCCTAAGTAAAGACTTATTTGATCTTAATCTTCTTTGTCGTGTGTTCCTGCGCAAGCAACGCATTACACTATGAGGGATAGACACATGTAATTTTTTTTGTAGATGAACAAGTTGTTAAACTACAGTACAAGCCTAATTTTCATTCCTATCAAAAATTAAATATGGCTCTACACTGACTAAGGTCTATTGCACAGCAAAAAGTTGCAGTTAATTTTACATCAACCATTTTGGGTTAAAGGGATAGTTCACCCAAAAATAACAATTATGTCATTATTTATTCACCCTGAAGTTGTTCCAAACCTGTATAAATTTCTTTGTTCTGTTGAACACAAAGGAAGACATTTTTAGGAATGTGGGAAACTGAACAGTTCTGGGGCACTATTGACTTCCATAGTATTTTTTTTTTCCACTATGGAAGTCAATGGTGCCCCAGAGTAGCCTGGTTACAAATGTTCTTCAAACTATCTTCCTTTGTGTTCAACATAACAAAGACATTTATACAGGTTTGGAACAACCTGAGGGTGAGTAAATAATGACACAATTTTCATTTTTGGGTGAACTATCCCTTTAATGGGGATAAGCTGTCACATTAGAATAAAAACCTGCAATTTTATTTGACAATGAATTTTAAAAGCCTATCTTCAAAGAAGGCATAAGAACATGCCTATGTAAGAATTCATGACATTTCCATAGCAAGGCTATTTAAAGAGGTCTTGGTATGGAAGCTTGTTTCCACCATGAAATTCTGAGAAAGAAGTCAGAATTGTGAGTTTATATCTCACAATTGTGAGAAGAAATGTCAGAATTGTGAGGAAAAAAGTCAGAATTGGAAGTTTATATCTCACAATTGCGAAAAATAAAGTCAGAATTGCGAGTTGTAAACTCACAATTGCGTGTTATAAAGTAACAATTGTGCGTTGTGGGGTATAAACTTCCAATTCTGACTTTTTTTCTCACAATTCTGACTTTTTCTCTTGCAATGGCGAGATAGAAACTCACATTTCTGACTTCTTTCCTCACAATTGTGAGATATAAACAACTTATAAAGTCCAATTCTGTGGAAAAAAAGACAGACTTTTTTTTCTCAGAATTGTGAGTTTATATCTCACCATTGTGACTTTATAATAATAATAATTCTGACTTTATTTTTCGCAATTGTGTGTTATAAAGTGAGAATTGCGAGATATAAACTCATAATTCGGAAAAAAGTCAGAATTGCGAGTTTATATCTTGCCTTTTTTTTTTTTAAATATATCTTTATAACCCGCAATTGCGAGTTTATATCATGAAGTATATATTTAGTATATCAGTATATATTCTGAGAAAAAAAAGACCGAGTTGCAAGATAAAAAGTCGCAATTATACATTTTTTATTTTTTTATTCAGTGGTGGAAAAAAGCTTCCGTAACTTGGTTATTGCAAATACACAGAAATCAGATAATTTGCTAACACTAATGATTATGGGCAGTCATGGCCCAATGGTTAGAGAGTCAGACTTGGTAACCAGGGGCCGGATTCACAAAACATTCTTAAAAATAAAATTCTTCTTAACTGCTAATTTCTTCTTATTTTCAAACTTAAGAAAAAAAGATAAGAATATTTGGTGTTCACAAAAACTTTTCTTAAGAATGTTCTTATCTTTTTTCTTAAGATTGTTCTTAAGATTAAATTTAAGGAGTGTTTTCACTTCAGTTTTGTAGAATTCCGTTTACAATGTTGATCTGTAGTTTTAATGTTTTCTTTGTAAATATTCACTTTTCCATATGATCACAGAGGAGAATCGGAGGGGCATTCAGCGGACAGACACCCTTTTTTACAGTCTATGACAGACACCGACACATTGTATGTTTTTTTTTTATTTCAACAAATGACAACCAAAATCAAACCCATAGAAGCTTGTGAACAGTTTTGAAGTGGCTGCGTGCAAGCCACAAGCTGAGTGAGAGTCATACTCGCAAATGTAATGACAATTATTTAACCAAACAAAATACAACACTTTCAAAAACACTCAGCAATGTGATTATTTTATTGAGTGATAGGCAGTGGGTTCAATCAGTGACATTATGAGATTTGATATACGGCATCTTCCCTTCACCACCTCAACCTGCTTCCCTTACTGTTTTTACACGTAGAAAAGGCGAAAATTGTATTACACCGTCCAGTTTTTTCCCTTAACGATGATGTGAGCTCCTGTTGCAATTCTCGATTCAGCATAAATTACCTACAATGGTGACATTTTTCACAATCATGACAGAAAATCAAAAGTACTGCCCTTAACGTCACTAGTAGAAAGGCAGTGCGATATAAACAAACCCAAACCTGAACACGGTGTGACGGCAGCTTCATCTACCTCCTCGATGGCAGTCAAGTCTTTCAATTCAGTAGAAAAATCGCTCCTCTTCATAACATAAGGTTCATGTCCAAAATATGTTGTGATTTTCTGTTTATACCTTTCTAAACCAGCACAGTATGGACTTTTCCCCATCTCTTCCATTCTAATTTTCACTGCTTGCCCTCCACATTAATTTCATGAGTCACCAGAACCACGTGATTGCAAACAACCTATTGCACTTAGGAACATTCTTAAGAACTTCTTAGAATTTATCTTAAGAACTTCTGTCTTAAGAAGATGTCTGTGAACATCTTTTCACACTGCTCCTACTGTGTGTGCACTAACTTGGATGGTTTAAATACAGAGGACAAATTCCCAGTATGGATTACTATACTTGGCCTTCACATCATGTCACTTAATAATAAATGGAATAATTAGTAATAATTTTTTTAGTTGACCTGAAAACAGTTGAGGTTAAAATCTTACTAAAGATAGTTTGACATTTCGGAAGTGTTTGACAGTGTGTTCATTTTTTAATTGCTCCCAACAAGAGTGTTTTGTTTAAAATGTTTACCTGTTAGAGAGCAAGCTTCAAGAAATCTTTCAGGAAGAGTTCCAGCTTGATGATCTGACCGCTAAGCCTGAATCCTGTTATGAGTGGTATTTATCTCTCTCTTTCAAACAGAAAAGTTTGCCATGACTGCCAGACAGGAAATGATGGGATTAACTGCCAATAGGTGTGGAACTCTCTAGTGTCAACCTGCCATAAATCATGTTATTTGATATAGAACAAGAAGATTTCCCAGAATCGGGCCATTTTTTTTCTACCCAGACACTTGAACAATAATATATGGATTACATGCTGGATCAAATTTATGAGATACCTAAAAGGGTCAAAGAAAGTTAATAATATAGTCATGTAAGTAATAAAGTGAGACTGTTCAGTTACTTTAAATTGTATGTCTTATAGAAGGCAGAAATACTCTCTTTCTCTCTTTTTTTTTTTTGTGTCTGCACTTTACAAAGACGTTACTCTACAAGGAAGATGTGCATATTTTCCCCTGTCAGTAATCTTCATTGAAGGAAATGGGAAGTTTTTCCTAGACAATATCTTCAGTTAGAGTGACTCAGACACACTTGTTTATTGTGGGCTGGTGTGTGTAAGTACATGTGCTTAGTATCACTGATTTCTTATCATCATGACGAATCTGCACAGTCAAACGTGAGTGTGTGTAGTCATTTCTACCAAATCCAACTCTTAAAAATGTATTTCATCAGTTTAAATATAATCCATTTGATTCAGTATTTACAATAATATGAAATGAAGTAAAGCCATGAAGCACCTTTTGTAGGTTATTAAACAGAAGATTAGAGTTGGGTAATTGCTTTCTAGGTGTGGGAGCTTTTTTGTAAGTGGTTAAATGCAGGAAGTGTGCTTCAGATGTTTACTGTTTAACAAAAGCATACTCAAATTTGCTGTGTCAACCATTTGAACACTTTATACCATCATATTCTTTCCAAATGTAGTTGTGGAATCCTGGAATATTTGTTTGGGTGATGACTCTGGTGGTGTCAGTGCCTGCATCTGTGTGTGTTATGAAATAGGTATGAAATAGCTGTCTGTAAACATTTGGCTCATAGTATTTAGACACTTAAACCATGATTAAACAATGCCTGAGTGCATTAACTTTTCCCAGAATGAGCTTTTTTGAGACATTTTGGTATTTACGTTTCTGGAATCAACTGGACCCAAAGTGATTTTCGTGATTATCAGTTTCCTTCAAGTTCGCATTAACTATGAATATGTTCCACTAACTGACAACCAGGAAGTGTCCAAGTACTTTTTGCCTTAATTTTGAACAGTATAGCTATTATTTTCTCATTTAAAACCTTACAAACTTCTTTTTGTGAAATGTTTTTGCTTAAAAAATGCTTGTGCTATATTTCGTTAAAATAAATGCCACTTGGTTTGATATTTTTCAATGCAATACTGTTTAGTAGATACTCATTTTATTTGAAACTTTGACCATTAAAAAAGTATGTTTGTTTTATATAGTATAAATATGGGTAGTATAACTGAAAATTGGACTTACTACATCACTGTCACGTGACCCACCAGTGACAGTTGCGTCGCTTCACTGCCGTTCACAACTCCTCTTCCTTGGCCTAATGGGATAGTAGTGTCCATCAGATGCACATTTCAGAATTTTGTGATAGTAGATCATGCAGGTTCTGTTTTATAAATACTATGAATTTAGATGTAATACTACTATATAGTAGAGAAGTATATTCAGACTTAAATGGTTCTTTATTCTTTTTTGGTTCTTTATTCTTTATTGGCATCTATGGTTCCATAAAAAAACTTTAATATCCATAGAACATTTCGATTGCACAAAAAGTTATTTTATAGTTGAAAAAGGTTAAATATTCTTCACACTAAATTGTGCTTTTTAGAACTGTTCACTGAAAGATTCTTTGGGGAGCCAAAAATAGTTATTTTATAATAGCATCGCAGTAAAAAAACCCTTTTGGAATCTTTATTTTTAAGATGGTTGTAAAGTTCAAAATTGCATCTGTCCACCCTGACTAAGGGTATACCCATGATGCAATACTTATGTGTTCAGTCAGGCTTGAGATACTCTCTTTCTTCCTGTTTCAAATTTTGTCCATATTTGGAAGAACACCATCACTAAAATAGTTGTTATTGCTAGTTATTCCTGCAGGCAGAAAGCTGGACGTAAACCGCACAGAAGGAATATTTCAGTAAACGCTTGTCACAATGCTTATTTTATCAAGGCCAAGATATGCTTGTGGTCTTGTTTTATTCCAGTTTGCAAAAAAAAAAAAAATCTTTTATCTATCCATCCATCCATTCATCCAGTTCTCAAGCTTGCCTATCATGCATTTCTATCACTAAAACAAACTGTTGAGTTTATAGATTTTGGAATGGAGATGATAAACACTTGTATGACTCACCGTGTAGTGGTGAAATTGATATTGATTGATATATTATCTTCGATTTAATGTTGTTGAGATGCAAAATAATCTAGGATACATGGTCAGTTCTATTGAGGGTTGAACAGGCACTGTTAAAGCAGTTTACTTAAAATCAGCATGAAGTCTTTTCTTCCCTGTTGTGAGTGAAACTGCTTCTCAAACAAGACGGGGCGGGACTTGGTTTTTCCACAGAGAATCAATTTGATCAATGTTGTTTTTTAATACTGTTATCTCGAGTAACAGGTTGTTCCACCCTTGCTCCTGTAAATGCCATCAGAGTGAAAGTGAAAAAGTGAAAGTGAAGTGACATGTGGCCAAGTATGGTGACCCATACTCTGAATTTGTGCTCTGCATTTAACCCATCCAAGTGCACACACACAGCAGTGAACACACACACCGTGAACACACACCCGGAGCAGTGGGCAGCCATTGCTGCGGCGCCCGGGGAGCAGTTGGGGGTACGGTGCCTTGCTCAAGGGTCTCACCTCAGTCGTGGTATTGAGGGTGGAGAGAGCGCTGGACATTCACTCCCCTCACCGACAATCCCTGCCGGACCTGAGACTCGAACCCATGACCTTTGGGTTACAAGTCCGACTCTCTATCCCTTAGGCCACGACTGCCCCGGTCAGAGAAGAGAAAAGATGTCACTGCAAGAGGAAGGGGAAGTTATTTTTATTAAATATAATGATGGTGCATTGGTGCATGAATTTCAAAAATACATCAAAGGATAATGAATAATGGAATTTTCCTAAGAACAAGAACAACGTCTAACGGCAAACAGATGTGAGAAGGTTTCAGAATTACTATTGCAATACTGGAACATGCATGATTTTACACAGGAATGCCTTTACGTTCTTACTGAAGATTGGAAATGGTTTTTATATACCTTTCACTACAAGGTCCACTTTTCTGTCGTAGCGTAATATGTCTATTTCCTTGTAAGCATGGCAGCCATTCAAGATATGTGTCAGTGTTTCGGTTATCTGTTCTGTTGTTTGATGCAAAACAATGAGGAACCTGAGTTGTAGAAAAACAGACGGAAAGGTCAAGCCTGGTAGGAAGAACTTGTAATCTGGCTTTAATTGTAAAAATGGCAATGTCCTAAGTGACT
>RJVU01075617.1:1711769-1722698 GCA_003731715.1 Anabarilius grahami | reverse complement strand
CACCTAGATTCTGGGATCAGTATCTCTGCACTGGTGCATGCTGGGATACCGTTTCCAAAAATACAGCATCGGGTGGTGTGGCAGTTTATGTTGTATTCATATCTCTTACTCTCTCTCTCTCTCTCTCGCCGAGCACTGCAGTGCTCCGCTGCACTGGATGCTGGTCCATGTCAGAGATGGTCTTAACCTCTTTCTGCGATAAGCCCAGGAATTGTGATTCTATAAGCTCAAACATATATATAAATGCCACTGCACACAGACACACATATAAGCACATTGACACTTGACCCTTCCTCGCTAGTAGGATCATAACCTCCAGTCCTAGATTAACGCAGGGTAAAGGGTAATATTTATGGAGGTGAGGCGATTACTGACCGGTCAAAATCCTGCTGTTTTTTTTTTCTTTAAAGGCACAATATGTAAGATTTCTGGATTAAAATATCCAAAAACCACTAGAACAGTGTTATATATTTTTTTTACTTGTGTACTTACATTATCCCAGATGTTTCCAAGAGAGAGAGAAATAAGAGAAATCCAGAGGAAAACGCAATTTCAACCAGGACACAGACCGTGTGTGTCGCCTATCAATGACATCGTACCCGCATTACCCTCGATTTTCTGGTTTTATTTTGTAGAAACCATGGAAACACCAAAGATGCTTTAATGTATGTTTTATTAGACAAGGAAACAACTGTTTGGATACATTTATAGACAGAAAGCCAATCTTTGTTATATAGGTCAACTCGTTTAGTCTTATTGTTTGAATCTCGTTTTCTTGATTTTCTGCGAGTACTATGATTTTTACCATGCCTCAGAGAAAAACACTATTTTGTCAAGTAGCTAACATAGCATAATCAGATGCATTAGTCACAGTAATACAGCATTTTCTCTGTCATACAATATGTTTTAAAAATTAATTACATTTAACAACACAAGCCATCCAGCATTTATTAAAGAGTTAGTTCACCAAAAAATGAAATTTCTGTCATTAATTACCCTCATGTCGTTCCAAGACCTTCGTTCCAAGACCTTCGTCTTCAGAACACAAATTAAGATTTTTTTATCCTCAATAGAAAGCAACAAAATTACCACATTCAGTGTCCAGAAAAGTAGTAAAAACATTGTTAAAATGTAGTCCACGTGACTACAGTGGTTCAACCTTAATGTTATGAAACGACGAGAATACATTTTGTGCGCAAAAACAAAACAAAAACAATGACTTTATTTAACAAATTTGTCTCTCCCGTCATTCTCCTACGGTATTTTCATTGCAGCGCTTCCAGGTCTCAGTATTGGCTGACGCCTGTTCACATGAGCAGCACGACGCATGCGTGTGATGCTGACGCTGGAGCCTGGCAATAATGAGCCGGTGTTCAGACGTAAACGCAGAAGCACTGAACTGCGTTCACTCAGTCAACTTCATCAATTTTGGGTTCCCTAAAGGACCTTTTTAGTGAACTTTTTAATTACGAAGTAATCTAATTACTGTAATTTAATTTTCCATGAAAAGTAAAGTAATGGATTACTCTTAATTTTACTTCAGATGTATTTGCGTTAAATACTGAATAGACAATACAACAATTCTGTATAAAATAGTGGATTTAACATCAAAATTTAATGTTAAAATGTATGTTTTTAATATAACCTTCTCCCTTTACACACTTGGGTCAGTTCAAGAAAAATTTATGAAATTGCATATTGTTCATTATTAAAAGAGCAGTTTCATGTCTATCCTTGCATTGTTCAACTGGTTGAGGTTGATATGGAATTTAGAAATTAATGCAATACTTTTTAGAGAGAGTAATTAATACTGTAGTCTAATTACTGAAGATGATATTAGTAGCGAGTAATTAATTACTTTTTTAGAGTAACTTACCCAACACTGCTCCCCATATTCATACCATAATAAACATTTTGGACATGCAGCATGCATCTTAATGTGCTTCTTGTGATTAACATTAAATGAACTGTCAAAATTGTGAATAAATGTAGTATTAAAAATATACATTTTTAAATAACTGAATCAACATTACTACATACATTGACAAAATATATATATTTTTAATTGTCAGAATGCGTAAAAATAGCTCCTGAAGCTGGCGTCTGCTTTTTTAGTTTTTACATTGTGGGAAGTTGCTTAACCTGCAACCCCCCCCATACAGAAATGTATATAAGTATATTTCTTATTTTAATTTATTAATATTTGGAAGAATTAGGATTTCCACTGTCTTCAAAAACCATATGAAAGATATGAAAGATATGTGAGGTAGCTTAATTTGAAAAGTCATGAAACTGAATAAAATCTTAAATACCATCACACCCCATCAATACGGCTCAAATACTCATCATCAACACCAAACCAGAAATGTGTTTGTCACCAGAAAAAACATCTCTGTTCACTGATCTAAATTCAGTGAGGATAATGCTTAAAGGGTTAGTTCACCCAAAAATGAAAATTATCTCATGATTTACTCACCCTCAAGTCGTCCTAGGTGTATATGATTATCTTCTTTCAGACGAACACAATCAGAGATATATTTTAAAAATCCTTAGTCCTCCAAGGTTTATAATGGTTGTGAAGCCAAAAATGATGCATTCATCCATTAAAAAAGTAATCCATACGACTCCAGTGGGTTAATAAAGGCCTTCTGAAGCGAAGCGTTTTTGTAAGAAAAATATACATTTTTATGACTTTATGAATTCAAATAACTAGCTTCCGGCAGACAACCGTATGCAGAATGCGCAAGTCAATTTGCGCCAAATGAGTAATCCTCTGACGCGATGCGTGACACAGGATGTTGGAATATCATAAGCTTAGACGCCTCTCGCGGTTCAAACAAATAGGGCTGTGCAACAAATTGAAGCTCCTCTTCTTTTTTATTGAAAAATTTCTCTTTAAAAATGATCGTTTTAGACTTATAATCCGTGACCGGTGATTTGTTTTGCTCTATCCGCTGCGCCTCCGCGTTCATCATTACGTTGTGCGTCAGGTCAAAGGAAACCCTTCCGCCGCAAATCGACTTGTGCATTCTGCGTACGGTCTTCCGCCAAAAGCTAGTTATTTGAATTTATAAATTTATTGAGTTTATTAACCCACTGGAGTCGTATGGATTACTTTTTTTTTTGGATGGATGCATTATTTTTTACTTCAAAACACGCCCCCCCCCATTCACTGCCATTATAAACCCTGGAGCACTAATGATATTTTTAAAATATATCTCTGATTGTGTTCGTCTGAAAGAAGACAGTCATTTACACCTAGGATGGCTTGAGGGCGAGTAAATCATTGGATAATTTTTAGGTGAACTATCCCTTTAAAAGAAGTGATTTGAAATCTGCCATTAAAAATAAAATAAAATATTATGTTCAAAATACACAATAATCTTTGAAATTAAGTGGTTTAATATCATATGGATTCTGCTTGTCAGGTAAATTTGTCTTGTTTTCAGGATGTTTAGATGTGTGTATGTGTTTTTGAAGACAAAGATGCTGATTAATAATGAGAAATATTTGTTGTGTAAAAATAGAAAAACGCAGAGGAGGATAAAGACTGTAATCTAGAGAACTGGAATAAGAAAAAAGGCAAAAGAGAGGTCAAAAGACAAGTTGAGTACAGATTGTGTATTACGTAAGGAAAATGCCATGCAGAGGCAACAAAATACAGAAAAGAACAACGAGAAGAAGGATAGTGTTGGAGATAGATAAAGAGGAAGGCGAGAATGAGAAAGCAGAAATGCAGTAGACTGGTGTCTGACAAAACAACCAGATGGTCATTGTCCATGTTGATGGTGCTGCTGTATGTGTTTATAATACCAGATGAATGTTAAAAGAAAGAATCTGCTAGTTTATTATGATTTAGTATCTTGTTGAAGATAACTGAAAAAAAAAAAAAACACTCTCTGACCTCATCTGTCCTCATTTAGTACTCCTGAGCATTGCAGCGCTGTGCTCAGCTGTACCTCATTTTATAATCATTGCTTTGATATACTATGAATCTTAGTGATGGTAGACACTGTATTTTTTTGTGACATGAATGAAAACAAGGCTGTGAAGAATTAAAAATATAGTCTGTTCAATGGTTTTTATGGTTGTGTAATTTGGTGTTGGTCATTGATGTTGATGAGACAAATTAGAATTGATTATAACACTATCTACATAAAATAATCACATTTATTATTAGACTATATAACTCTCTTTGCAGCAAACGTTTTTAGAGCAAAGACATTTCAAATAGTTTTTTCATTCAATGTTCATAGAGAGCTTATTTGGCAGAGCAGTCTGTTCCATCGCATATGCCGTATTTGTTGTATTCTTTCACACATATTGAATTCATAATGAATATTTCACATTAAGATGCGAAGTTAGATATTTCTGCATGCATATATGCAATAATTCAGAGATGATGTTAATGAAGAATTCACATGAGCCCTTGTCAGAGCTGCTGTTCAAGACAGAATGTTCACTACCTCTGAATCTCCTTGACCTACGTTGAGTCATTCACTCATGGTGTGCGAGAGAGAGACTACAATCACATGAGAGGTTATGGTGCTGCAAAGCTAAAAATAAACTCATTGGTTTCTCAGACAGACAGCACCTCATACGCAGCCATACAGTACACGCTCTCTCTCTCTCACACACACACACTCACACACAAACACACACACATTCATATTAAATGGAGATGGAATTTGTGAACTGAACTCATAGGAAATGGAATGGAAATGGAATTTATATTAAGAGTGCTTTTTTGACCCACTTATGTAGTAATTACTTCATAATTATATTTCATAATTTCATTATTCCATTGTTTTTGAAACAGGTTATGGTTAATCTATCCATATAAAACTGTCAACTCTCCATTACACTGTGCCTTGTCTGCAAATTAAAGGGTTAGTTCACCCAAAAATGAAAATTATATCATTAATTACTCACCCTCATGTCGTTCCACACCCTTAAGATCTTCGTTCATCTTCATAACACAAATTAAGATATTTTTAATGAAATCCGATGGCTCAGTGAAGCCTCCATTGCCAGCAAGACAATTAACACTTTCAGATGCCCAGAAAGCTATCAAAGATATTGTTGAAAAGTCGTTATTTAGTTTTTTTGGCGCATAAAAAGTGTTCTCGTCGCTTTATAATATCAAGGTTGAACCACTGTACTCAAATGAACTGTTTTAAAAATGTCTGTTGTACCTTTCTGGGCATCTGAAAGTGTTAATTATCTTGCTGGCAATGGAAGCAGCACTGAGCCATCAGATTTTATCAAAAATATCTTAATTTGTGTTCTGAAGATGAACAAAGGTCTTACGGGTGTAGAACGACATGAGAGTGAGTAATTAATGACAGAATTTTCATTTTTGGTGATCTAACCCAGTAAAATTCTCCGAACAAACATAATCCTCTGACGCAATCCATGAAGTCTCTACCGAAATGAGCAAATGAGCTGTCTAAACTGGACCTGTCAAAGCGAATGGTCCTTTACGCTTCCATTTACTCTTTTTGTCTTCTTGTCAGCAGACTCAAGCGCAATGCTCGCTTCCAGTGTAGGCATGTGTCAAGCCCCGTTCGCACTGCCAGCGATACGTAGCAACAAAGCTCTCATTTTCAATGGAGGGCTGGCGACTTCCGACGACAAGAACGACAGTGACCATCGGCGACAGAATGTAGGCGTGTCAAGCGACGCAAATTTTTTTTTTCTTTTTGGTCAAATTCAAATGACGTTTTTGTGTGTAATTCCTAGTCAAATTAGAATATATTAGGTTTTTTTTAGTTCTTTACTATCCCATGAAGCCATAAGAGAGGAGCTGTCATATTGGTAAATGGAGTGACCCGGCTAATGATGTAGGTCACATGACAATTCCAACATGGCACATGTGAGACTTTATTTGTACTACACACATGCATATTTATAGAACATTCTTTATTAATAGTCATGAAGTAAGTTCTTTCAAATAAAATGCAGTACCTACCTACTAGGCAGTATACACATTTGGATGCAGTGGAAATGTATATTGGAGAATTTGGCTTATATTTGTCAGATATTCTGGTCTATGCTCTTTCTTTCTGGCCGCATCTAAAACCTAAGGAAGATGCTTTGTTGCCCGTATCATACCTGCNGAAGTTAGATATTTCTGCATGCATATATGCAATAATTCAGAGATGATGTTAATGAAGAATTCACATGAGCCCTTGTCAGAGCTGCTGTTCAAGACAGAATGTTCACTACCTCTGAATCTCCTTGACCTACGTTGAGTCATTCACTCATGGTGTGCGAGAGAGAGACTACAATCACATGAGAGGTTATGGTGCTGCAAAGCTAAAAATAAACTCATTGGTTTCTCAGACAGACAGCACCTCATACGCAGCCATACAGTACACGCTCTCTCTCTCTCACACACACACACTCACACACAAACACACACACATTCATATTAAATGGAGATGGAATTTGTGAACTGAACTCATAGGAAATGGAATGGAAATGGAATTTATATTAAGAGTGCTTTTTTGACCCACTTATGTAGTAATTACTTCATAATTATATTTCATAATTTCATTATTCCATTGTTTTTGAAACAGGTTATGGTTAATCTATCCATATAAAACTGTCAACTCTCCATTACACTGTGCCTTGTCTGCAAATTAAAGGGTTAGTTCACCCAAAAATGAAAATGATATCATTAATTACTCACCCTCATGTCGTTCCACACCCGTAAGATCTTCGTTCATCTTCAGAACACAAATTCAGATATTTTTGATGAAATCCGATGGCTCAGTGAGGCCTCCATTGCCAGCAAGACAATTAACACTTTCAGATGCCCAGAAAGCTACTAAAAACATATTTAAAACAGTTCATGTGAGTACAGTGGTTCAACCTTAATATTATAATGCGACGAAAATACTTTTTGTGTGCTAAAAAAACAAAATAACAACTTTTCAACAATATCTAGTGAATAGTGATGAGCCATTTCAAAACACTGCTTCGAAGCTTTACAAATCTTTTTGTTTCGAATCAGTGGTTCGGAGTGCCGAAGTCACGTTATTTCAGTAAACAAGGCTTCGTTACGTCATAAGTGTTTCGAAATTTCAATAGTTCACGTGACTTTGGCAGTTTGATACGCGATCCGAACCACTGATTCAAAACACTAGATATCCCTAGATATTGTTGAAAAGTCGTTATTTAGTTTTTTTGGCGCACAAAAAGTGTTCTCGTCGCTTTATAATATCAAGGTTGAACCACTGTACTCAAATGAACTGTTTTAAAAATGTCTGTTGTACCTTTCTGGGCATCTGAAAGTGTTAATTATCTTGCTGGCAATGGAAGCAGCACTGAGCCATCAGATTTTATCAAAAATATCTTAATTTGTGTTCTGAAGATGAACAAAGGTCTTACGGGTGTAGAACGACATGAGAGTGAGTAATTAATGACAGAATTTTCATTTTTGGTGATCTAACCCAGTAAAATTCTCCGAACAAACATAATCCTCTGACGCAATCCATGAAGTCTCTACCGAAATGAGCAAATGAGCTGTCTAAACTGGACCTGTCAAAGCGAATGGTCCTTTTGTGTGTAATTCCTAGTCAAATTAGAATATATTAGTTTTTTTTTTTAGTTCTTTACTATCCCATGAAGCCATAAGAGAGGAGCTGTCATATTGGTAAATGGAGTGACCCGGCTAATGATGTAGGTCACATGACAATTCCAACATGGCACATGTGAGACTTTATTTGTACTACACACATGCATATTTATAGAACATTCTTTATTAATAGTCATGAAGTAAGTTCTTTCAAATAAAATGCAGTACCTACCTACTAGGCAGTATACAAATTTGGATGCAGTGGAAATGTATATAGGAGAATTTGGCTTATATTTGTCAGATATTCTGGTCTATGCTCTTTCTTTCTGGCCGCATCTAAAACCTAAGGAAGATGCTTTGTTGCCCGTATCATACCTGCAAAGACAGCATTTTTCAGTTTTAAATGCTATGTCTTTCTCTGTTCAGGCTGTGCGCAAAAGTAGTAGGTCAGTGCTCCGACTACGTAGTGTAGCATAGAGAGAAACTCAATGCCCACTTTAATAAACTAGGCCACAGAATTCTGAGGAGAGATAGCTAGGGCACTTTTAATTAGAGACACATTCTATCAGTTTCCAGTCTCTCTTTTTTGCTCTCTGACCAGTAGTTTAGATTCTCTCATGTCTGAGGACTTTAACTCATTGGAGAGTCTGTGGTCTCATTGGAGCTAAAGGGTCATTTGCCTGAGAGACATGGAGGATCTAAACATCATCACAGTTTGCAGAATAGTCTGTGTAATGTTTCATGCTGTACCATATTTCCATCGAGAACTGAACGTTCTGTTCTAAGCACTTGTCTGGGTGTTTAATGTTGTACATCCTCAGTGTGTCCTTGAATTGTGCATGTGTGTAGGCAATCTTTTGTAATGTTTTTCATATTCTGACAGGTCAACAATTTGGATTGAAATCATCTTATCAAAAGTGATAGATTGATACATCAGCCAGGCCAATAAATCAGCTATTTTGAGATCATTGGCCTCGCTTGGCCAATTAACAGAAGCATTATCTCTCCCTGATGTCTCCTTAACGTCTCTGCTAGAGTCAGTTTCAAAATCGACCATCAGTCTAATCAATGAATAATGGAAGATTTCTGTTTGAAATATTTTTAGTGGTGTTTCGGAAGTAAAATTCCCATTCACTTTCTCCATATAGCACTATTGATTTTTAACAGTAATGTATAAACCTCCTAAAACCATGAGCTCTGAAATTGCTTCTTTAGAAGCCGCAAGTCCATGTGATTAGTATAATAGCATAATTGCCTTTGAATGGCGACGCTACACACAATCCTGCAGCGGTCAACACCTTGGATCCACAAATCAGAATAGTAACTGTTAACATGATAAAAAACAAAAACTGCACCGAAAGAGCTCAACAGCAAACTCCCATTCCCACAAATCATTGCGAATAATGTAATTGAAGTTTTAAAATTTCAAGCTTAAAAAACTTACATCCATTTGACTATTTTGCGATAAACTTTAAATATATCTTGTTATACTTTTAATAAATATCAATAAATCAAGAGGTTTATATTTTACTGTCTTTTATTAGATTACAGCATTTTCATTTCAATGCTTTGTGGACTATGTCGTTAAAAGCTTCATAGAAGACGTACTGTATTGAGTCTTGTACTTTTCCGGTTTTTTGCTTTAAAACAAAATTTGTAATGTTGTAATTCATCGGAGTGGTTTTGTTCATGGCTTAGAACCCTTTATTAAAGATTTTCTCAATCCCTATGGAGAAAACAAATGGGGAAAAATACCTCACATATAAAGATTGCTGAAAAGTATGCGGTCGCTGTTGTGCTAATAATGCAAACATTATTTGTGAACATCGTAGCCTATATCAAAAATATTTGCTTTGTATTTATCAGTATTGGCACTGGCTATTGATTAAAAACCATATCAGCTACTCAATGATCACTCTTACCAATCTCGCCCATGTAATGGATAATGAGTACTTGGCATCTTTGTGCGAAAAAATTGGCAAGTGATGATGGAATAAGTATCCGAATAATCATGATAAAGTCAACCTCCCAGGTCCTAAGAGTGTGTCTCCCCCAAAATACAAATATATGCAATTTTGCAACACAGTTTGCAAATATTTTTGAATTTTGTCTTGACTATACTTGCATATACTTACAACTGTTACTATTGGTCTATTTTACTGGTGGTGCATGTAAATTAAACTGTTTCCGGAAGATAAAGAAGTCAATGAATTGGTGAATTGGTTCTCTTCTGGTCTGAATATAGGCAGCTGGATAAAGATCATAAGATTTTGAACCATGTTATTTATTTATTTATCAAGCATGATTGCTATAGCCAAGTCAAAGGACTAGGTTTGGTCATTCATTTCAGAGGTTTATTGCTTCTCTCTCTATTTCTCTCTCTCTGATGATCTCAAATCTCTCATTAATCTCCTGGAAAAGCAGCATGAAACATGAAGGAATACTCACACACACACACACACACACACACACTGCTGCAGTGCGGAAGGCTTCAGATAGCAAGTAAAAAAGAGAACAGCAGAAAAAAGAGGAGAGGAAGCAAGACTGTCAAATGTAGGCCTTTCCTTGCTACTGACCGGACTGCATTTTACACATACTGTACTGTTCATATAGTGCACAAACTGCTCTACTACTAACAAGCCTGATTCATACCTTTAAATAGTCCAGTACAATACTTTATAAACAGTCCATGTACAAATTATGTCATGTCACACGCGTCCAGGCCTTTTTACGGTTGAGATGGATTTTTATTTTTTTTGGGCTCCAAACTGATGCCACAATTTATAGTCTAAGTGTTTGTCCTAATGCATGCCAGTGGCTAGATGATCTATAATTCTGGTCTGCAGCATTAATTGTTTCATTGCAGTTGTCCAATAATGAAAGTGTTATTTATGATAGTGGTTGTTCTTGGTCCAGCTTCATAGCACTGATATTGTTCAGATGTATGAATAAGCCATCTGCTTCAGTCTAAATCTGAGCATGTCTTGGGAATGCACATGCGCAGAATTCTTGTGCTGAAACAGTTTTGTTTAAATATGTGATGTGAGAATTATGTAACAAACTGCGTAGTCATGATAAGATGGTGCTATAATTATAGATTGTTAAGAACTATTTATTGACTTGTTGTCTCATTTGTCTGAGGTGACAGGAGATGGTGTTAAAGTTTGGTGCACAACTTTGAGAGTTCTGCTGTAATTGCTCCGGTTCTATGGGATCCAGAGGGTTCTGATATTTGCATGCAGGGCTGGTTCCACTGCAGAGAGGAAGAGAGGCCTTTGCGTTCTGATTGGTGGAGGAGTTGCTAGACAACAGATGTCTGGCCGGTTGGTAGGTGGACTACCTGTGGA
>RJVU01075617.1:1685326-1709907 GCA_003731715.1 Anabarilius grahami | reverse complement strand
ACACTATGTAATAAGGAGCATTTCTGAAACAAAATGTGCTTTCTTAGTTTGTCTTTTCCTTTGTGTGTTAATGGCTTGTTAATTGATTGTAACTGCAATTGTTAAAAGTATTTTGAATCATGTCACATGATTCTTTAGAGAATTGTGTTTTTTCTGCTTGCGAGTTAAGTTTAGTATGTTTTTTATATGGGATTAGTACAGAAGAGAGAAGAGCGCATGTGGTTATTTATAGTTTTCTGCAGGTCAGGGTGCCATCTGCCCCGCATACACACTCACAGGCATCAAAACACTGTCCTCTGGTGGTGATTCAAAGATCTGCAGTGCTCGCATAGAAACATTAGACATGAAAAAGCATGGTTTTATGAACAGATCTGCCTGCTGTACCTTGTCAGTTAAAACATCTCCAATATATCAGCTACAATTTTTTTTTTGCAATCTGTTTCAGATCACCAGAAGCTGGAGAGAGAGGCCAGGATTTGCCGTCTCTTGAAACACCCGAATATTGGTAATGGACTCAGTTTTTCCAGAGACATTCTGCCAGAGATCTGTTTTACCTTATGGTAACTAAAGATGAGGAAATGACGGAGCAAAATTCTCTTTGTAGTTCGACTTCATGACAGCATATCGGAGGAGGGCTTCCATTACCTAGTCTTTGATCTGTAAGTATACACATATATATATATTAACTCAATATCCTCTTTTTCTCCACATTTCTTAATAGGCTTTCTTTTCTATCTTTGCTTTCTCAGAGTCTGTGTGGTTAGTATTAGACTGCCCCATTTACAAAGTACTGCTGATATTTATGTGATAGCAGGACAGTGCCCAGAGGGCAGCCTTCGGCAAACCAGTGAGCCTACTTTCAGCGTTACTTTATAGAACTGACTTATAGAATAAAAGACATTTCTGGCAATATTCACACAGCAGATGAATACAGATGTCAGTCCTGTTTTAGAGTGTTAAATAGTTATGTTCACAAACAGTTTGATTGTAAACAATCATAACTCCATTCTTACAACAAAATGACATAATAATATATTATTGTGTGAACAGGACTATTCAAGAGTCTGTTTGTGGGAACGTTCTCTGAAATCTAACATTCTGGCAAGGCTTTCTCAAAGCTATGAACAAGGGTTCTTCCAGTAACATTAATAGAATGTGTTGTTCAGAGTTATTTGGTCTTTAATAATGTTCTCAAAACATTAGCACAAAAATATTGTTTATACATTGCTCATGGATTTCCCCCCAGAAACATTTAAAAGTAATGTTCTCATAATGTTTGCAGAATGATAAAATGGAATGATCCCTTAACATTGGTATAATGTTTTTTTTATTTTTATATATATTTAAAAAACATGCCGGTTCGGTACGTATACCTCGGTATTGAAGTCATGGTTCGGTACAGCGGGAGGAGAAAACTAAACATAAAAATGCTTCTTTTTTCTTCCTTTTTATTAAACTGTGGTTTATTGAGCAAATTGTGTCTCTTTCTTTAAATAAATTCAATTATAAGTAACATTTTTTAAGGATAAAAATCTATTTTAGCTAATGCTGTAAACCATACCCTTCTTGCACATTACTATAATATTAAAGGTTACAATTAACAACAGAGCCAAAAGTATTAAATTCAGTTGCTATTTATTTTTAGATATAATAATCAACACTCAAATAAAAAAACAAAAAACATGTAAATCGCACATAAGGCAGGTTTTGTACCAACATGTTCTCCAACCAATATGACCATATAGGTCGTTTGTCACTTCCTGAAATACCACCCATAGGAGCGTTTACTAAAGTTGCGCCCCTGTTGACAATAGGACACTTTCATTTTAATTCATGAAGTACGACCCATAGGAGCGTTTGCTAAAGTTACGCCCCTATCGACATCGGGACACTTTCATTTTAATGCATTGTTCCTTTTTATCTGCGTCTTATTTTGGGTTTCATGTAGCTCAATTGGCTCATGTAGATCATGTGATCATGCAATCGTGGGTTCGATCCCAGGGAAAGCATGTGCTCATAAAGTGTATATGCACTATAAATCACCAAGGGTAGGGTGGGGTAGGTGTAGTCGTTAATAAAAAAATGAATTTTGCTAAATGTAAATAGGAGAAATGGTGTAAAAAGTCCCCACATTGCATTTAAATGAACACGCATTTTGATTGGTAACAACAGTTATACGTCATTTCATGACGACAGATGTAACACGACACTGTCATTATTTTTACGACAGCTAGAGTGTGCATGACTTTAAAACGTAAATATAGGTCGTAATAAGGTGCTTGAAAAATGACCTATAGGGTTGTTTTTTTTTGGAGGACAGTCTCTTTTGTACATAAGGCAGATCAACTTCTAAATCTAATTATACAATTATTTTTCAATTATTTTTCTACTCTAATCCGTTTTTGAAATATAATCATATACACAGTTACTGTCATAACTTGTTTTCATGACATATTTATTTAAACATATTTTAAATAATTAAGACATTATTAACAGGTAAAGTAAATATTAATGAATATATAAGCTAATATAGTGTATACATTTAGTGAATTGCTCCCCTCTAGAGTTCATTTTTCAAATGAACTAACATGCTGTGGACACTAAATGACTTGCCTGAGGTAATGTAATGTTACGTGAGATATTATTTTCAAGCTGTTTTATTGTCTTTCCGTGGTTGAAACACTAGTTGAGAGATTACATGTAAACATATCAATGCATAGAAAATTTATTGTTCTTCATCTGCGCTTTTTCCTGTTGTGGCAGTTAGCAAAAAGTGTTGCATTACCGCACACGCCCCCCTTCTGGATTGGAGTGTGGATCTCCTTTAACTGACTGTATTCATCGTCTGACTGTATGCACCGAAATGTGACATCCGTACAATGACGTTTCGGGACGAATACATGTACCGTTACACCCCAAATTAAAACATATTTTTGTTAGTTGGGTGGTTGTCAATCCTAAACACTGACTGTGTGAGCATAGCCTTAGAAATAGAGCAGACCAGTGGATTGTGCTGACTTCTGTCTGTATGACATCAAAAAATGGCTTATGATGTAGTTCTGCTAGTAGCTGATGTTGCTGATAGGAGAAAGGCAGACGAACAGAGAGGAAAACACAAGGACAAGCAAGTGGAGAAAAACAAGTAGAGAAACACAAGCTGTTCTATTCAGTGATATTCAACTGTTTGTGACCCAGATTCACACAGTCTGACAAATGCTTGCACTGCTATTTTTGAATACTGTCAGCTTTTGTACGAATAAACATACAATGTTGATTTTTGGTGTAGTTTTTTTGAGTAGAGCTCAACAATACAGCCCACTTTATCATTGGACTAGCCTCCAGAAGGACCAAACATCTCTGACATGAATAGCAAATATTACACAATGTTATACAATATTACACGATATTCACAACATTTTGAGGATTACTAGCAGGGCTTGACATTAACACCCGCCAACTCGCCAAATGCGGGTGGATTTCGGCAGTGGCGTAGAACGCAGTCCCTCCTACTAGCCGCTTTGGCGGGTTGAAGTTTATATACATTTTTCATTTGTAGTCTTTTAAAAAGGCATCTGCAATAATAAACTAAGTGCAATGAGTTGTCAAAAAGATTTTTTAGAGACATTTCAATACTGAAAAATCTGAAACGCTTCCAATGCTCATTTTCCACAGAATAGATACATGAGACCAGCTGTGCTTTCTCACGCTCTCATCTCTCCAACAGCGAGTTGACACTCAAACCCGCCTCCCCTCACTCACTCATTTTATTTGGTCTGGATGAATATTGTTGGTGTTACAGGGCTTGAATTTCGGTGTGGGATTGAGTGTATCACATATAATTTTACTAATTCCCACAGATTTTTTTTGCTCACACCCAAAGTGTGTGCACATAAAGCCACCTCTCAGTACTAAATTGAGTTCTTTTTCGCTGCTTATTGCACTTAAAGGGTTAGTTCACCCAAATATTTTGATGAAATCCGATGGCTCAGTGAGACCTCTATTGCCAGCAAGTTAATTTACACTTTCAGTGCCCAGAAAGGTACTAAAAATATATTTAAAACAGTTAATGTGAGTACAATGGCTCTACCTTAATATTATAAAGCAAAAAAACAAAAAAACGATTTTCAACAATATCTAGTGATGGCCGATTTCAAAACACTGCTTCAAATCTTTTGTTTCGAATCAGTGGTTCAGAGCGCCAAAGTCACGTGATTTCAGCAGTTTGACACGCGATCCGAACCACTGATTTGAAACAAAAGCTTCAAAGCCTCTTGAGGCGGTGTTTTGAAATCGCCATCACTAGATATTGTTGAAAAGTCATTATTCTGGTTTTTTTGGGCGCACAAAAAATATTCTCATTGCTTCATAACATTAAGTTTGAACCACTGTACTCACATGAACTGTTTTAAATATGTTTTTAGTACCTTTCTGTGCACTGAAAGTGTAAATTAACTTGCTGGCAATTGAGGCCTCACTGAGCCATCGGATTTCATCAAAAATACCTTAATTTGTGTTCCGAAGATGAACGAAGGTCTTACGGGTGTGGAACGGCATGAGGGTGAGTTATTAATGACATTATTTTCATTTTTGGGTGAACTAACCCTTTAAACAGTCAAATACGCACAAAATAATGTTAAAATGCTGGTCTTGGCGAGTATTCACGTAAACACAGTCAGTTATGTTTATGTTAAGTGAACGTAAACAGTTGAGAAAGAAAACGTGTAACAGCATAATGGATCCGTGCGTCAGGTCTTAAAGTGACAGCAGCCTAATATTCCTGCTGCCAAATTATAAGATATTATTTAAAATATCTATTTGGCAGTTTTTCTCCATGATGTTGATGTCAAAATTGTGGCCAGTGAAAATGCTGAGTGGCTAGTAACTTTGGAAAACCACTAGCCACAGTGGCTGGTGAGCAAAAAAGTTAATGTCAAGCCCTGAATATTAGTATGAACTACTTCTAAAATAAAGCATTGTGAACGATATAATAGAATAAATCATTGAAATCATTTATTTAACTGTAAATAACAATGTCCGAAAACATTACATTCAGTTCACACTTTTATATATTTTTTTATATTAAGTACATTATTTCTGTGATAAGTAAAAATCTGCCTTTCTTTCAAGTCAGTTTTCTCTTTTAATTGAAAGGTCCTTCCTACAGCCGCCATATTGAGTGTTGCCATAATGGTTTGTCTACCCCACCTTATAATGTCTATTGTTACTCCACTTTACAGTCTAACTGTCTACCACTATCTTGCAAAAACTCCCCTCTGTGGAAATTATGGTAATTCCCTGTTTCTATGGTAACAGTGACTTCTTTGATTGTTGAATCTGGCTTCAGGATTGCATATAGAATAGAACTCTTAAGGAATTAACCATTTTAAAATAGCATGTAGCATTGTTTAAAAACCTCAGAAAAAGATCTCTAAAAACAGTTTCTCAGTGGAGGTTTTCAATAGCTTTTGATATGCAATAATTTACCTTTGACCTCAGGGTTACTGGAGGTGAGCTGTTTGAAGACATTGTAGCAAGAGAGTACTACAGTGAGGCTGATGCCAGGTAAGAACATGCAGACAGACACATTACAACAGTAGCACATTAGTACATTCATTAGCGTCAAGTGTGTTCTACATAAGATATGCTTACAGACAGTTCTTTTAGGTCACATGACTCTTTTGTGAGCCTGTTTCTCTGTGTGCAGGTTATTTATACTGATGATAAATTATACACTGCTTCCCTCTACAGCCTCGCCTCTCTGAGTGTAATTTTGCATGTGTAAAGGAAAATGTGCATGTGTGTCTTCAGAGCTGGACAAGAAAATGTGCAGCATGTTATTTATAGATGATTAATGACTGCATGCAATCTCATGAATGTATAATTCTATGTACAATCCAGCACAACTGCATTTTTACTTCATAAAAGGCTGATAAAGTCCCCATTATCTCCATTTTCCTCTAAGTTCCCTCTTTCTACTGATTGTTACTTGATATTTTTACTTTTGTTCCTTTTGTCACACTTCCCCTCTGTCTTACCTTTCTCTTTCACCATCTCTCTCTCTCAGTCACTGCATTCAGCAGATTTTGGAGAGCGTTCATCACTGCCATGTTAATGGGATTGTCCATCGGGATCTGAAGGTCAGGACATGCGCACACACACTTAGACACACACACTCACACTTCTCCAGACAGTGGCGCTCAATGTAACAGAGTCCAGTGCCAAATTTAGCACAGTCTGACGTAGCCGGATCTCATATTGTCTAACAGAAAATAGCCTTGCTGTGTCTGAGAATCTAATATTTTTTCCTTTCTTCTACTGAAATCTTCACAAAGCCTTTTAGCTAGTGATAATCAATCCACATTTGTGCGGATACAATTCAGACTTTGACAGATTTGAGCTTTTTTGTTCTTCTTCCAAAATGTCTTTCAACCTGCTGAGGTGGAATGAGTCATCATAGCATGGCTGCTATTAAAACAGTCTTTTATTCAATCAATAGCTGCTTTTAGAAAAGCCATTACCTAAGGGAGAATTAAGACCATTTAGTGATATGCTTGTGTGTGTCTGCATGCTTTTCTCGAAGCCTGAGAATTTGCTGTTGGCCAGTAAGATGAAGGGGGCGGCAGTTAAACTTGCTGACTTTGGTTTGGCCATAGAAGTCCAGGGTGATCAGCAGGCATGGTTTGGTAAGTACCATATATATTATATATAAAAACAATTCTATCCTCTTACAGTATATCTGTAAAGCAGTGTTTCCTGCACCCCCTTTCAGTGGTGGTGCTTTGCTGCTATAAAATAAATGACATTTTACCTGAGTTGCGAGTTTGAATTTGTTGTAATATTAAAAGAATTGATACAAGAAGATAATTGATGCATGCAAAAACAAGCATGTAGGTCGATCAGTGTAGTCCAGTTTACGAATGAGTCACCTTTAAAGGGATAGTTCACCCAAAAATGAAAATTATCCCATGATTTACTCACCCTCAAGCCATCCTAGGTGTATATGACAATCTTCTTTCAGACAAACACAATCAGAGATATATTTAAAAATATCCTTGCTCCTCCAAGCTTTATAATGGTTGTGAATGGGGGGCCACATTTTGAAGCCAAAAAAAAATAAAAAATGCATCCATCCATCATAAAATAATCCATACAGCTCCAGTGGGTTAATAAAGGCCTTCTGAAGCGAAGCGATGGGTTTTTGTAAGAAAAATATCCATATTTAAAACTTTATTAACTATAATAAATAGCTTCCGGCAGACGCCCGTACGCATCGATTTGCGATGGAAGAGTAATCTTTTCACTGTATTTTTGATCAAATAAATGCAGCCTTGGTGAGCTTAAGAGACTTCTTTCAAAAACATTAAAAAATCTTTACCCCAAACTTTTGAACAGTAGTGTATTGTTGTAAAGAGAATATTTAATTAAAACAAATAGGCTACAAACATAATTCTGTTTTGTTTAGTACGTAATTAGGACCAGCAAAGGCTGCAAAAGCAGAAGTCTGTAGGGAACACTGCTTTATTAAACAATTCTGCATGACTAAGCTTTTACAAGCCAACTTGGCAAATAACACTTTTTAGTATTCTAAACAATAATTAAATGCTGTAGAATCTGTTCCTTTATTCCTCTAAACCGCTCTTTGTTCAGGTTTTGCTGGTACTCCAGGGTACCTGTCCCCGGAGGTCTTGAGGAAAGATCCTTATGGTAAACCTGTGGACATGTGGGCCTGCGGTAAGGAATGAATGAGCCACAAAAATATCAGCCTCATAAGTGAGTTGGTATGATGGATGTCACTGTTGAAGCTCATTAACTGATTATTAAATTATTGCAGCCTGAGTTTTTAAGCAGCGTTGAATCTAATCAGCCAAATGGAGTGTCACTGGTAAATTGTCTTTCTGTTTTTAGGCTTAAAACTAGTTAGTCCAACTCAAGCAGTTGAATGAATGTTTCAATTTAGCCTTGATGTAAAAACGATTGCACAATTATTCAAATTCACCATCAGGATGTTCTTCCCACATACGAGAAGATGGACAGATGGTAATACCATGGTACTTTGAGATATAGATTCCAAATCTGGTACTGAATGATTACCATATTCATGCACCATAGTATTTAAATGGTACTGTCTCTCTTAAAAGTTTATCCTGGGACTGTCACCCAAAAATAAATTACTATGGTAGATGTCCGAAAAAAAAACTTCTCCCCTACTCTGTGTGCTATTTGAATAAAGCTGCATTTCCACCGCAGGAACTTTCCCTAGGAACTAGGGACTTTGGGGTGATACTCAGTTTCGAACGCAAGGACCAGGGTCTAAATGAAGTTCCACATAAAAATTTCCCCCTCAGAAAGTCCCTGCTTGTTATGTAGTACTTTTTCAAAGTTCAGGAACATTTGGGGGTGGGCCTTGAGTGCTAAACATGCTGATTGGTTGAGTTCACACGGCATTTTATTTCGACCACCATTTTTAAAAGTCTGTTGCGGTGCGTGCTGTAAGAGTTTGCTATTCGAATCAACAATGGAGTTTAAAAAATACGACAGACGGGCTGATGACAAGGTTCAGGCTTTATTAAGCTTGTATGCGGAGGACGAAATCCAGTGGGAACTGGAAAGTCATGCGCAGTCCTACGTCACAGGACTAATTTGCCTAATCTTCATGGTTTCTTTAGACTGCGATGGAAACGCAGACATCAACAGGTCTGGGGAAAAGAAAGGAAAAAAAGTTCCTGGGACAAATTGTTCCGGGTAATTTGGGTGGAAATGCAGTTTAAGATTGCTTGAATACAGACATTATCCCAGTTTATGCCAAATGTATTTCATATTTGAGTATTTGATTGAAGAATATTTCTCTCTGAATGAAGTTTTAAAAAAAAAATTTGTTTCATAGGTGTGATTCTCTACATTCTGCTGGTTGGATATCCTCCATTTTGGGATGAAGACCAGCATCGCCTCTATCAGCAGATTAAGGCTGGTGCTTATGACGTGAGTCTGAATTTCTAATGATTTGCCTGCAAAGTTGTTCTCAAGGATGGGGTGAACACTAAGAACACACTATTAGAGCTACAAATGTATCTGATACTAGTAACCACTGGGTAACTGATGATAAATTGATGTCATCCTCAGTTCCTTGGGCTTCCGAGGATCACAAAATGATTAAATGACACATTATTGTCTTGTCTTATCTCTCTGTGTAGTTTCCTTCTCCTGAGTGGGACACAGTGACCCCTGAAGCTAAAGATCTGATTAATAAGATGTTGACTATCAATCCTTCCAAACGCATCACAGCTGCTGAAGCCCTCAAACACCCCTGGATCTGCGTATGTGTTTCAAAACACAAACACACACTAACACGCATTCTTCTTTATTATACAACATAATAATTTCCTAATCCTCAGTAAGGACATACAATCACTCTGCCTTTTTTTTCTCTTTCTGTAGCAACGCTCCACTGTAGCCTCTATGATGCACAGACAGGAAACCGTGGAGTGCTTGAAGAAATTCAATGCCAGAAGGAAACTCAAGGTTAGTTTTGGTCTGTTTTTCTTCAAACATCTTCTACATGTATTTTGACCAACCTTTAGCTTTCTTCACACCTTGAGTTTTCTTCACGTGGATTTTGACATGCATTTACCCACTCACTACATGCAAGATCTAGATATACAATGTTGCTTTTAAATGTAATGTGTTACATTATTGCATTACTCCCTATCTAATTATACTATCTTATATTACATTTATCATTTTTTATAGAAAGTAAGTTAGTTATTTCTGTATGATGGTAGCTATGGGTAGGGTTGGGGATTGAAAATCGATTCCAATTCTGGAATCGGATACTTAAGGTCAGGGATACTTGTTATAAAATTAAAATATTGATTCCTTTGTGTGCATTAAATAGAATTTTAATATTACTTTAAACCATTCAAGCGCATGAAGACCCACATGCGCACTGAAAGCCGCCTCTCATACTGAATAGTGATCGATACTGAACTGAGTTCTTTTTCTCGTCTTTTTGCACTTGAACGGACAAACACACAAAAATATGTCAAAATGTCCTCGTAAACAGTCAGTTATGTCTTAAATGAACGTAAACAGTTGACAAAGAAAACGCGTAATGGTATATTGGATCCGTGCAGCTCTTAAAGTGACAGCAGCCTAATATTCCTGCTTCCGTCTCAATTATAACATTAATCAAACAACTAAAGACAAAGAGAAAATTTGCTCGCTGTTCTTGACTGAATAACTTTTGTAACTATATTTGTAATGTATATTTTATTTATAAAGTGCAGTGTTATTTTACATTTGATTACCGTTTCTGTACCTTGATACCTGAAAACCTTAAAACACTGTTTATTTCAATCGTATCTTTGTTCATTTGTATTTATTTGTGCGATTGCTAATTTGTTTGTTATTTTTAATTACTGAGTGTTTACTTGTCTTTAATAATGTTTGAAATTTATATTAGTTAGGCTAGTTGTTTTTGCTATGGTATTTTTAAACCATAGGCAAAAGTTCCTTGTGTAAGTGTTCTTTAGCCTGTTGATTTTTGTTCATGGTATTCAGCTACATTTAAATGTTTTGCAATTAAACTTAGAATAAATGTGAATGATATCCAATTTATTTTTTTATTTTTATTTTTGACTTTATTGGAATCGAAATTAGGAATGATAAGAATCAATAAGCGGAATCGGAATTGATAAAATCCAAATGATACCCAACCCTAGTTATGGGTTATCTACCAGCTGGGAATAACTGGACCAAAGTGATAATGTTATGGGGAAGGAAGAGTTTTACAATACAATGATGATTTGCAATGCCCAAAACTGGCAAGATATTCTAGAAAATTAGGCATCCTCCAAATACTTAATAAAAATGAGGGTATACATTGCTCCTGCTGTTGCTTCTGTACTATTCTTTCTTTCATTTCTCTCTTGCTTGTTGTTTTTTCCTTTTCTTTCATTTCCAAAACTTTTTTTGCAACTAGGGTGCAATTTTGACCACTCTCCTGGTCACAAGAAACTTCTCAGGTATGTCTGGCTCTGCTGACCTGTATGTATGAATGTGTTTGTGTTTGAGTGCGTTTATCCTACAGCTGTATTACACTCCTGTTACACTTACTTTATTTGGATAGTCCACTTTAAACACTAACTATAGGTAACTTTGCAACTATACATGTCAACTAACTCTCATTAGAGTATTAATAGACTGTTAGGCTAGGGTTAGCATTAGTAAAATAAGCTGGCATGTACTTGCAAAGTTACTTATAGTCAGTGCAGACCAAGTTGTCAGACCAAGTGTTAGCAGATAATAAGCAGACCGTCTACTAATACTCTAATGACTGCTAGTTGACATGTAGTTGCAAAGTTAAAATGTCTAAAGTGGACTATTAAAATAAAGTAATACCTAGACTCTCTTTTTTTTATCTTCTTATATATATTGTGAATTTGATTCATAATGCTATTGTTTTTTTCCATATATGGTTATTAGTTAATTTGTGGTTAATTTGGTTTAAAAAAATGTATTTATAAGGCTGTTTTAAAGTGAGGCGGTACAGTACCCCCTTTTCAGACGTTTTATTTAACATTTATTTCCTGTTCATCATTGCTTTATCTCTTTTTTGGGGGGGGGGTCCTGTGTGTCCTGTGAGGTAAGAGTCTGATTGGACATAAGAAGGGGATGTGTTTTTACTCTAACCAGTGAGCTGGTTTGCTTGTTTGACACACTTCCCTGTTACTCTGAGCTACTAACTACCCTTGTTTGCATGTAATCAAACAGATTACATTCATAACGTCAACTAATTTTAATCTACATGTAATTTTTAAAACAAAACTGCAAGTTAAAATTGCAAATATGCATATTTAATAATTTAATAACAAACAGTACTTTATGAATGTAATCATGATAATAATTTTGAGTTACTGGGGGAGTATATGTTTTCTGTCTTGCTTATAGAACAAGTATCTTGAATGCTTGCTCATTTTCTGGTTATATTTGCATCTGGATATGTTCATGTACATTCTGGAATGTTACATTTATAAATAAGGTATAATTCAAAGTTTAGCTTTTTTTTCATACATGATGGCTGTTAGCAAAATGTAGTTGGAAACATGTTATAATAGAATGATAGAAAAGCTTTAATCTAATGTAATAGATGTGTGTTCGTCTGCACTTAATTTGTGATAAACTGTATTGTAAAGCAGCTCTTTCTTCGAGGACAAATGTCTGCACTTTAGGTTCAAGAAGTTTGAAGACTGTAAACTATATTTGCAATGCTAGATTGCGAAAAGATTATATATTATATTATATTATATTATATATATGCACATAAACCGTTCAATAATCAAGACATTATGAAGGAAAAGTAAAAGGGATGATTTCTGATAAGTGTCACTTTTTTTCTTGAAACTGTCCAGTTTACAGTCATAGGCAGGGAGAAAATTGTACAGCATATCATTTTATTTTTTTAACACGAACACACATCCTCTAAGAATAGAATTGCTTACTCTGGTTTTGATTGTGACATGGGTTTAATCTTTTTGATCCCTTAGCCTTGCATTTGTGTATCAAGAGTTCCTATCCTAAAAATGAATGATTTGTATGACTGTGAGTTGTTTCTCCTGCCCGAGGTCTTGTGACACAATAAGGAGAACAGTAATCCCAGAATGCCTGCTGCATGTGCCTTTATAGATTTGTAATGTAATACATAATTATTCATGGTTCTCTTTTATTTTTCACCCAACAGCAGCCAAGAGCTTGTTGAACAAGAAGACAGATGGTGTGAAGGTGGGTTAAATCTGTTTCCTATTCATCTTTTGGCAAAACTAAGATGTATAAAGAACATGAGTACTTGGCAATGGCTGAGAATTATCTTGCAGCAGAACATTGTGTATCCTTCAGGTTGTTTGTTGGTTGTTTGTCCAGAAATTCTAAGGTCTTTAATTGGATCAGTTTCCAATTCAACGACTATATAGTTAATATATTAGAGTGCTGTGTGGCATTTTGATCAATTCCATTTCAGTTCCAATTTTCAGGTTTTATAGGAAATATATTACATTTTGGCAATAAAAATCTATTTGGACCTTTCAGCCATTAATTAAATGTTTAGTTTAGTTAATTCCCTGAATTTGCTGGAAATTAAATGGAATTACCCATAATCCTCACTTTTATTTGTGTTTCAGTTTTTCAGTGTTTCAATATATATGGTATATTATATAAAGATTTATTTAACTTAAAACACTATGGGGGAATTCACTAATAATGAATTGTGCTCACTGATTACTGATCTCTGATGTTTAGCGATACGCTAAAGAATATATGCAAATCAGCCAAACCTTCAAAATCTTTTGCTGAGTGCAGATCACTAAAAATAAAGTGCAATCTACAGTGCTCAGCATAAATGAGTACACCCCCTTTGAAAAGTAACATTTTAAACAATATCTCAATTAACACAAAAACTATTTCCAAAATGCTGACAAGACTAAGTTTTATATAACATCTGTTTAACTTATAACATGAAAGTAAGGTTAATAATATAACTTAGAGAACAAAATGTTCAGTTTTACTCAAATTAGGGTGATGCAAAAATGAGTACACCCCACTAAAAGAGTCTCTGGAGCAAAGCTAAATTTTCGACTACAGATGTCTAATTTAACAAGAATTCAATTACAGGTGAGTCTAATTATTCATTACACAGATGTCCAGCAGACAGTTAACTATAAAAGTGTGTTAAAACCCCTTCCCATTTCATGCTGTCAGCAATGGCACCACATGGAAGAGAAATTACACAAGACCTGAGAAAGAAAATAATTTCTTTACACCAAAAAGGTGAAGGCTACAAGAAGATCAGCAAAGCTTTACTTATCAGTCAGAATACTGTAGCAAAAGTGGTAAAAGTTTTTAAAAAGATGGAACTGCAACCATCTCACAGAGACGTCCAAGTCGTCCCCGGAAGTTAACACCTCGACAGGAGTGTCTTCTGATGAGAAAGGTTGAAGAAAATCGGCATGCAAGTTCACTGCAGTTATCTAAAAAAGTAGAAAGCCAAACTGGGGTGACTATTTCCCGTACAACAATACGGCGTACACTGCAGAGGAATGGCATGCATGGGTGCTGTCCACCAAAGAAGCCTCTCCTAAAGCCCAGGCACAAAAAAGCCCGCCTAGAGTTTGCCAGGATCAATGCTGACAAAGATGAAGACTACTGGGACTCTATACTCTGAAGTGATGAGACCAAGATAAATGGTTTTGGAACTGATGGCTTCAAAACTGTATGGCGTCACAAAGGTGAGGAATACAAAGAAAAATGCATGGTGCCTACAGTGAAACATGGTGGTGGCAGTGTCCTTATGTGGGGCTGCATGAGTGCTGCTGGTGTCGGGGAGCTGCATTTCATTGATGGCATCATGAGTTCACAGATGTACTGCTCTATACTGAAAGAGAAGATGCTGCCATCACTCCATGCCCTTGGTCGTCGGGCACTTTGCCAACATGACAATGATCCTAAACACACATCTAAGGCCACTGTTGGATTTCTGAAGAACAACAGGGTGAAAGTGATTCAGTGGCTCCTGATCTACTGAGACAAGTTGAGCATCACTCTCCATCCAGCATCCAGTCTCTAAAAGAGGACATTCTTGAAGAATGGAAAAAGATGGATGTTGCAAAATGTCACCAACTTGTTCATTCCATGCCTAGAAGACTTGGTGCTGTCATTAAAAATCATGGAGGCCATACAAAGTACTAGATGTAGTAGTTTTTGTTGTGGGGTGTACTCATTTTTGCATCACCCTAATTTGAGTAAAACTGAAAAATGTGTAATCTAAGTTATATTATTAACCTTACTTTCATGTTATAAGTTAAACAGATGTTATATTAAACTTTGTCTTGTCAACATTTTGAAAATAGTTTTTGTGTTCATTGACATATTACTTAAAATGTTACTTTTCAAAGGAGGTGTATTCTTTTACGCTGAGCACTGTATAATAATCTAGAAAGCAGTGCTTGTTTCCTAATACAAATGACAATTGCTTAAAATGCCCCATTATATATTAATATATCTGTTTGTGAATGTAAGGTCTACAAAGTTTTAAAGATCAAAGTGCACAACAAATAAAGTAATTGCCTCCTAAAAGAAAGAGTCGATTCTGAACTGCTGAAACGAGTCTTTAGCAATTTCAGCCTCATTTCCTGTTACATACCTATGTAACAACAAAGTCCCTTTCAAGGAAAGTCTGTTCACTTGGCAGCCATATTTGCAACGCCTTCGGGCAGCTATTTCAGGCATCCAAGACCAAGTCCTATCTATTTGAATGGTGGAATCCTGAAATCTCAAAAACTGCTTGGCGAACTCACAATTAAATTACATATTTCAAATCGGCAACAAATTCTGACATTAACTGTCCCATTAATGTTTCTTATGCTCCAATAGCGTTAAAAAGCTTATTTACCTGGCTAGACGAGCCAATGCGTATTTGCAGTCCTATGCGCGAGTCTCAGGTTTCTGTGGGAACCGGAACCTCTTAACGGAAGCTGCAGTGATGCAATGACTTTATCAATCAGTGATTGGCTCTTTTACTTAGAAGGCGGGACGTATTCCGCCATATTTTAGTTTCTCCCATTAATAACTAATAGGAGTGAACCGTCTTTCTGTATCTATAGTCTTTGGTAACAATGTAACAAATTTGTATAATGCCAGCCTACGCTCTTTATTGGCTGCCCGAGAAACAACGTCTATTTTGACCTGCCCTCAAACACTGTAGTCGTAGCTGAGGCCTGGAAGACTTTGATTCGTGTTGTGGACATGTTGAGAAGATGCTGTTTTCTGCTCTGTAAATCCACTTTGCATGCACTTCAGAACGATGAGGACTCACACTGGAATTGATACGGAAAAACCAACGGCATCGTTTACTGTTCATATCACTGTATATCAAGTGCTGAGAAAGCCTCCGGAGCTGAATAGGCGTTTTGTTCCTGACACATGCTGTAAGTTTTAAACCGTGCAACTGACTATGCTCTCTGACCAATCAGAGCAGAGTAGGCTTTCAGAAAGGGGGAGCTCAGAGAGACTGAATCTTCGAACAAACCGTTTTCAAACTCTTGAAATGAGTTGATGTGCAATGTATATTATGAGAAAATGAAAGTGTTTTTTGACCTTGAAAGCATGTAAACCTTTTGTAGGAGACCTCTAAAATAGCATAATAGGGACACTTTAATTTAAATATACATGGTGCAGCACTATGCCAGATACTCCAAAAGATGGCAGTTTTTGTAAGTGTTTAGTGAATTCACCCCATCTACTTTTTTCTGTATCATTTGTTGTCTTATTTTATTTTCTGATCTAGATCATATCATCTAAAACAATAGTTAAGAGGTTTCTGACATGAGTAACAAAATGTGATGTTGGTTTGTTGCACGATTCCGTCACTCATATGTCTTTTATGTCTTTAGCAGATTTTATATAAGAGAAAATGAAATAAATTCTCAAAGAACAAGATTTTTTAAATAAGTTAAAAATTAGTAAATACATTTACAAAACCCCAGGACCTTTAATTTAATGTTTTAATTATCTTATTATCTGTGGCACAGTATATGTTCAGGCTTGTGTCCTCCATTGTTTGTGAGTTGCTGTATTCATCAGATCATACATCATCAGATCCCTCCCATGTGTATCTGTGCTTGTCAGTATATCTGTGAATTCCTAGTTGTGGATGCCTTGTCACAGAACTCCTTTTTTCCCCCGGTCTTGTGTAATTTTGTATCCCTAGTGTGATGCAGTAGACCACGTCAGTGTGATATTTTGTAATGTGTGATCTGCTCCTCATCCCACTTACAGGTTAACAACAAAACCAACCTAGCCAGCAGCCCCAAAGACACAGGCCCCGCCCCAGCACTGGTACCCATGACAACAACCCCGCCCCCTGCACGACATCACCCCAGTTGACCCTCCCCTTTTAACCAATAAGCCAGATTTGCTTACCTTTTTACCACAATACAATAGCTCTGTTCTAAAACCTAAAAGCTACTTTGCTGTGTAATATCTACATAGGTAGCTAGTTTTAAGGCAACATCCTAAAAGTCAAGCAATCTCAGGTGATCATGCAGGAACAAAATCACATAAAGCACATGACAGACAGAATTCACCTTTGATTTCAACAGAAGTTAATGTTAGCATGTTGCTAAGCTAACAATACAATAACAAGCAGAAAACATACCCAGATATTGGGTGAAATAGTGAAATTTTGATTAGGTTAAACTTTTTTTAATTTTTTTTTATCAATATGTTTCAGTACATATGTGTATTTTCAGTCAACATGGTCTTATTTTGCATTGCATTCTGGGATTGGTTTATCTGGAAAGGATATATATTATGCTGCCTTAGGATTCTTCCTAATGTTGCTGCCTACATTTTAGAACGGCTTTCACATTGTTTGTCTAGATTGTTAATGATGCATTAAATGCTAATATGCTAATGCATCACTTTTATGCCTTAAACTATGTATAGTTTGTAACTATTTTTAAGATCATTTTCATTTATGCAAGATATGCAAGGAAAACCAAGGGTTGGTAAATCTGGCGCTGTTGGTGTGTCTACCCAAGTTCCGCAAACCTTGCATGACTTTATTCGCCTTTCATGTCGTCTTTGTCACACGTGATGTTCTTCCATTTGAACTCTTAATTCCAGGAAATTTAGGGTTGTATTCAATCGAATTGTCTTTGAAACATCAAAAGCGACTGCTGCTGCTTGATGTTTTGTAATGATATAGTTTTATGCCATCTCAAGCACAAAAATCCATATAACGCTTGTGGTTTTTGCTTGCACAGTAATGGTGTATTGTCATTGGTCTACTATTTTTGCCCATTTGTATTTCCCATTTGTTTAAATCTAAATCTTGTGTAATCAGAGTGTCTTTCTCTGGCAGATGCATAATTTAAGTACTTGGAGTGAATGCTTTGCAGTGCATGGCTGGTGTTAGCATTGCTTTGATAGCTCTTTGCTGTGTGTAGCTTCATCATTTGCCATCCATATTGACGCAGACAATGCCGCAAACAAACGTCTCAGACTGACGACACAGTGACGCACTCATACTGATACACACAGGCTGCTTCTCTCTGTCACACACACACACACTGACACACACACACATGCACACTCAGAGGGTTTCTTAGACAAGTGACAAGCATGCATATGTAATCTTCTCTAATCTGGTGGTGATTAGACAAGACATGATCAATTCCGTTCAGTCCTGCTCAAAGACCACCAGGCTGATTAATTACATTGTATCTGTCAGTACATCTGTGTTTGACCTAGGGATCACCCCATTCTGGTGATCCACTGCCTGTTTGTTTAAAAAAAAAAGAAAAGAAAACTGCAAAAGAAAACTGATCCAAAATTTGTAGAATTTCTTGTGATTTTAGTAATTCCCATTACAGAAATCAGATAAATGGCAAGCAATACATGTAAAACGCATATACATATGTCCATGTATAGTACAGTTAACACTTATATGAAAATATGCATATTTGTACTTGATGTATTTTAAGCATACACTACCAGTCAAGAGTTTGGAATAATTAAAATCTTTTTTTTATTATTTTTTTTTTTTAAATGTTTTTGATATACGTCTCTTATGTTAAATTATTTGAATGAAAACAGTAAAAACTGTAATATTGTGATATAATATTACAGTTGTTTTCTATTTTAATATATTTGAAAAATGTACTTTATTCCTGTTATGGTAAAGCTGAATTTTCAGCAGCCATTTCTTTAGTCGTCAGTGTCACATGATCCTTTAGAAATCATTCTAATATTCTGATTTGGAGTTAAAGAAATGTTTCTTTTTTTATCATTGTTCAAAACAGTTGTGCTTTAGTTTTTCAGGATTATTTGATTAATAGACAGCTCAAAAGAACAGCTTTTATTTGTAAGATAAATCTTGTAGCATTATAAATGTCTTTACTGTCACTTTTGAAATATTTAGTGTATATATATTTTGCATGTAATTTCGGCCATATACCAGATTTCCGTATAGGTTAGAGCTGATGCTTTTGCTGTTTCTTATGTTTTTGGTAATTACTATTATTAGTGTGCACTTGATTGTGCTACATTTTAAGTTGCTTAGATGAGAAAATGCTTGCTAAAATATTTTTAAGGCTGTGGCAGTTCCATCTCTTTTCATTAGCTGAGCTGGAAAAGGAGTCATTTTAGAGAATCAGGATGTGACTAATGAGTCAACTTCTAAAATATTAGAGGACCAATCCACATGCATAGAGATTTCAAATACTCCAGGTTTATTTCTGGAGTGTATGTTTTAGAGGACAATTTTCACCATAAACTTTCAGCATTAATGGAATAGTTCACCCAAAAATGAAAATTCTGTCATCATTTACTCACCCTCAGGTCGTTCCAAACCTGTCTACATTTCTTTGTTCTGCTGTACACAAAGGAAGATATTGGGAAGAATGTTTGTAACCAAGCAGATCTCGCCCCCCATTGACTACCATAGTATTTTTTTTACTACTTGCTTACAAACATTCTTCCTTTTTGTTCAGCAGAACAAATAAATTTATAGAGGTTTGGAACAACTTGAGGGGAGTAAATGGCAGAATCTTAATTTTTGGGTGAACTATCCCTTTAATCTCCATCCTGAGCAGGAATGGGAGGAAGAAGTGTGTTTTAGACTCCATTATCATGCAGGCGACATACACTACACATGATAAATCACCAATGAGATGCTGTTCTGATAGTCTTGTTATGCTGGTTGGATTTAGTAGTTTGTATATATATTTATTTTCTTTAATACCTGGAAACAAGATCATTTGCAATTCCATGCATGTTGTGTCTGGTACACAGCCATTATCTGCCATTATGCTGCTATCAAGCTTACTTTTCATATACAAACAATAATGTATTTTCTCTCCCTTTTCATTCTTTCAGGAGCCACAAACTACCGTGATCCACAACCCAGTGGACAGAAACAAGGTAATAGGACATATTTCTGTTTCAAGTAGTAGCTTGATGCCATGAATGCAACTGTCCAGTCTGAAAGTGATTCACAAGGATCCTTTCACATTTCTCCAGGAGTCTACAGAGAGTGCCAACACGACTATCGAGGATGAGGACCTTAAAGGTAAAGCTTGACGTCTCTCTTCCGTGTGTCCGTGTGTCTGCCCGTAGACCTGCCGTTTGTTGCTGTTATCCCTCCTCGATATGTCTTCCATCCGTGCTTCTCCTCAGTCATATGTACATTCTTTCTTGTTTACTTTCCCCACCGAATTTGTACTCATGTTCTGCCTGTTGCTGCCATTCTCTCCCCCCTTCATCCTTCGTTCGTTTTCCCGCTTAAGGGTGTCTGTTTCAGTATTTCTTGTCGAGTGTGCTATTTGAAATGTCTTCTTTTTCGTTTGTCCTGCTCCTGTTGTTTCTTCCTCTCATTGGTTCAATGTACAGCCAGACGCTTTGGAAACCTCAGCATTAATTCAATCTGGCAACCCGCGGCCCGCCCGCAAAACTCCGAGCCCAAGCAGGCGCCCAACTCCTCGGTGCAGAGTAAGTCCGTAACGGGCAGGAGACAAAATCACCCCGTCCTCCCCTAACGTCGTTCAAATGCTTCGAACCCCCTTGTATGAACGAGAGGCCACTCAACAACTAAGGATATTCTTTAATTTACAACTTCATTCTTCATCAATGCTCCGAATGTTTTAATCCATCCAGCTGCTTCTATCAGACACACGTTTGTGTGTGCCTTTTCTTCATGGACTGATTTTTAAGACTTTGAAAGGACAAGAAATTCATAAATCACAGTAGTTTTAAAAAAGAAAAAATCTGATTCTAATTTAGATAAGCATTAAAAACACATGAAAAAACACACAAATTCCAGTCTGTGAAGGAGAGGGAGACATAGACGTTTGGAGCATGTGTTAGAAAGGCCTGATGGATTAAAAGCAAATCTCTGAAACAATATGAGAGATGCTCAAGTAAATGGGAAATCGGGTTTTAATGTGTAAGTACCAGAACATTCTTTCAATGTGCTTCTCATGAAAGACACCCTCTCAACGTCTCAAATGTCCTCGACGTGGGAGAAAGACCCTTCTTTTGCCTTTAGTGCTCTTCACTCATGACAGAAAACCACCTGACTGCCTTTTAGGTGCTTGAGGCCTTCCGGTTGCACCACTAACAAACCTCTTCTTACTCAAAAGATTGTTCAGTTGACCTTTTGCCCCTGTGTCCTATTCCTAATATGGAGAGATCCACTGCACTTGCTCCGTTATCCCATCCTGCTCTATGCCTGAGAGCCTGATGTTTTCTCCCTCTTTTTTAGTATCTTTCCCCCTCCCACCAATCCAACCTGAAAAAAAAATTCTAACCCCTTATTGAGACAAATAGAATCACTTTGGATTTGTTCAAGCTCAGTAATATGGAATGGACCTAAACCAGTATTGGGAGGACAATACGCTGTTTTTCAACGTCAGGTTCTGTTTGCACTTTATGTTGACATGACCATATGACAAAATGCATTTTGTCTAGAGTCTGTGTTTCACATGATGATAAAAATTGTTTATATTATTTTTAGGGCTGTTAATAGATTTAAAATTTTACATGGTTCAATCAGATTCATTAATCATAATCATTCATATTTTCTGAGAAAGCCCCCAAATTAAGATAATTCAAAGAAATTATTGTGAAATCATTGAATAGACAGTTCAGAAAGTGGATTAATAATTTTTAAATACTGTAATTAATCGCACTAAATTAACACAATTTACAATTGACAGCCCTAATTCTTTTATTGTTGTCATGGTTTTTAGACCAAAACCATTTTGATATCTTATGAAACACAGAGGAGAATGGTGTTTCCACATATGCTAACAGTGGCATTATGCTGAATAATGAAAATGATGTTGAAAAAAGGTTAAAGGCCCCATGTTACAAAGCATGTCCATTGTTAGAGAAAACAAGCATTAGATGGAATGCTTTTCGGAAGAAAAGTAAAGTCCTCTTTTTCTCGTTTGAAAGCCGCAAACCCTTTTCCATCTCATTTGTCATTCAGTGCCTTCCGGGCGAAAGACATCAGCTAGAAGACGTATCCATTCCTTTTTTTCTTTTCATCTATTAATTTGCAGACACCATAAACTCAGTGCTGGAGAATGATATAATTAATATTTCACATTAAATGAACTGTTAAATATTAAAAGTACAAAGTACATTTAACGTCTTTTTGCCCGGTGGGCTGGAGTTATTATGTCATCATCAGTAGACGTAGATACATTGCACTAGTTTTATTTGGTGCTTTCATAAGAAATTGCCTTTTTGACCAATTATGAGCCATCTTTTTGCTGTCCCTTAGCTTGCCAAGTTATCAATAAAGGTAATTTTAAACTTTAATACTTTGAATGAAAGTGTTGCCTGTGATTTTTCTACCAGTAAACACTGCTCATTCTGAAACTCATCATAGAACACTAGGAGTGCTGGTATACGCTTTCCTTTGGGTGCCCTTTGTTTATCGAGTGTCAAAATTGCCTCTTTTTAATAATACAGTAAACAGAACTACTAAAGATTGTACATAGACATTTAAAATTCACACAACCTCTCTGTAAGCTAATTAGGGCTGGGCGATATAAATAAATGAAGCCAAAAAATTTGCATTTTATTGATACTCAGAATATATCTAGATGTTTATGTACAGTATTTGCTCTGAAATGGCTTAAAGGGTTAGTTCACCCCAAAATGAAAATTATCCTATGATTTACATCCTAGGTGTATATGACTTCATTTTTTTCAGTCAAACACAATCTGAGTTATATTAAAAATATTCTTGCTTTTCCAAGCTTTATAATGGGAGTGAATAGTAACTGTGATTTTAAAACCCCCAAAAAGCACATTCATCTATCATAAAAATAATCCATATGGCTCCAGGGGGTAAATAAAGGCCTTCTGAAGTAAAGCAATGCATTTTTGTAAGAAAAATATTAATATTTATAACTAGCTTCCGGTAATGTCCGTCCACGCAGTCACAAGAGAGTCCAGTTCTGCCGTATAATTTAGGATGTAAAAGTAAGCTTAGGTGAGAGTAGATGCCTCTCGCTGTTCAAACAACTGGGGCTGGGCAACAAACTCGAGCTCCTCCGACATTTCTCTTTAAAAATTCTCATTGTAGACTTCTAATTTGTGACCAGTGTTTTGTTTTGATCTATCCTCTGCGCTTCCCCGTTAGTCAATGCGTCAAAGTTCACTCTTCCGCCGGAATCAGATTGTGTACAGAACCCAGAGATTCTAGTTTATAAAGTTATAAATATAGATATTTTTCCTATAAAAACACATCACTTCGCTTCAGAAGGCCTTTATTAACCCCCATGAGCCACATGGATTACTTTTATGATGGATAGATATGCTTTTTTTGGGCTTCAAAATTGCAGTTACTATTCCTTCCCATTATAAAGTTTGAAAGAGACAAAATTTAGTTTTAATATAACTCAGATTGTGTTTGACTGAAAGAATAAAGTTATATACACATAGGATGGCTTAAGGTTGAGTAAATTATGGGATAATTTTCATTTTTGGGTGAACTATCCCATTAATTTTTTTTTATTAATCAAAGCAGGTGTTTCACCAAATAAACATAAGAAAAACTATATTTAGCTTTTATTTAAATGCATCAATATATCAAAAATGTACTTACATTTATTATGCAATGCAGGAACTTCCTTTGAACATGTCCGGGTGATGGTAAGTTTGATCTGATTCATTGCAATGAAAAAAACTTATCAAAATCAACATTTTGGTTCTTAAGTTTAAATCAGAGACACCATTAAAACCTGTTAACTGTCACTGGCCCACCAGTGGGCCCACAGCCAAAACAGTAATATCCTATACTAAACCTAAACTAATCTTGACAAACTATATATCATTTGAAAGCTTACAATCTCTACTTTTCATATTTGGTCATTTTCAAAATAAATGACAGAGGTGCAGTAATTTATCAATTTGCAACAAGAATATTTTCATACTCATAAGGCATGTTCAGACCTTTATTTTGAAATAGCGATGAACATGAAAAATCATGAAAGATTGGTTGAAACATGTTTGTTTTCATGCCAAGAGTTCAAAAGATATCCATTCAATTTTTTGAGAAAAAAGATCTGAAAATATTTTAAATAGAAAAAAAATAGATTTATGATTGTGGCGGCAAGCTATAACCCACATACGTTGTTTTTATGTTTATTAGAGGTTGAATTCATATCAAACTTCCCATACTACTTCTATATAGGATGTCTACTTCATAAATTGTATGAAAATAATGGAAATTTTGGAAAATGGTTCAGATCGCTTAAACCATATATGGAAATGCAGGCACCCTTATATGGTCTGTAATGGAGCTTGGTTGTCATCTAGTGAAAAAGTTTGGTACTGCTCCCAAACAAAATCTTACTGAAAGCTCATTTTTTGAGATATCAACCTAAAATTTGGAACACAACTTGTTCAGATTTTTGGCTTTAATTTTCTTGCAGTTTTAGAGTAAAACTTTTGTAAAATATATATTTTATATAAAATATATTTTGTAAAATATATATTTTGTATATAATATAAAATCT
>RJVU01075617.1:1652337-1683031 GCA_003731715.1 Anabarilius grahami | reverse complement strand
TAATTAAATGAATGTAGCCTTGGTGAGCAGACGAAACTTCTTTTAAAAACATTAAAAATCTTAGTGGTTCCAAACTTTTGGACTGTACTGTATATATATAAACATACACACACTAAGAATAATAACAGGTCATTCTTATTCATTTGTGTCCCGATTNNNATACTAACATTCAAAAGTTTGAGGTCTGTCAAACAAAAGATTTTATGTTTTTAAAGGAAATCTCTTATGCTCACCCAAGCTTTTTTTTTATCAAAAATACTGTAAAAACAGAAATATTGTGAAATATTAATTTGAAATTTAAAATGAACTGTTTTCTATTTTAATATATTTTAAAATATGTATTCCTGTGATGGCAAAGCAGGATGTTTAGAAGTCATTAATCCAGTTTCACATGATCAACTCAACTCTACTTTATTTATAGAGTGCTCTCAACACAAGTGGAACCAAAGTGATGTACAGAGAAAGATAAAATAAAAACAAAAACAATGCAAACCTATGACACACACAGCTTACACAGCATGTTCAAATGCTAAAGAAAACAAATAAGTTTAAAGCGCACTCTGAAATACCTCCAATGCAGGGGGAAGATTTTACAGACAGAGGAAGATCTTTCCAGAGCCTAGGAGCTGCAACAGAGAATGCCCGATCACCTTTACATTTTAAACGAGATCGTGGAACCATAAGGAGCAATTGATCATTTGAGCGCAGAGATCTGCTGGATTGACAGAGACTGATTAAATCAGTAACATACTCTGGTGCTAGGCCATGCAGAGCCTTAAAAACATACAACACTTTGTAAGGAATTCTGTATCGTATGGGTACAACCCCAGGCAGTAATAAACCTCCTCTACACACCCCTCATTACCAAATAAAATGCATACAGATGATAGTGAATCCCAAATGTCTCAAAAATAGAACCTAGGGAGAGCATATAAAGGGAAAATATAATTGGTCCCAGGATAGAACCCTGAGGAACCTCACACACAAGAGGAGCAACAGTAGAAGAATAATCCCTATATACCAACTGAAAAGGTCCTATCTTTCAATAGGAAGAGAACCATTTCAGAGCTAACCCCTGAATACCAACCTGATGGCTAAGACGATCAGTGAGAATATTATGATCAGCTGTAAAAAATGCCACGGTAAGATCTAACAGAAGGAGAACAACAGTTTCCAGAATCAGGATGTAGGATGTCTTTAGAGACCCTTAAAAGAGCAGACTCTGTACTAAGGCCAGCTCTAAAACCTGAATGGAATCTATCTAAAAATGTTATCCTCATTAAAAAAATCATTAAGCTGTGCATACACACTTTTTTCTTGTATCTTGTATATTTCGAAATGGGGCAAAAACTACTTGTCAAAGGGGTCTAAGCCTTTTTTTTTTTTTTTTTGAGAAGGGGCTGAATAACTGCATGCTTAAAACTAGCCGGAACAGCACCAGATGACAAACTAAGATTCATAATAGACAAAATACTTGGATCAATAAAAAAATCAAGTGATCATTGGTGATCAAAATCAATGATCCTTCAGAAATCTTTCTAATATGCTGATTTGGTGCTCAAGAAACAACTTAATTTTGTAAAATTATTAAAACAAAAAAGCACCAAATCAGCATATTAGAAAGATTTCTGACAGATCATGTGATGCTGGATTTATGACTTCTGAACATTCAGCTTTACCATCACAGGAATAAATAACAATTTAAAATAATTTTCTATTTTAATACACTTCAAATGAATATTTCTTAATATTTCTGTTTTTACTGTATTGTTGATCAAAAATACAGCCTGGGTGAGCATAAGAGACTTCCTATAAAAGTATAAAATCGTACTGACCTCAAACTTTTGAATGGTAGTGTATAATCAGGACACAAATGCAGAACTAATGACTTAAGAATGACCTGTTATAATTGTTAGTGGCTTAGTTGCGCTACATAAAGATATATCGGTCAGAAACATTAATTCATAATTTAGTGGAATTTGATAATACTAATTTAATGTCATGCTTATTTCTAGGTTTTGCTGATGTGTGTTTGTCTGTGTATATTGTTGTAGTTAATGGAATATTAAGCTTCAATATTTCCCCAACTGAGGAGAAACCATCAGCAAAAACCCAACCGTCTGTCAGTCAAGCTGAAGGTGTGTCTCCTAAGCCACACCTTCTTTCCAACAACCACGCCCCTCTCCCTTCCCCCTCGAGGGTCGTTTACATGTTATCGCACATGGACCAGAGAGTTCAAGCATTTTGCTAAAGGTCATCACGTACACCAAAACCCGTGGGCCATTCGCATATATGGACATTATTAAAAGGAGTGTATTTTTAACATTTTATTTTCTGTTTCTTTTTTTAAGCTGTTTTGGTATGCATTTTAAATGTATAGATATGTAAAGAGAATCACCTTTCCCCAAGTCTGTACTGTATTTTTATGTCTAATTATGTGTGTGCAATATATCAAATTTTGAAAGATAAGAATGTTAATATTGAGCTTGCTATTGTTCTGGTGATGTACATATGTCGTGATCGTTCAGATAAAAAATGATAAAATGAAAAATCTTTAAAAAAAAACAAAAAAAAAACTTTAAGAAACTTTTAAAAATACGTACATTAAATTCTGGCTTACAGCAAAATTAAAGATTTTAGTAACCGCTGTCAAAAAGCTTTGTTTATATTCGCTAGCTTACAATGTTTGGCTCCTTAAAGATTCTGATTTACTTTACTTGATTTAAGAGAACTGCAGAATACTAATATGGACTGTATGTTTACCTTTATGTCATAGAATATGAGAAAAAAAAAACAATATCAATGAGAATGTAGCATATATGATACATCAAACTGACAAGCATTGGGCAAATGCATGGAGGACTATTTCTTGAATGACCATGCTGTTTTTTTTTTTTCTTTATGTTGTGTAATTCATGGTTTCCTTATCAAATTGTGTTTTATTTATATCAATATCATAAGGATTTGATACAATAATGATGATAGTGAATATCATCATTATGATCCAACATATCTAGAAGTATCACCCTTCCTTCAGATCTATGTAGCTTAATTTTCCTATACTGAGTGGCTGTGAAAATATCCTTTGACTTTATATCATGGCTGTATGAGAAAAATAAATATAAGTAGCTTATGAGAAACTACATGTATCATTTTCACACGACGTTTGTGATTTTTATTTATCCCGACATTATTTTCGCCAAAAGCAAGAAGAGTGAAAGTGAGCCGAGTCTGATTTACAAGCATGCACACTGCCCCTTAGTGGCGACTTTCTGTCTGTGCGCCACTCTATCGGAAGATGATGTTTTGTCGGAATGGAACGGTCTTCCGTGAGGAAAAACCTCACAACTACTGGACTATGCCAACACGGTACTTTCCGTTTTCTCCATGTTCCTTTTTCTCTTCTTAAAGACATTTCCTCTGCTGATACTTACAAAACCTCGACGCCAATATGAGGATGTGAAGAACTACATAATTTGTTGCCATGGTGGCGCTAGCAAATCAACATATTTAATGAAAACTACAATAAAGGTGTGATATGTACTGTATGTTTGACGTCGTGTGTCAGCTTTCTCTCCACACACAACCAGAAAATAAACATAACCTTCGTGTTATGACACTTATACACTTTTATTCTCTTTCAGCCATATACACACACTGCAGCCATGGTATAGTGTTTAAATGTCTTTTTTAAAAGTCATATAGTAAACTAATACATGCCTTTTTAGGATAAATATTTATGTACCATATATATGCATATTTTTTTTTATCTCCACAGACATAGAATGCGGATTCAGTAAATCAAACGTGGGCCAGTCACAGTGAAAGTAGTAGCAGTGTTCAACTTAATGACATTGCTTTGATAAGAGGATGGCTTTTAATGCTGTTCCAGGGCCAGTTTCCCAAACCCAAATTATTATAAGAGAAACAAAGCAGAGCTGGCCTCAGATCAGCTTTAAAAAACAACCTCTGCTAACACAGCTGTATTTAATCTGCAGTTAAAAAGACAAAGTAATTAGAATATCTCATGGTACACTCTTCTTCCCAGCAGTCTCAACTGAAGCCCAACCTGTGATTGGGTGAATCAGAAAGGGAATATCCACTCGGTTGCATCTGTTTGATGACGCACAAAGTATATAAATGTAATACATTAAAATAAATCATTCTTTTTAAAATCATACATCCATTATGCTCACTTCTGAAACCAATAGCATATTTTACCAATCATAAATACCTCAGAGCAAGATTTCCCGACACTTACTGATATTGAGCATTATGTACAGAACAAAATGAATATACTTTGAAAATAAAATATCACATTTCCATTTTCACACACTCAACCACACATACTCAAAGAATAAATTCAGATTGAAAGTTTAAAAATAGAATCATATGTGTAACATTTAACTGATCATTTGAAATTGATTCCACCTTTGCTTCCTGAGTCCCTCTTGAAACGTTTGCCAAAGTAATTTTAAAACTATAAAGCGTGTGTTAATATGGTCTATTATAACAAAAAGCTGCAATGAAATGTTTAAACTCCAGTGATGATGATGATGATGATGATGAAGACTAGAATTGCTACAGATCACAGACACAAAGAGAGGGGTGAGACAGAAAAATGACCATAGAAAGGATGTTATTAATACAGTAAGTGTCTGCTGCTAGCTAAGCATGCCTGCTAATATCCTTACAGGTGGCTAATGTGATCTACTGTCATTTTAAAAATGCATATTATATATACTCTCCATGGACAGAATACACAGACACACAATACCCCAACAGCTGATAAAGAAGGCAAGAAGTTTTCAGACATCTCAACTGTTGAGATCAAAAGAGCTTGTCATGAAGTGGCGATATAATGCAATGATATTCAATAGTCGTGGTAGGCAGTGCAGCACAGGTTCTGTTAGTTCGAGCTTAAATGTTCTGAGAATGAACGACCAGGACTTTTTTTTCTTTTTCTGTTTTGATAAAAACATTTTGGTTATTGTGATTTTTTTCTTCTTTTTTTTTTTTGTGTGTGAGTGTATTTGTATTCATTATTTCATAAATGAGGGATTTAAAAAGCAAAGGAAAGGAAAGGAAAGGAAAGAACACCCTTTGGTTACAATGAAAGACGGATAAACACTCATGGTGAACTGGGGAAAATAAGGAGCGAGAAAATATAGTCCATTGACTTAAACTGGGCAAACATCCAGTTTGACTGGACAGGAAGACTGGAAGTGGCAGGAGTGAAGTGCACTCTGGGATTGCATGAGCATGGTGCATAGGAGTGGTTAGGAGGAGGACAGGCTCAAAGAGAGGAGCGATGGAGATTGGAAGAGGAACATGAAGGGGGAAACCATCACTCTTCAGCTTCCTCCCTCTCAGTCATTTTGGGCACAGTAGTGGTGAATGAGGTGATGGAGGTGATGCTGTAGGTTGTCATGGGGCTCAGATCGATCGTCTGTCTGCTCCACGCACACCCGCTCCTGTCCCCCAGCATCCCTCACTACTGACCTCCTGTGGGTCCTAGACTTCTGCATCCTCGTCCTGTGAGTGAGAAAGAAAGATTGATCAGTGTCTTAAAGGGCAGAAATTGATGTTTTAGGTCCTTAAAAAAGGTTCTAAGCGGAAAAAAACATGGAAATCCCATAGTACTTTTGTATAAAGTCAGAATACTGATAGGAGAGAGGAAGAAAATTGTTATTAGAAAAATAAAGATGTAAAGACATGCTTTGTTAACAAATATACACACACTGACACCAAATATAGAAATTCTATAGAACATTTCCATGAACATTACATACACTACCGTTCAAATGTTTGGAGTCAGTGAAACTTTTTAAAAATAAATTATTACTTTGATTTAGCAAGGATGCATTTAATTGATTAAAAGTGACTAAAGACTTTCAAATTGTTACAAATTAAATTTCACATTGTTAACTAAAAGCTGCTCTTTTGAACTTTCTATTGATCAATGAATCCTGAAAAAATGTATCACAGCTTCCACACAATTATTCAACAGCACAACAATTTTCAACTGTGAAATTATAATAACAATAATAATAATGAATCATAATAAATAAATAAATATTTCTTGAGAGTCAACTCAGAATTTTAGATTGGTTTCCATACTAGAAGGATCATTTGACATTGAACACTTGAATAATATCTGCTGAAAATGTAGTTTTGCCATCACAGGAATAAATTAAATAAAAAACTAAAATTAAAATATGCAAAAAAACATTATATATAGTATGCATTTATTTGATCAAATATTGTTTATATATATATATATTGATGAGCATAAGAGACTTCAAATTATTATTATTTTTTTTTAAATCAAAAATCTTACTGACCCCAAACTTTTGAATGATAGTGCAGATGAAGGTTTTTTCCTTATCCTTGCCCCCCCCATACACACTGTCACACTAATATGCACACAAACGCCATGCCTGTCTCTCAAACCTCCTGATCACAGATCCATCAGGCTGCAGTATTTCCTGCTCTATCACTCGAGGGATCTGCACCTTCCTAAAAGCTCCAAAGTAGCTTAGAGCCTGAGGGAATGAGGCACACACTACATTAACACTAAATGAGCCCTGATGAGAAAGAGACACAAACATGATGGAGAAACTACCGTATTTGGGTATGTTGGACTGTTACAGCAGAGGACGTCTCAAAAGTTAATGGCTGAGTTCAAAATGACATATAAAAATAATTAGTTCTGCAGTTTTTACAACTATATAGTATGTATGTAAAATATGACTCATTATTATTATAATCCAACACATTTTTACACAAAATTTGATTTATTTATTTGTTAAAAACAAAAATTAAATTGTCAGTCGGATCAAAAAAATGTATATATACACTATTATTGCCAAAAGTATTGGGACACCCCTCCAAATCACTGAATTCATGTGTTCCAATCACTTCCATGGCCACAGGTGTATAAAATCAAGCACCTAGGCATGCAGACTGCTTCTACAAACATTTGTGAAAGAATGGGTCGCTCTCAGGAGCTCAGTGAATTCAAGCGTGGTACCGTGAATGGTTGCCACCTGTGCAATAAGTCCATTTGTGACATTTCCTCACTACTAAATATTCCACGGTCAACTGTTGTACAGTGGTATCATAACAAAGTGGAAGCAATTGGGAACAACAGCAACTCAGCCACAAAGTGGTAGAACACGTAAAATCACAGAGCGGGGTCAGCGCATGCTGAGGCGCACAGTGCGCAGAAGTCGCCAACTTTCTGCAGAGTCAATAGCTACAGACCTCCAAACTTCGTGTGGCCTTCAGATTAGCTCAAGAACAGTGCGTAGAGAGCTTCATGGAATGGGTTTCCATGGCCGAGCAGCTGCATCCAAGCCTTATATCACCAAGTGCAAAGCATCAGATGCAGTGGTGTAAAGCACGCCGCCACTGGACTCTAGAGCAGTGGAGACGTATTCTCTGGAGTGACAAATCACGCTTCTCTGTCTGGCAATCCAATGGACGAGTCTGGGTTTTGGCGGTTGCCAGGAGAACGGTACTTGCCTGACTGCATTGTGCCAAGTGTAAAGTTTGGTGGAGGGGGGATTATGGTGTGGGGTTGTATTTCAGGGGTTGGGCTTGGCCCCTTAGTTCCAGTGAAAGGAACTCTTAATGCTTCAGCATACTAAGACATTTTAGACAATTCCATGCTCCCAACTTTGTGGGAACAGTTTGGGGATGGCCCCTTCCTGTTCCAACATGACTGCACACCAGTGCACAAAGCAAGGTCCAAAAAGACATGGATGAGTGAATTTGGTGTGGAGGAACTTTACTGGCCTGCACAGAGTCCTGACCTCAACCCGATAGAACACTTGTTGAATTAGAGCGGAGACTGCGAGCCAGGCCTTCTCGCCAACATCGCTGCCTGACCTCACAAATGCGCTTCTAGAAGAATGGTCAAAAATTCCCATAAACACACTCCTAAACCTTGTGGAAAGCCTTCCCAGAAGAGCTGAAGCTGCTATAGCTGCAAAGGGTGGGCCAACTCTATATTAAACCCTATGGATTAAGAATGGGATGTCATTAAAGTTCATGTGCATGTAAAGGCAGGCGTCCCAAAACTTTTGGCTATATGTGTGTGTGTGTGTGTGTGTGTGTGTATGTGTATATATATATATATATATATATAATAGGCATAATGTTAGGACAGTTGAAACACTGCAATTGTTGGAATCTTTCCCTCAAAATAATGCTAAGCTTAAAAATCGAATGTTGTAAAGATGTCAGAAATGACTGCTGTGTTGTGCAGCTCACCTGGGTGAAGTCATCCTGGGCAGAGGGCAGGTCTGTGGCGAGGAAAGTATTCCCTTCATGCTTTTCCAGCTGTTCTCCATGTACCACTGTTGTTTGGACCACCTGTCTGACCTCTTCACCTACAGCAGACTCCCCCTTTGAAGCTGACATGCCATCTTGCTCAAGGAAAGTCACCTGAAATTAAACAAAAGACACCTTTTAATTCAGCAGAACTCTTTAAGTGCCAATAATTGATTAAGTTAACTAAATCAAGTGTAGCGTCTAGATCGATCAAACACACAATTGTAAAAGTCAATATTCACAATATGCAGACTCCATAATGTCTGCAGATCCGGACGCTCCTCAACCGCTAAGGAAATTTGCAAGTATTGTACATTTGAACACTAAATGGCAATTTAGTATTAAATACATATATATTTTTAAAAAACTTGCTACGAGCTGGTGAAACTGGGACTTGACACAGCACTTGCAGCTCATGTTGATTTGATTGCTTCTACTATTCTCATTTGTAAGTCGCTTTGGAGAAAAGCGTCAGCTAAATGACTTAATGTAATGTAAATGTATTAAGTTTGAACCCCTTTGGTTGCTTAAGAGTGAGAAACTGATGGTTCTTCCAGCTCGTTAAATTACTTTATCATAGCTCCTTTCCCCTGTTATGCAATCAAATTAATTTCCACTCTATCATTTCCCATGTATGCGTGAATTGTATGTCTGTGTGTGTTTAGTCTAGCTATGTGTTCGTGATTTAGATAAATAAAACTTGTGTGCACATTCTTGCGAGTTGATTCTGATCTGCTTATTAAACCAAATGTCACTGATAATGATTACGATCACAGATACGTGCTAAGAAAGCGATATTTTTCTGTGGCCAGGAAAAATACCCTTTCTCAAGAGTTGATAGACAATCAATAATGTGCTCCCTGGCCGAACAGATTAATTAATAACGAGTTATGATTAATTATTCATATTTCCGTTTTTAGCTAATTCGCTACACAAGTTAACTGTAATCAAAATTACTTAATATTACATTTATATTAAGTCTTTTATTTTTTTTATCTTGCATTTCATGATGAGTGGCAGCATCACACACCTCTGTCTCATGTCCTTCGCTCTTCAATACTGTCCTCTTCATTACTTTTGAATATCCATCACCTGGTGCTGCCTTGACAGGCTGCTGAGCAGAGCCCTCCACCCTCACCTGCTCTGTCTCCACCCCATCAGATGACACACACCGTCGAATGACCTTCCTGGTCACCTGAGTAGGTAAGAGAGTGAGGTAAACACATTTGAATGGAAATAATGCATTTAACACAAGTCCTTCTGGATCAGTTGCTCTCCTCTTGAATTGCACCTGCACTCAGAGTATCACATTGACAGTGAAAGCAAAGAAAAAAACCATTTTAAGTAAATAAAAGTAAAATAAAAATGTAAGACAGAGGTTATCTAGAGGACATTAACAAGAAAGCTCAGAATATATATGGATGGATGGAGGGACTGGATGGATACTGTGAATATTGGATGTTTACCTTCTTCACAACTAAGTTTCCCTGTGCATCTGTGTATTGCTCTTCTGTTACCGACTGTGGAGGGATATCTGGAACATCATCACCCTGTAGAAGAAACCAGACACACATTCAATACATGTCACCTGCTAAAGCAGTGTTCGCCATAAGAGGAAACAGCTGCCCTGGCTTGGGTAAAGGTTAGGGTTAGCAAAAGAGGAATAATAAAGAAACAGTGATGAAAACATTTATCCAATATAGAAAGAAGAACACATCATGTAGAAGTTGTCCATTTTATGATGATCAAGGGTCAACTACTCCATCAGAATAGTATATGGGAAAGCATACAAGGCTCTTAGTTTAAAATGGACAAGTTCTACCAACAATTAAGGAGCAGGGAGGTTAAGTCACAGCTGAAAATGCAGGATTTTAAAATCATGTCAGTTTCTGAAATAAATTGTAGAGCTGCATGAAAAACCATCGCACAACAGTTTGGCACCCAACGTTGCAAACCAAGTGTTTGTTAAGAACCTCTGCTTTCACACTGAACCTCAAAAATAGAGCAAGCAATCCTTAGTTACAGATGTACCTGAATAATTACTCTCCTTCGCACCACTCTGGTGGTCAGCACATCCTCATCAGAGCTATCCGACAGGACACCTAATGCATCATCAATCTCCTAACCAAACAGCATGTATGAAAAATCATGCAATAAAATAAGATTAAAATGTACATGAAATGTATAAAACATAAAAATGTTTATGTAAATACATTTAACAAATTAATGTAATGCTGCCCCCTCTGCTAAAGTAGCTTAAGACCAAACATTATTAGAATCTGTCAAATGGCAATTTTATTTATTTATTTGTTGTTTAATCAAAAACACGATGGAAAACAAGAGAAGGGGCAACAAAACATTGTTAACTTGACACAACATGCACCATTTTTAAACAGACTTCTTGTATGAAACAATTATCTGGTAAGCAAGTCACTTCTAAATCCATTGCTTAGTTGTTCTAGTTCTACATATCTATGGAAAATAACTTAATTGTTATGTATATTATGATATATTTATGCTTTGCTTGCAAAATCCTGCATATTTAGACTATATGACCTTACAATGTCATAAATGTAGTACATGCATTAGCACTATCTAAACAAGCTGACAGCGATTATGATGGTGTTAAGGTATGAATGTGACATGATCATGTTTTTTATTTTTGAGTAAAATCAAGTTTGTCAGGTTTTTCAATCCACCTAATTAGTGAAATTGTTAATTCAAAGAAACCAAACACCATCCCTTCAGCATACTTATTCAGCGGGAAATGGATTAGGGTAGATCAGAGAAGGATGGGGGGAGAGGGAGGTCATGCTGAGGATGCTTACCCTCCTCAGATCATCATCATCATCATCATTATATTCAGCCCTTCCTCGAGGAGGAAGCTCCTGAGGAAATTGTGCAGAAGATTCAAGACTTTTCTGGCTTAAAAAGACTTTCTCTTCTGCATCATCGTTGGGTTCTTGGATGATGAGAGAATCCTCAAAATCTTCACTGTCTGATGACCTGACTGACAAACGAGGGCTCTCATGGGATGATAGTGCTGAGGCACTTCTGACATTTGGTTGTTGTTGCAGTTCATGAATAGTAGACCTCAAGACTTTATTACTAAGTGCCATGGTGCCTTTCCAGGGTTCGTCGTCTTCAGAATAATCTGAGATGGTCTGTTTGCAGTCGAAAAAAGCCTCAATATCAGAGTCATCATGTTGATGATCAATGCTTAGTAAGTCTTTGGGTTTTGGTTTTTCAGTGTTGGCAGGTTTTGGCACATCAGTGTCTTCTAATTCCTTATGTTCACCCAGATCAGTTTGAGATGTAGCTGACTCCATTAATGTTTTTTCAATTGATAGTAGTTCCCCTGTAAATTTGTCTTGGGATACACCAAGAATTAATGAAACACTCACCTCAGAGTTGACTGGTTGATCAGATAATGGCTGTTCTGGTTGAACTGTTTTCTTAAGTTCCTCAAGCACTAAATTCATGTTAAACACAGAGGGTTCAGAAGAGTCAGAGAGACAACAGTCAGAATGTTTTTCCTCTGATTGTTGGGATATTGCACCAGACATAGCTGAGTCTGACTGTAGCCATTTGAAATCTTTGGAAGGTAAGGCCTTGCCACTGCCATCCTGAGAGTGCGGTAAATCTAGTACTGCCTCATGGGAAACAGGTTTCTCAACTGCTGGATTCATGTTCAGAGTGAGTACCAAGGGTTCAGAAGTCTCAGAAAGACAACGGTCAATATGCTTTTCTTCTGACTGTTGGGTTGCACCCGAGATAAAGGATTCAGACTGCGGACGTTTTAAACCTTTGGACACCACTGCCTCTTGTGCAATAGGTTTCTTAGTAGTTGCTGATCCAAGTTCAGAAGGCTTCTCCCTGAAGTCGAAATGTTGACAAGCTATGACTGTTTCTGACAGTAGTTGTTCGGAATCTTTGGAAGGTAAGGCCTTGTCACTGCCATCCTGAGAGAGCGGTAAATCTAGTACTGCCTCCTGGGAAACAGGTCTCTCAACTACTGGATTCATGTTCAGAGTGAGTACCAAGGGTTCAGAAGTCTCAGAAAGACAACGGTCAATATCCTTTTCTTCTGACTGTTGGGTTGCACCCGAGATAAATGATTCAGACTGTGGTTGTTTTAAACCTTTGGGCACCACTGCCTCCTGTGCAACAGGTTCCTTAGTAGTTGCTGATCCAAGTTCAGAAGACTTCTCATTGAAGTCAAAATGTTGACAAGCTATGACTGTTTCTGACAGTAGTTGTTTGGAATCTTTGGAAGGTAAGGTCTTGTCACTGCCATCCTGAGAGAGCGGTAAATCCAGTACTGCCTCCTGGGAAACAGGTCTCTCAACTGCTGGATTCATGTTCAAAGTGGGTACCAAGGGTTCAGAAGACTCAGAAAGACAACGGTCAATATGCTTTTTTTCTGACTGTTGGGTTACACCAGAGATAAATGATTCAGACTGTGGTCGTTTTAAACCTTTGGGCACCACTGCCTCCTGTGCAACAGGTTCCTTAGTAGTTGCTGATCCAAGTTCAGAAGACTTCTCATTGAAGTCAAAATGTTGACAAGCTAGGACTGTTTCTGACAGTAGTTGTTCAGAATCTTTGGAAGGCAAGGCCTTGTCACTGCCATCCTGAGAGAGCGGTAAATCTAGTACTGCCTCCTGGGAAACAGGTTTCTCAACTGCTGGATTCCTGTTCAGAGTGGGTACCAAGGGTTCAGAAGACTCAGAAAGACAACGGTCAATATGCTTTTCTTCTGACTGTTGGGTTGGATCGGAGATTACCGATTCAGACTGAGGCCGTTTTAAATCTTTGGACACCACTGCCTCCTGTGCAACAGGTTCCTTATTAGTTGCTGATCCAAGTTTAGAAGACTTCTCCCTGAAATCAAAATGGTGACAAGCTATGACTGTTTCTGGTGTTTGTGGACTGAGGTCAGAGCTACAAAAAGAAGAAGTTTGACTCAGGTGTGCAGTTTCCCTTTGAATCCACAAGTCTGGGTCAGTCTCAGATTGGGACAACAGTTCTCTCTTAAATCCATGACTGTCGTCTATGAGAGGTTCAATGGTTGAATCCAATTGTGTATTTACGTTTCCCGCCTCAGGACAATATATATCTTCCTGATCATCAGAATGGTCTCCTATGGTTTCTGGCTTTTGCTCTGGAGACTCTATTAGTTGCAGATATAGTTCCTGTTCACAGGAATCAGTTTGTGGTCCTATCCTAGGATCAACTTCGGGCTCTGAAGGTTGCAGTGGGGAGCTGTTGGTATCAGATTGTACTTGATTTAAAATTGTGATCTCATAATGAGTAGGTGACTGCAGTATTGCAGAGTCAATTGTAGGAGAGGATTCAACTACATTTTGATCTACTACTCTAAGGCTTTGCAATGAAGCAACTGGATCCAAATCACTAAACGTTTCTGGGGTAAAAAAGACCTGATCTGATTCCGGAGAGTCCTTAATGAGGTCTGGAGTCACTCTTGAAAGCCCTGGATTCACTTCAGCATTGTGTGAGAGAGTTTCATCAGTCTCCCTCACGAAAGCATGAGGGGAAAGTGAAGGACTAATATTTTGGCCTAGTATTTGGTTGCTCTCAGGAACCAATCTATTAACTTCACATGGTTTGCTTTCATAGTATGAAGAAGACTGTATGGTGTTTGAAGTTTTATTAGATTCAAAGAGTTGTGCCTCTTTGAATGTTTGTAATGATTTTTCATTGCTTTCTAAATCACTTTTTTCATTGCTTTCTAAATCACTTTTTTCATATACAGGTGACACTTGTTCTTGGATTTGATTTTCTTCTTCTTGACTCACTGGTGAAGTGTGTTGTAGTAGGTCTGGTACTGTGTGTCCAGGTTCAACTGCTGGCAAAACAACTGAATTTTCACCAGACGAAAATCTCGTAATAGATACCTGACTGAAATCAAAGGCATTTTGAGATCCCTTGTTTGTTGATTGTTGGTGGAATTCGGACTGACTCCTCAAACTGACTGGTGATGAAGAGAGACAAGCATTTTCATTGTCTGAAAGGTCACCCTGAACTTGATTTTCCTCCTCAGATGCTGCTGAAACCTACGGGATAAATTATATGAGGTATGGAAAAGTATGACATGGAAAAAGAGATTATATTGAAGGGATATTTACAATCAGAGACAAACAACACAGGCAAAGACCATCAGTTCATTTTAGAAACATATCAATGTAACCATTCTGTAATCATTTCTATTCAGGCAGGTCAAGAGAGCAGTCTAGAATCATCAGTTGAGTAGTGTGTGTTTCTTCCTGGAACAACATTCAACTTTCCTTTTTTCTCTCTCTCTCTCTTTTTTTTGTCATCTAGAAAACTAAATCCCTGTTGAAGGATTCTTGTCAGTAATGGTCAACCCTCATGTTATGCATCAAATGCACAATGCCATTAACTTACTTCTTCATCTGCAGATTCCTTTGTAGATTCTTTCCTGACCTCTTGAAACAGCCATGGATTGGTGAAGCTTTCCCTAGGAGACATTGAGATTGGAAAGTGAATGACCAGGTGTTGTACTACCAGAAGTCTGATTAACAGATTAACAGTAATCATCAGTGTAAATGTCATTTCAGAAAAGTAGCTCTGTGAACCACTCACTGATTGATCTCCAGTTCCTCCATCAGATCCCCATGAATGCTCTCTGAATGGGTGTTTCCCATTGTTTCAGCCCATGAGGGAATGTCAAGGAGAGAGGCCACAGATAAGTCTTCTTCTGACACAGCTGGAGGATGCCTTTGTGAAGTCTCCACTCTCCGCACCACCCGAAGACTGTCAACATCCTCTTGGACAGATGAGAGAGCTACAAAAGACAAAAACATCCAATTTGAAACTCTAAGACTTTAGACTAAGACAATACCTGAAGACTTCTTTTTAAGGTTTACATCTTGCATTTCACATCTATATGCAAAACAAGAATGTGCTTAATGCATTGTCCTACCTTCACTGTGGTCTAAGGTCCTTTCAATCTCTGCATATGTTCTTGAGGTTTGCTCCTGGATTGACTTGTGCATTTGAATCTCAATAAGATGGACAATGTCCATGCGATTTATTTTAGTGAGTCTTTTAATCAATGTATCTTCTGTGGAAGTTGAGACATAATTAGAATCTATTATTTAAAATGCACTTTAAGCATTTTATACATTCTATGATTTTCATTTTGACTGATAAGAGTGATTAAGAACAGGACTCACCAGTTGCATGCTTTCCTTCTCTCTCTACCCAGCGCTGCAAAAGGGCATGACTCTGCTCTTGTAGTGAATTTGGGTTTTCAGCACGCACTTGCTGAATCTCATCTTCATTGAACTCCAACTCCTTGGCCAGTTCTGAAAAGAAATGTCCACTTATGTATTTGCATCTTGTTGATATTCTGACAACTTCATACTGACATACTCACCTGTCCAGCTAAAACCTAGAAGGTCAGCAATGATGGCCAAAGTCTCTTCTTTCCTATCTGCATCATCATGCCAGTCCACTATAAACATCAAATTATTTTTCATTAATATTTAATGATAGAAATGCATTCAAAACTGAAAAAAACCTTCAAACATCAAAATCCCATTCATTTGCTATATGAACTACTTTGACAGCTAATGGACTATTTATGACTATATTATGGGATGTGCACTATCGGTATTTGAGATATCACATAAATGTGTGACTACAGTTGTTAAGTCTTTTTCTCTTTGTAAATTATTTCCAAATTTATTTAAACTTCTATTAGTGGCACTCAAAGAGTAAAAATGGTAAAGCTGGGTTGTAATTTTACATATTTCTTAATAGTATGAATGTATAGACAACAGTGACTGAAGATCTATATAATTACTGTTTATATTATATAGATCTAGTTATATAAGTTATATAATATTAAATACCACCATATATTCTTTTAAAACTTTTTACACAAAAATGTGCCATTGTGATGGTTGTTTTATTATTCCTCAGATGAAACATGCAGTAGTGGGCATGCATTGCACAATTGTATTATTATCAAACAAATGTAGAGCCAGTCAATCTTGAGATTTCAGTTTTTATGTACACACTGATATGCAAATTAATAAAACATGACATAAAAAAGTCACAAAACATGACACACACAAACACGCAGAAACCATTGAGATGAGACAAAGTACAGCACAAAACACCACAAACAAAAATCACAGGACAACACAGAACAACAAATAAAATAAAAAACAAAAGAAAAGAGACTTGCATGAAGTTAAGGTCAATTTTGGAGCAAGTAATACGGGGGGCAAGTGCCAAGTAGAGGTACCTTTACTTTGGTCTGGGGTAGTGCTGTCTGAGATTCTCTGCATCTGTGTCTCCACACAATCCTCCCAGTAGGTCCTTGACTCAAAGACTTCATCGCCTACGGACGGGGGTCGAATTGCTTTCAAACTACTTTCTGTCCCTAAATCAACAGATGTTCTGTCTCCTTTTGTTTCAACGCACTCTGTGTTCCTTGAAGGGTATAATTCCTGAAAGATTTTGGCAGGAAGTTCAGGTTGACTGGATGCAGAATACTGTGGAGGAGCCTGTGTTGGTGAAACAGGCATCTGGGAGGATGAAGTCTTTGGTTTGGTGTAGTTGCTTTCTATATTAGTGTGATCATCCACAACAGACATGGACCATTCTGAGACACCAATATCTGCCTCAGATTTAGGCCTTTGATTCTGCTCAATGGAGTCCCCTTGTCCTAAAATTTGGTCAAAGCTGGCTGCTTTCACAGCAATTTTTGGCTTAGATGTTGTGTCTTCAATTTCAGCAGCAATGCCTTCGAATGGAATGAATATTGAAGGTAATGTCTGGAATTGCTCTTGACCAACACTATGAGCTGAGGCACTAGGGGAAATCGTTGATACTTGGGTGGATATGGGCATTTCAACAACAGAATGCTGTTCATCTTCTACTGAGGAGTCTGAGGATTCCAGGTCTTGCTCAGAATAAACTGTTCGTGTTACTGTATAAGTGGCAGTGTCAACATTCGGTATCAGTGTGTCTTCATGGATTCCATTATCCTCTGTAGGGCTCTTTGGTTCATACTGTATAGGGAATTCAATCGGTTCTGGATGTTCTTGATTAACAATCTTGGTTTCAGTTTTACTAAAGCCATCAGACATTGCATCAGGTTCATCAGTATACCTATCTTGATGCACTAAACCATCTGCAGTCATCTCAAATGAAGCTACTGCAACAGACTCACTAGCATTGAAACTGACTTCAAATTCTTCACTTGGATCTTCATTTATCGGGAAAAAGACTAATCTTTCTTCCTCTTCCTCAATTGTCCTTTTTGTCATGTCAATGGCTCCACCTCTGGTCATCTCAAATAGCTTTCCCTCTTGGAAGAGGAAAGGATTTGGTGTCCCCTCTTCAGTAGGGGTGCGTCCTGGAGTTGTGTCAGGTGTGGTTCCATGGGATTGTCTGTCTGTACACAAAGCCAGTATTTTCTGCTCCTCAGCCTCAATTTGTGCATCAAATGCCTCGTCATCTTCCACTTCAGCACTCCAGGGAACCAAGTCTCTTGGAATAGATACTGAAATTTCTTCTGGCTTTCCTTCATTGTCCTCTTCATAAATACAAAAATCTGTCTGGGATTCATTCTGCACTTCCTTTGCTGCAGTAGTAGTACCTACAATATCAATAGAAGAAACTAGTTCTAGCACTTTTTCAGAAGTTGGGCTCTCACCAGGAGACTTAGAATCAACATCACCATCCATCTCAGTGCCTGTTTTGCTCTCTGCTGATGTAATAATGAGATCCTCCTCAGGTGTAGTCTCACCGATCACTATACTATGGTACTCTGAAGGGAACTGTTCATAGTCTTCCTCTTTGTTTACATGTGTTTGCAAAGATAGTATGTCTGTGCATGTCTGTAAATCCACAGTCTTCAAGTGGGTATGGTCCTGCTCACCTTTGTCCATGGTTTCTAAAACCTCACTGGTTACTCCTGAGACCTTGTGAGGCGACTCATCCAACTCAGGCCTATCATAATCATCATCAGACCATGAAGATTGTAAAGGTAATACTGGACCAGATTCAGTCAGATTCTCCAAGTACTGCTCTTCTGATTCTTTTGTTGACATTGTGTTGAAGTCTACTGGACTTTTATGTGGTGACAGCACTTCTACTTTTAGTTGTTTAGAATCACAATCAAAATCAAATTTTACCTTTTTAACTTTTGCATCCTTTTCCATTTCATCAAATGTTTTGATCTTTGCAGCCATCTTAAACATCTCTTCTTCTGGAGTGAATTGCCTTTGTAAAGCGTCAAAATCCTCACTATCAAGTACTTCTTTTTGCTCCAGGGTCATGGAAAAGAACTGCATATCTGGGGTCTCATGGGACCCTTGGGATGACTCACTTTCTTGTTCAGAAATGATTTCTTTTTCTACATTTTCCCTGGAATCAGAAACGAAAGCCTGACTTGTTGAAAAGATCCTGTCAATATAACTTAATTGTCCATATTCCTGCCCAGTGGGACTTCCCTCTAAAGAGTCTTGACATGGGGACTCCTTGTTTGGGCTTGGCTCAATAGAGTCTGGCGTTTTTTGAGATGACCTATCTTCTCTGATGGGAGTAGTCTCAAGTGAGTCTGTTCTACCGAGAGTTTTAGAGTCACTTATAGTTGCAGGCTGCAGAGAACCCAAACTAGAAGGTCTGTCTAGTGCATCTTGACTGTGAATGCAATGTTGAGGCATCTTAGACTCAGTGATTACATTAAATTCTGTTGGCTTCATAGTATCTCTACAAGATGGGTCACTTTTCATATCATGTGCAGATGTTTCACTGTCCCATTTCATAACTGTAATTGTGTCTTGAATTATTGCCTTTGAATTAGCAGAGGATGGTGACTCAGTTTTGGTGGATGGAGAAAGTGAGTCCATTTCAAAGTCATCATTGGATGAAGAATCAATTTTGGTGAAAAGGGAAGGTGATTCAATTTTAAAATAAGATGATGGTGATTCAGTCTTGCTTTTTATGGTGGTTACTGAACATAATTGGGCACTCTTGTCACTCTCTGCTCTTTCATGTGATGTCACCAAAATTGATTGGTAAGGTGTCTCCTTAGCCTCTTGACATCTGACTTCTGTTTCTTCAGTAGTTGTACTGGAAGACAAGACAAGGATTTCAGGACTACTTTGAGGGGTTTCAGCAAGTCCCTCATGCTTCTCACTGTCACCTGTGCTGGAGCGAGGAGTCCTAGTCCCTATACTATTGCCAGGAGAGTCTACCAAGGCCTCATGTTTGTCACTATCAGGACTTTCTTCAGATGCTCCATGTATTTCACTTTTAAGTAAAGGCTCACCTTGCACCATTGCAGTAGCAAATGCAGTAATTATATTTGATTTACTTGGATCCACAGCTACCTGGTGTATCTGCTCCTCATCGTCTGAAGAAAGGCCATCAATGCTCATTAAATAGCGTTTACTTGCTTCAGCTGATCTCCGTCTAAAGAGTAGATATTCAGGACTGTCCTCAAGTTCCGCCTTAATATCTGCACTGAAGTCCTCTGATGGTTTCCTCTCTGGGCTGATCTGAGGTTCCACAGACAATTTCCTGTTCTGGCAGACGTTATTTTCATAAAACATTTTCTCGGGTAGCAGCCCTGGGTCTTCATTTCCTAATAGCTCAGAAATTTGTTGTTCCTCAGTCTCAAATTTCCCTTGTTCCTGAGATGGTTTTCTATTTTGGTCAACTGTTGTAAGCTTAGAGATCTGGTCTTCTGGAGAGCTTTCCTCTTCAAAGTTAAGGATAATGTTGGAAGTCACAACTGGATCACTTTCTTTATTTTGTGTGAACAAAGTACTGTTTAAGGTTGTCAATGGTTTTTCATTTAGTGTTTCACCATCATCGATCATTGGTTTATGTTGAATTGTGTTTGGGTCAAAACATGATTCTTGAATGATCTTGTTTTCTACAACATTTTTTTCTTGTAAATGTAGGGTTGATACTGTCATTTGGTTATCATATGTTGGAGGAACATGCATAATATCAGAACTTGCCGCTTCAAAGGTTACAGTTGTAATTGCTCTTTCTTGTAAACCTTGTGTTGTTACTGTCAAATGGCTGTCACATGTCGGAGGAATCTGCATTATAATAGGACTTTCCGCATCAGAGGTCACAGTCGTAATTGCACTTTCTTGTAAATGTTGAGTTGTTACTGTCATTTGGTTATTATATGTTGGGAGAACCTGCATCACATCAGAAGTTGCTGCTTCAGAAGTCACAGTTGTAATTGCTCTTTCTTGTAAATCTTGGGTTGTTACTGTCAAGTGGCTGTCACATGTCGGAGGAATCTGCATTACAACAGGACTTGCCGCTTCAGAGGTCACAGTCGTAATTGCACTTTCTTGTAAATGTTGAGTTGTTAGAGTCATTTGGTTATCACATGTTGGGGGAACCTGCATCACATCAGAAGATGCCGCTTCAGAGGTCACAGTCGTAATTGCACTTTCTTGTAAATGTTGAGTTGTTACTGTCATTTGGTTATCATATGTTGGAGGAACATGCATAATATCAGAACTTGCCGCTTCAAAGGTTACAGTTGTAATTGCTCTTTCTTGTAAATCTTGGGTTGTTACGGTCAATTGGCTGTCACGTGTCGGAGGAATCTGCGTTACAATAGGACTTGCCGCTTCAGAGGTCACAGTCGTAATTGAACTTTCTTGTAAATGTTGAGTTGTTGCTGTCATTTGGTTATCATATGTTGGGAGAACCTGCATCACATCAGAAGTTGCTGCTTCAGAGGTCACAGTTGTAATTGCTCTTTCTTGTAAACCTTGTGTTGTTACTGTCAAATGGCTGTCACATGTCGGAGGAATCTGCATTATAATAGGACTTTCCGCTTCAGAGGTCACAGTCGTAATTGCACTTTCTTGTAAATGTTGAGCTGTTACTGTCATTTGGTTATCATATGTTGGGGGAACCTGCATCACATCAGAAGATGCTGCTTCAGAGGTCACAGTCGTAATTGCACTTTCTTGTAGATGTTGAGTTGTTACTGTCATTTGGTTATCATATGTTGGGGGAACCTGCATGACATCAGAAGTTGCTGTTTCAGAGGTTACAGCTGTAATTACTTTATGTTCAAAAAGTCCAGACTTGCTTTTTGATGGATCTTGGCCAGTCTGAAATGCCTTCATCAGCTCTCTTACAGACATGGTTTCCTCCAGTCTTTCTGTCTGTGACTTTGGAGATTTGGGAGGAAGCTTGGTTGATTTTTCTGTCTCNTATCATATGTTGGGGGAACCTGCATGACATCAGAAGTTGCTGTTTCAGAGGTTACAGCTGTAATTACTTTATGTTCAAAAAGTCCAGACTTGCTTTTTGATGGATCTTGGCCAGTCTGAAATGCCTTCATCAGCTCTCTTACAGACATGGTTTCCTCCAGTCTTTCTGTCTGTGACTTTGGAGATTTGGGGGATTTTGGAGGAAGCTTGGTTGATTTTTCTGTCTCTGTGTCATATAATTGACCCTGGGAAATATTCACTTTTTGGGATTTCCACTTTTGACTTTCCACCTCCTTTTCTTCTTCAACCTTCATCTGCAGTGCCTTAACCCTGTCTTTAATGGATCCAATTGGAGTTTCTACAACTCTAGGAGACACAGGAACAGATCCAAAGACAGGTTCAGATCCACCAATAACTGCATCTTCATCAAGAGACTCCTCAGACTGACTCCTACTCATCCTTTCCAGGTCATCTTCAGAACTGCCACTTGCAAACTCCCTCTCTTTACGCCTTTTCCTTACTGGCTTTTTGATTTCTGCTGGACGGTGTTTACCACGGGCAACAAATACCTCTTTAAAGCTTTCTTGAACAATCTCTACGTCTTGTGGATGATTAAATGGTACAGGTTCCTGCAGGCACTGTTCTATGTCACTGCTGAGATACGAAACCATACCTGACATATCCTTCTTAGGAGAAGAACTTGATTTAGTGTCTCTTGTGATTCGAACTTCCTGAATGAATGTCTCTTGGACTTCAGTGATGTTTTTCCTTTTGGATTCCTCAACATCTGTCTCACTGAGAAGTACCCACTCCTCATCATCAATGGTTACAGATATCCCAATAGCACCTTCTCTCTTTGTTTGATCCATTGTTTCCACACGGAGGATCTCTTCTACCTTTTCTAGGTCCTCTTTCACTTTTTCAACAATTTCAAATGGCTCATCCTCTTCGTCATCCTCAGTCTTGTCTGATCGCTCTCTGGCATCCAAGGAGCACGATTTTTCAGAGGTCAGAAGGACTGACACTTTAATCAGGTCCTTCTTCATATCGGACACCTCTGAAAGCAGATCTGGACTTGCGAGTGTGGCAGGATCATGCATGATTTGCATCATGGAAAGCTCTGTTGACTCAGATCCATCATAATCTTCCATTTTAACAGCACAAAGAGTTGTTTAAAAGAACAGAGGGGGAAATGAAGAGGGCAAAAGACATTGGAAAACTAGTCAGGGCAGGAGCAATACAAATTGTCTTCAATTTAGATGATGAGGAAACTACTTGACAGAATGACGAACATCGCTAAATTTATCTAGATTTGGATCCAAAGGATTTGGGAAGGCATGGAAGCAGTTAAGCGAAGCAAAAAATAATTACAGAGTGAGGGGAGGAAATGGGCAGGAAATAACTTGCTTAAATACATTATATTGATTCAAGTATCCACTCATACACTTACACAAGAGGAAAAGTATAAAGAAAAACAAAGAGAAAGTATAAGTAATACAGAAATCTGTGCACAAAGAACAAATGGGGAAAGTAATCATAACACAGAGTGGAGCTGTACCAATGAGGCATCTCAAGATTGTTCTCGACATGAAGAACTCATGTCAACACAAAAACACAGAAAGCATGTTCAAAGCCCTTAAAAACAGCACTGAGATACAATCAGAGGCTTTTCCCATAAAACACTTTAGAATTATCAAATGCTATGGCTTTTTTAGTTATGCAGATCTTTGAGTCAATCATGGAGTTGTTTAACATATGGGAATTTGTTAAAAGACTGAGGTAAATGATAAGGAAAATTTAGGAAAGCAAAAAAACAAACAAAAATAAAAGTGAATCAAATCAAATAATGTGAATGACAGGGATAAAAAAAAAGTCACAAATTATGCATATTTTCAAAAAGATTATCCACGCAAACAGGCTGAGCAGACACACTCACACACATACATATACAATAATATAATATGTGTAAGTCAAGTTATTTCCATGCAAGGGAAATGATCCATGCAAAGGTGACTTTTGGCAAGCAAATTATGAATTATGTGGTTTCATTACAGGCAAAATAATATGTGCCTGGACAATGTGATTTTTTTTTTTCGGGGAGTATGGTTTGTTTTCCAGTATCTCTTTTGGCATGTAACACATTTTATTTTAAACTCATTAAACATTTTAGAAACCAACATGCCAGAAGTAAGATACCATTGTGAGAGAATATAATTGAATGTAATGTTTTATGAGAACAGCAGACCATAAAAATAAAAATGGAAGAAGGGATGTTTATCAGCCATAGCACAGCAATCAGGGATCCACAAATACAATTTCAGTTAAAATCACTTATAAATATGTTTTCTATAATATTTCAATTACATGTACTATTACATTAGTAACCTACAGTTACTAATGTGAGAAAACGCTGTATATACACTTCTGGGCATAAAGGAAAATATGGGCCAAGCCACAAATGGCAAAATATTTAGTGGTCTTTTAATGGTCTTAACCATTTTAATCACAAATCACTGGTCAGGAAGTTAGCAAGAATTGCTCAAACACTGTAGATAAAGTAACTTAGCACACAACAGCCTTCCCCTTTGTTTTCTTTAAATGTTTAAGCTGTGTGGATAAACTTGCAGGCAGCTTGTTACAGGAAAAGTCAGTGTTGTTTCACTCAATGTTAATGGCTTCAAACACTTCATGAGTAGTTAAAAAATGTCTCTCACTTCATTTGAATTTAATGTGAGACCAAATATTCACTATAGGCTTCAAATCTGGACTCTGGACCAGGCCTTGGTTGTCTTTGCAATTTGGGAAGGAGCATTGTCTTGTTGAAAAATAACATCTGATTATTCCTCTTTAGATAACTTTTTATTTGTGGGAAGCAAGCCATTCTGCAATATTCTCCAGTACTCCAAAGCATTAAATGACTTTTCATGGTAAAGTAGCTCACCAATGCCTGCACCTAAAAAGGCTCCCCAAACAATCTTCTTCCATGCCTCATTGTGGTAAAGATTCATTTATCATTATATTTCTCACCAGATTTTCAGAGACACCACCCTGGATCATCACCACGCAACTTGTGTTTCATTGTGATTCTTCACTTCACAAAACTCTGCTGAACCACTCTGAATCAAACTTACCATATTCTGACAAAAATATTGGAACATCTTTGATGTTTTTCTGAGACAGCCATGGCTTTTTTAAGTAGTGCATTTCCATTAATTTTGCTAATTTCCTGGCCAATAATTTGTGGTTAAGACAATTAAAAGCTTAGTGTTAAGCCATTTTGGGCTTGGCTCCTTTTTTAACCCAGGAGTGCATAATTTTCAATTTAATTAAACTAATGACTTAAATATTGCTTACATTTCTCATGTGTCTTCTCACTCTATAAAGAAATTAGATTGAAACAGAGAAAGTTAATAGCATTGAAAACGTAAATTCCTTAACTTTTCTTTTTGCAAAGAAAACATTAAAAATAAATTGTTCTTAAATGTTAAAATAGGCATTTACCTCCTCATCTGCATCTTGGTCAGAATCAGAATCCTTAAAAAGAGTAAGAGTAAAAATCAAATGTCATTAAATTTGGCTAAACTAAATGTAATTTGAATAAAAGATACTGGCTTTTTTGTGTCTGTATGCATAAGTATATTTGAATTAATATGATAGTTAAGTGTGTTTGAACTTACCTTTGAGTAGACAGGTAGGCAGATGTTCAGGTTGCATATTGCATTGTGGTTTAGACTGCGATATGTTCTTGGCTCTTTTGTAAAAGACAATCTGCCACATGGTTCTTGAGTGCTGTCACGAATCTGTTGAAACAACCAGTCTGTGACTTTGCTGACTACCAACTGACATTTGCACAATACTGTGGCATCATATTTCAACTAGTAAGGGGCAACGTGAAGTGCTGTAACACATTTGTTTAAAGATTTGTAACTCAGTGCCTTTTTGTGCTATGTGTCTCAAATTTCGAAATAATATCCCCATAGTTATCTACTATAAATAGTTCTTCAAATAACAAAGTGCTTACTTTGATAAATAGAGAAAGACGGTTTTCCTTAAAGGCATAGAAACTGAACACATGGTGTTGTCCACTTTTGGTCAGCGGGACCAGATTTCCAAAGCAGTCGGCAAAGATTGGCTTTCCCTCTAGTACCTGTAGAGATAATTATACCACCATTTAGAAAAGGTTCTTCTCAATGGCACTTTTTGTTGTGACAAGACTAGCTATACCACACTTACCTCAACATCTCGACTACGAGCCACCTCGGTGAAGTTCTCCTGTTGCTCCAGAGTTTTGTCCATCTTATCATCCGTCATACAGAAGCAGCGGAGTCGTGCTTCGATGGGGTCTAAAGTCTTGGCGAATATGACAAACTTGGCCATATAGGGAACACAGATGATCTCACGATACAGCTGACTGGAGAAGTTCACAGACTCCTGGATCTGACGGCAATCTATGAGCCAGAACCTGGGAGAAAAAAACATTTATTTAACGATTTGTCAAATGAAACCTGTCAACAAACAGTTGTCACTGCAACAGAACTCACCTTGCTGATACATTGGTGGTAAATGAAACACACTGGTTGATGAATGTCAGAGGTGTGGATCCAGTAATGTCCTCCCACTGTGCTGGAGTTGTCCCTCCTGAAAAAAAAGAAAATTATTAGAAATTAAAGGTAATAAAATAAAATATAACACAATAATAAAGAGAATAGATACAATACAATACAGTAATACAAATATAGAGAAAAAAATATTTGAACTGTGGGAAGCAAAATTTGAATATTTGAAATATTTGAACCCTTTGAACTGGGCTCAGTGCCCAGTTCAAAGAGAAAGTGGGCTGGATGTGAGGGTCCAAAATGATGGACAAAACTGGATAAACTGGGATAAACTCCTACTCTTTATTCTCACATACCAGTAATGCTACATAGCAGTCGGAGAGTGGGTGTACTGCTGGTCCCGTCACTGGTTGGGCTTTTAGGGACAGGAATAGTCATGGTGATGGGCTTGTGAAACTTGCGTCTTCTGGGTTCCAACGTAACAATTGGGCTGAACGTAGCCTTATTACCCAGGATCTTCCTCACCATATCCTCACTGATGGGCTGGGCCTAATGAAGGATGAGATTGAGATGCGAAATTCAGGATGGACATCTCACTTCATTTTTCAATTCCCTTCATCATTCTCCCTCTAAACAAAGTAGGAGTAATACTGTAAATTGCTAAGTAAATATTTCCGAGAAGAGCGTAACTAGAAAAAAAAGAAATTATTTATTTTTCCATAAAATAACACATTTTAATATTTCTTGATATTTTCAATATAATGCATTAGTATTACTTTTGTAGTGTATTTATAGACCTTTTTTTTTTTACCTTTACTTAAAAAGAAAATTGCTGCTGCATAGAGCTCAATATCAATTGAATCAGTTTTAATGGCACAAAGAAGCTTGCTTGTTCAATCGATCTAGAGTAATAAATAATCATAATAATTGTACAGTGTTGTCCTCAACATAATTTGCGTGAAAATGGTCTAACACATGTCAAAAGCAAAATAAGAAACCTCCTCTTTATACATTATAAGGTCAATGATCAAGACTGCATGGCACACCTGTAGTCCCACGCGTATACGTTTAGTCAGTGCTCCCTCTGGGAACACAGCCTGGACCTGTGGAACAAGTGTGCTGCTTAGCACCCCGCCCTCTGGACCAATCAGGTGACTGTCCTGCTTAATGCGGGACACCACAGCAAAGTATTGTGGGAAATCCCGAGTGATGATGCGGCATATTCGTCTTTTCTCCAGCTCCTCAGGACTGTCCAGTTCTGGTGTGAAAATCACAAATAATGTCTCAACTAAAATTTGCAATTTGTCCAATATAAAATTAGTTGACAAGGGATATTATAAGTACACTCTAAAAAATGCTGGGTTTAAAACAACCCAAGTTGGGTTGAAAATGGACAAACCCAGCGGCTGGGTTAAATGTTTGCCCAACCTGCTGGGTAGTTTTATTTAACCCAAATATTGTTTAAAAATTACTGTATTTCTTGCTTAAAATGAACCCAAAATATGTTGGAAATTAACATTTTATTAATATGTTTAATAAACAAACATTTATTAATACTTTTTTTTAATAATATTTAAACAATAAACATTTATTAAATTGCTTATTAATAAATGCTCATCTTTTTGATTATTATTGTTGCCTCTAGTAATTATGAGTCTGATTTTTAATTTCCAACCTATTTTGGGTTCATTTTAAGCCAGACATATAGTAATTTGTAAACAATTGTTGGGTTAAATAAAATTACCCAGCAGGTTGGGCAAACATTTAACCCAACTGCTGGGTCAAAACAACCCAATCGCTGGGTTTGTCCATTTTCAACCCAACTTGGGTTGTTTTTAACCCAGCATTTTTTAGAGTGTATGATTTAAGGCATGCATTAAATTATACCATTTAGGGTTTATACAAATAAGTGTATTTAAATGGTGAATAATTATGTATGTGTGATAAAATCTCACAAAGAATACACTTCCAATCAAATCCAATCCATTCCAATCCAAACCAGTAGTTCTTTCAAAGGACCAAAGTCTGCATTACCAATTGTATTGTATTTTATGTTAAAGTTGCCACACTTCTGTACTAAATCACCTTTTCAACTAAAGACGTTAACTGTCACACCTATTCTATCGTTCAAATATTTAGGTATTGAGGTAAGTTTAGTCAGTAAGATTTTTTCTAAAGATAAATTAATACTTTAAATAAATTATTCAGTGAAGATGCATTAAATTCATTTATAGTGTTACAAACATTTCTGTTTCAAATAAATGTTGTTCTTTTGAAATTTATATTCAATCAAAGAAAAAAAAAAAAAAAGAGAATGTATCATGGTTTTGACAAAAATATTAAGCAGCACAACTGTTTTCAACATTGATAATAAGAAATGTTTCTTGGGCATCAAATCAGCATATTAGAATAATTTCTGAAGGATCACGTGACACTGAATACTTGAGTAATGATGCTGAAATTACAGCTTTGCCATCACAGGAATACATTATGTGTTAAAATATATTGAAATAGAAAACAGTTAGTTTAAATTTTATTTTACAATACTACTGTTTTTACTGTATTTTTGATCAAATAACAGTGTAACAGTAAATTCAAGGTGTGTTATGTTAGTCAAACAAGTGTCTCTAGGCATTCAGGACACACTCACCTTCGTCCATGCCATTGAGTATTTGATTCAGCTCCTCTTCTGTATGCTCACAGTGATGTTCTCTCCAGCTCTCTCCCGTCTCACTGCGCAGAATCACTAACTCCCTCTCTGTCCCACGCAATGCAGCAAAGTGGGGGATCTCCACTATTACAGGCCTGCAAAATAAGCAGTGTTATTTCAGACGAATTAATGTATGGCTTTAGACTGCTTAAAGTGAGGGTTGTTGTTCAGAAACAGATATTGCATCTGTGGAGGACGACATAAAAACAGGAAAATGCAGCATGCAGCAAGGTAGAAAAAGAGAGTAAACAAAACAATGGATAATGCAATATACAGCATACACACAGCACATGACAAATAGAATTAGAATTACAATAAATATCAAATTTAAAATCAAATGATATCCAAAATGTAACAAGGGAGGAAAAGGTAAATTCATGGAACACCTCTATTTCGGAATGATAAAAACTAACTCACAAAATTATAAAAAAGGACAAAATAAAAAAAAATATGACATCTTGGAGATGGAGGTGTATTTAAAAGAATTAGGGGGAAATGTGACCGGTATCCACAGGATATTTGGCATTAGGGTCTCTCCTACCCGAGGAATTTGGTGCCGGGTGGACCCAGCTGCAGAATTCTGCTGACAAGACTTTCACCCTCATTAAGAGGAGGAGGGGCTGTTGGGAGGTGGAGTTTACTGTTCCGATCGCAGCCATTAAAAAAAGATGTAAAAACAACAAGGCACAATGTGAACCTGATTTACTGAACTCGGACTTAGTGAGAGAGGAACACTGTTGTCATTCCTCCAAACTAAGACAAGTGTCCTAACCAGGTGGGATGAGCCCTAAAAGCTAGACATTAAAAGCATGAGTTTTTGTCATAACCAGCTGTGACATTTTGTTCATCGCTTGGTCTCTATTTCAGCATTATCATGCCCAGCAGTGTTGTTATTGTTTAACTTAAACTAAAACTATTTAAAAAAAACACTGAAAAATTATTCATTCATTTTGCATTCAATTATTCAATCATTTCTGTTAATTAAAATAAAATATAATAAATAACAAATATTAGATGAAAACTTAAACAAAAACTATAAATGCTGCCTGAAATCATCCAATACACAAACCCGATTCCAAAAAAGTTGGGACACTGTACAAATTGTGAATAAAAACAGAATGCAATGATGTGGAAGTTTCAAATGTCAATATTTTATTCAGAATACAACATAGATGACTAATCAAATGTTTAAACTGAGAAAATGTATCATTTTAAGGGAAAAATAAGTTGATTTTAAATTTCATGGCATCAACACATCTCAAAAAAGTTGGGACAAGGCCATGTTTACCACTGTGTGGCATCCCCTCTTCTTTTTATAACAGTCTGCAAACGTTTGGGGACTGAGGAGACAAGTTGCTCAAGTTTAGGAATAGGAATGTTGTCCCATTCTTGTCTAATACAGGCTTCTAGTTGCTCAACTGTCTTAGGTCTTCTTTGTCGCATCTTCCTCTTTATGATGTGCCAAATGTTTTCTATAGGTGAAAGATCTGGACTGCAGGCTGGCCATTTCAGTACCCGGATCCTTCTTCTACACAGCCATGATGTTGTAATTGATGCAGTATGTGGTCTGGCATTGTCATGTTGGAAAACGCAAGGTCTTCCCTGAAAGAGACGACATCTGGATGGGAGCATATGTTGTTCTAGAACTTGGATATACCTTTCAGCACTGATGGTGCCTTTCCAGATGTGTAAGCTACCCATGCCATACGCTCCCATGCAACCCCATACCATCAGAGATGCAGGCTTCTGAACTGAGCGCTGATAACAACTTGGGTTGTCCTTGTCCTCTTTAGTCCGGATGACATGGCGTCCCAGTTTTCCAAAAAGAACTT
>RJVU01075617.1:1640006-1651402 GCA_003731715.1 Anabarilius grahami | reverse complement strand
TTGCAGTTTTGCATTTTGTTGTATCTCGAGTCAACTCATATAATAAAATAACTTTGACTGTTTGCCCTTTTGAACTATAATAACGATTGCTTGTTCAGTGACATGGCCGCTGGCGTTAGCATTACTTATTTGGTCATTTCTGTGCTTTCTGAGCCGAGTCTGACCAAAACTTTAGATATAACAAGACGGTTCATTCATAATGTCATTATAAAAACAGGAGAAAGAAAGTGCGCTCGCATGAGACTGCTGGATACTATTGGACACATAAGCTTTTAAACGCATTTTGAGCGTCATAGAAAACATTCATGTGATTGTTCATCTCAGATTTTGTTGATGATTTGAAATATGTTATTTAAATGCGAGTGTGCAAGGCTGCAAGCAGTTTTTGAGATTTGAAGTTTGTTTGCATTACTGTTGCACACAATAGGAATAGGAAAACTCGATCACCGTTCGCTTGCATTAACTCCGCCCGGTCTGCTTCTGATGGCTGGGGGCACTCGTGTTTTTTCACCTTATTTCCCGGCTCATACTTTGCAAGTTACAAAACACACGCACAGCGCTGACTGACTCCCAACACGGCCTAGTGATCTCCGAATCAGATCGGCTCGGGTATACACACAATGTTAATCAGACCCGGGAACCGAAGTAATAGATTGGGACCCGACCCGGACCCGTCTGACCATTTAAAATATAGACCCGAACCCGTACGGGTCCCGGGTCCTCGGGTCTCGGGTCCTCTTAGTAGACCTCTAATGTGTAGCTCTCATGAAATCCAAAATGAGCCAATATTTGGCATGACATTTCAAAATGTCTCACTTTCAACATTTGATATGTTATCTATATTCTATTGTGAATAAAATATAAGTTTATGAGATTTGTAAATTATTGCATTCCTTTTTTATTCACAATTTGTACAGTGTCCCAACTTTTTTGGAATCGGGTTTGTATGTATACAATCACCCTGAATCTGGTTAGCTGAGTGGTCTTTCCATCCATGCGATATTCTACAAGTATCGCCACTGGAACCGTTTAACTGCTTGAATCACTCTGCTGTCAGCATTCTCACAGCGAGTGTCATGGCAGACGAGCAAACCCACCATATTTTTATAGATACTACTGTAATTTTGTAAAGGAATGTAGTTTTAAGAGCTGTTTTTAGGCGAGAATATAGTTGTTTAGACCTAAGATATGTGATTTATATGTAAACATAGCACCTAGACACTTGTTTTGATGTGAGCTCCAGGCCGTCAGCGACTATTCAGCGCTCATGTACCCCCAGAGAACAGCTTCATCTCGGCCAGTCCTTCAGAAATTTGCCGCTGGCTCTTATGTAGATAGTGTTTAAACATGAGGTATAATTTGTTTTGAGTAAATCAAACGGGCAATCTTTGGTCTTATTAATCTATTACTTGTTCCAGAGCTAATAGATTTGGCTTAAGGGCTATATTAAGTTTCATAACTTTATTTACATTGGAATTTAATCCTGCACCAACTACAGCGCTGCTTTTGTATATTTGACTGAACTGTTTGTCTTTATGAGTAAGTCAGTCAGTCGCAGACTTTTATATTGAAATGGGCTGAAACAAGGAAACAAGGACGTCGTTTTTACTTTAAAAAACATCTTACGAGATGCAACTGATAATGCACTGACTAGCGCTGTCATGGGAATGCCTTAAATGTTAAAAGGACAAAGACAAAGATATCCCTTTCCTTAGCAGACATTCAAACTGATTTGTGATTATGATTGACCTGAAAAATATCAGCTAGGTGCAGGTAATGCACTTGCTTAGTCGATCTCTCTCATAATACTCTACTCAATGAGTTACAATGAGTTTCAATGAAGCGACTCAACGCTCCTTCGTTACAGCCATATCGCACGGCTACTCGTGTGATATTGCTCATTTATATATATATATATATAGATATACAACTATATAAAACAAAATTACTAAAACTTAAACTAAAATAAACTGAAAATATAAAAAATAAAATTTAATTCAAAATAAGAATAAATATTATAATTATATAAATATTACTGAAATAATACTGATACTGAAGCCCCATTCACTGAATCTCATTGGTCCAAAATTCACAAAATAAACATAAAATATTGTCTTATTGGCTGAAATTACATCATACTGCACAGCTGATTCATTGTAGACAAACAAATTGATTGTCGCTGGAAACTAACATCACTCCTGGTTAGGACACGTCGAACATGTTGATATATTGTTCTGCTTTGTCAGTCAAGACAAGACAAAATAGAGAACATATAACTGCACCATACATACACAAAAGTAGACGAAAATGTTCATGGTGATACAGCATAAATGTTTAACATTTGCAGCCCCTTACCCAAGAAACTGGGCTCCAGTGGGTCCAACTTCAATGATCTTGCCAGCGAGCCCTTCTCCCTCCACCATAGGGGGCATAGAGGCCAGTCTGTGCCTCTTCACCAGACGACATGTGACCCGTGTAGGGGCTGAGCACTTTCTAGGTGGCACAATAATGCGTAGGCCATTGTGCCGACAGCCCCGCATGGCTCCACCACGAGCATCCACCATGAAACTGACCAGGAAGCTGTTTATATATATAACAACAGCAAGTGACAATGAAATAATGCTACTTAACTTCTTCATTAAAACTACCCAGAAATGAAATACTACAAAAGTGTGTAAATTCTTGTTTCTAAACTTATGGATGCCACCTCGGTCATGCATTATTACTTTTCTGTCTAATTTCCCAAACTTATTTTATAGGCTCTGAGGGCTTCCATATGTTTGTAAACAATCATCAATTTTGCAATTCTCTTTGATGCCATTAGAAATGTTCCCGGTTTTCACTGTTTTCTGTTTCAGGATTAAAGGGTTAGTTCACCCAAAAATGAAAATTCTGTCATTTATTACTCACCCTCATGCCGTTCCACACCCGTAAGACCTTCGTTAATCTTCGGAACGCAAATTAAGATATTTTTGTTAAAATCCGATGGGTCCGTGAGGCCTGCATAGGGAGCAATGACATTTCCTCTCTCAAGATCCATTAATGTACTAAAAACATATTTAAATCAGTTCATGCGAGTACAGTGGTTCAATTTTAATTTTATAAAGCGACGAGAATATTTTTGGTGCGGCAACAAAAAAAAAAAGCGACTTATATAGTGATGGCCGATTTCAAAACACTGCTTCAGGAAGCTTCGGAGAATTATGAATGATTAGCGTCAAATCAGCGGCTCGGAGCGCCAAAGTCATGTGATTTTAGCAGTTTGGCGGTTTGACACGCGATCTGAATCATGATTTGACACAGAAGAATCATAACACTCCAAAGCTTCCTGAAGCAGTGTTTTGAAATTGGCCATCACTAAATAAGTCGCTATTTTGGTTTTTTGGCGCACCAAAAATATTCTTGTTGCTTTATAATATTAATATTGAACCACTGTACTCACATGAACTAATTTAAATATGTTTTTAGTACATTAATGGATCTTGAGAGAGGAAATGTCATTGCTGGCTATGGAGGCTTCACTGCGCCATCGGATTTCAAAATATCTTAATTTGTGTTCCGAAGATTAACGAAGGACTTACGGGTGTGGAACGACATGAGGGTGAGTAATAAATGTCATTATTTTCATTTTTGGGTGAACTAACCCTTTAACTTCTGTTAAACCCAGAACACTCATTTTATTATTTGATTGCGTTATGTGTTAAAGACCAACGTACACTACCGTTCCAAAGTTTGGGGTCTATAAGATTTTTTTATATTTTTCAAAGAAGTGTCTCATGCTCACCAATGCTGCATTTATTTTATCAAAAATACAGTAATACTGTGAAATATTACTACAATTTTAAAATAACAGTTTTCTATTTGAATAATATTTTAAAAGGTAATTTATTCCTGTGATTACTAGCAGCCATTACTCCAGTCTTCAGTGTCACATGATCCTTAAGAAATCATTCTAATATGCTGATTTGGTGCTCAAAAAAACATTTCTTATTATGTTAAAAACAGTTGTGTTCCTTTTTTTTGTGGAAACTGTGACACATCATTCATTTTTCTTTTGTAACATTATAAATGTCTTTAATGTCAAATGACTTTCCTGATCAATTGAATGCATTCTTGCCGAAAAAAATTATTCAAAAATAAAAAATCTTACTGACCACAAACTTTTAAGCAGCATTGTTTAATGTTATGTTTTGCTCATGAGGTTTCTGGAGAAAGTCTTTATTAGATGATAAAGAATGACAACCCTTGAACATGCTCAAGAGGCAATGGGGAAAATACTGTAAGAGTTGAGAAACACAATGTCTCCAGTTTCATACCACCCATGTGAGAAATATTGAATAATATTAAATATTATTCATGGGGTTTTCTATGAATACTGAGACATGACTCAGTGTGATCATCATCAAAACATGCTTATTAAAATATTAATAGGCTCATTTAAAACGCTCAAAGCGGTCAGCTGTTAAAAATACATGCAATAATGTAATAAAAGTAGATGAAGAGAGGAAGAAAAAGGGACCAAGGAAGAGAAGTGAAGGATCACCTGCTGTTGTCATGGTCAAGGCATGGGGTAGATCGGCTAAAAGCAGAACAAAAGACACAATCACGAACAGCAGAGAGAGAGAGAGAAGCCGAGTGATTTAGGGAGATGATGTGAGTGTAATAAAGGGAAAGAAAGAGAGCAAGAAAGAGAGCAAGAAAGAAAGCAAGAAAGCAAGAAAGAAAGCAAGAAAGCAAGAAAGCAAGAAAGAAAGAAAGAAAGAAAGAAAGAGCATGAATAACAATCATTCATGGTTCATAAGAGTGGCATCTAATGCAATGCCTGCTTTGACTAAGGGTTTTGACGTGGCAGGCAAGTGTGTGTGTGTGTGTGTGTGTGTGTGTGAGAAACCTACTAACCCTGACTGCAGAAGAGTGCTGGTTAGCACCACATTATCCAGATGTTCAGCACCCCAGCTCAGTCGATACGAGTCCTTCTCATGCTCTCGAGAGAACGCTGACACCTGACAAACAACAAAATCAGACTATAACGTATCATGAAATAAAAACATAAAGACCATTTATTATTATTTACTATTATTAATATTCTATTACAGTATTTATTAACATTTTGAATTAGCATTTTTATATTTTCGGTTTTCATTATAATTTAATTTTTAGTGATTTTGTTTGTAATTTTTATTATCATTTTTTAAATATCTCTATTATAGTATTTTTATTGACATTTTGAATTAGGTTTTATTTTTATATTTTTCAGTTTTAATTTTAGTTTAAGTTTTAGTAAGTAATTGTATCAATTTCAGTTAGTTGCCAAGGCACCATTTCTAATTCTAAGTTTTAATCTAATATTTATATTTTATTTTATTTTATATTTATTTCAATTACTAAAAGCTATTTTTAATAACACTGGCCCAAAAGTTGAATAAGACGTGCATACGAAGTGCGATAGTTCACCTTAGTAAGCTGGTGGCTGGAGATCATTTCCTCAATCAAGATTCCTTCACCCCTGTAAGCAAGATGACTGGGGGTCTCGTGGGACCTGTGGTAGGACAATGCAAGCAGGTGGGCAAAACAGCATTATGTGTGTCTCACCCAATGTTGTGACTTTGGGGGCAGGGCTAACTGTAATAAGCTGTTTAGCAGGAATTAGCTTGTCTGTTGAATGTTAAAATATTGTCTTTGTGTTAATGTGCCTGTGGGATTTTTTACCGGTCTAGGTTGTGGGTGTAGCTCATGCCGTCCAGGTAGTGTCCAGGTAGAGAGTCATCACCAAGTTCTCTCAGGTCCTCTGCTCTCAGGTACTCCCCTCCATCACCTGTCATTGTGTCCTCACCTGCTCACACACACATTTACAGTATGGATTGATTGATACTGTCAATTTGACAGACTAATGAACTGGGTATGGGTTGATCAAATGACTGACTTGATTAAATGATTGATTGACTAGTTCTATTTCTTTGGACATGCAATTCTCTCTCATTCTTTGACCCAATATAGATGCAAATGAAACCGAATCCTTTTAAAATTCATACCAAATAACATTTATTATAAATCTTCAGGTTGATGATGGTAAAGGTAAAGATAAAAAAGAGAGAGAGAGAGAGAGAGAGAGAGAGAGACAGAAAGGACAAATAAAACCCATAAAAACTAAAATAAACAAAGATGATTTTGTTTATTTGAATTGAAAATGATCTATTTATCTTAATTTATATTTAACATTAATTTGCTTATTTATTCTGTCATCTTTGATTGTATGCAGATGAGTTACTCTGCTTATATTAATAATATGGTAACAGTTTACAATAGGGTTCCATTTGTAAACATTAGTTAACTTAACATGAACTAACAATGAAAAATAAAGTGTTTATTAATCTTAGTTAACATTTACTAATACATAATTAAAATCAAAATTTGTGGTTTCGGACCAGGACCTGAGCTTTCATGAACTAACAAAGAAATTTTTTATTTTTATTAACAAACGAAAATGTTGTCATCATTTACTCCCCCTCAAGTTGTTCCAAACCTGTATGAGTTTCTTTCTTCTGTTGAACACAGAAGAAGATATTTTAAAGGGTTAGTTCGCCCAAAAATGAAAATTCTGTCATTTATTACTCACCCTCATGCCGTTTCACACCCGTAAGACCTTCGTTAATCTTCGGAACACAAATTAAGATATTTTAGTTGAAATCCGATGGCTCCGTGAGGCCTCCATAGGGAGCAATGACATTTCCTCTCTCAAGATCCATAAAGGTACTAAAAACACATCTAAATCAGTTCATGTGAGTACAGTGGTTCAATATTAATATTATAAAGCGACGAGAATATTTTTGGTGAGTAATAAATGACAGAATTTTCATTTTTGGGTGAACTAACCCTTTAAAGAATGTTGGTAATCAAACAGTTGATGGTAGCCATTGACTTCCATAGTAGGAAAAAAAAATAACACAAATTAGGGTTAGGGGTCTATTCTTATCTCTTAATCTAAATATGAGCAATAGTAATAGTGATGGCTGCCATAAGTACCCCTAACTCATTATGTAGGTATTATTAATTAAAAATGCTCAGTGTCCCACAGATATTATGTATTCTCATTTGATGATTTTAAAAATGTTCCCCAGATTAGCACAAATAACTCAGAAGAAAGTTAGTTTTCCAGAGTTTAGTTTTCTACACACAATAATCATGCTGATTCCAGCTGGCACACAAACTGCAAACCACACTTTGGAATAGATACAGAACGAACTGAACAGATTGTTGGCAAATTTAGTAAGTGTAATGTTAGTAAAGGGGTCAGTTTTGTTCACTCTATATCTATACCCTTTATACCTTCGATCTCCATAGAGACTTCAGTAAAAAGCTCCTCCTCCATCTGATGCTGGGCTATAGAGGCACAGCAATTTTTACACAGACTTATGAAATCCTGACTATGCATAATAAAAGTTAATAAAACACAGTATCTTACCCTCCTCATCAGACACATCCAGAACTTCTGTCATTGTCTCTGGAACGTTCAGTTTGTGTTTTTCTGTCACAGTCTACAGTAGTTAAAATTAACAAGCATTCAACATATACACTGTACTGTTTATGCACACATCAAAAGTTCTTAATTCTGGATGTAAAGTCAAGGATACGTACGGTTGTTGTTGTGACTATTTCCTCAGTAACAACTTTCAGAGTGTCCACCACTGAGATGTACCCCAGACGTTTAGCAATAGAGAGTGCTGTGTTTCCATTCTGAGAGAGAAAGAGTGTGAGGTTAGAGGAGTATGATTCAGAATTAATATCATTTCTGCAAGTATGAGTTTGTCCCTCACCATGGTGACGGCATTAGGCTTGGCCCCATGCTGCAACAGGACATTGATAATGTGTGTATTTCCTTGTTGAGCAGCTTGGTGAAGTGGCGTGTAGCCATTCTGAAAAAAATTTAAAAAAAATAGATTATAAAAAATGAATATTTAGCTCATAAAATTTAAAATATTATATATAAAGAAATATTAATACAATAATATAGTAGATAAATAACAGCATGCTTGTTGTGTATAAATTAATTCATAAAATATAACAATTACAGTAGTAATATGCTGATTTGGTGCTCAAGAAACATTTCTTATTATCACATTCAAAAATGATTTTGCACATATAACAATATAAAACTCTTACCTTAGTTTTTGCATTGACATTAGCGCCATTTTGCAAAAGGAAATTAACCATTTTTACATTTCCATAGTGACAAGCAACAATAAGAGGAGTGTAGCCCAACTAGAAGAAACAACCAAATTTCACATTAGCTGAAATGTAACACATCTTGTAACTTTCTTTCCAAATTATTCTTTTTAAAAATTAAAGTACAGTAAAAGAACCACAGTAATATAAATCTACAAGTCATGCTTACTTTGGTCTGCTGGTCTATGTTTGCATCGTGCTTGACGAGTATTTCAGCCACCCGCACTCTGTCCTCCTGAGCAGTGAGGTGAAGAGGTGTAAGACCACTCTGAAAAACAAAAAAGAAGAAATTATGAACCAACTCATGTTTATTATTGCAGCAGTCATGGCCTAATGGTAAGAGAGTCCGACTGGTAATCTGAAAGTTGCGGGTTTGATTCTCAGTACCGGCAGGAAATGACTGAGGTGCCCTTAAGCAAGGCACCTAACCCCATTCACTCCTTAGGTGCCACAGATTGGCCTTCACATGTCACTTTCACTTTTTTCACTATAACATGGCACTCTGGAATACTTCTTTCTGACTGGTCACTTGCTGAATTCTACAGTACAATATTTTTTCTTTATGGCCCTATAATATTAGCAAAGCAAGGAGCCAATAGTATTGTTTCCAGGAGTCAGTAATGATCTAATTTGCTAATGCAAAAGTGGACTGGAGATAACAGTCTACGGGGACGCTGAGTAGCACAATCTGAATAAAAAAGGTCACATGTAACCATGCCTATTGAAATGAATGAATTGGCCAAATCCGATTGAAATTTCATTCGGATGGTAAGGGGTGGTTTAAAACTTTTGTAATCCATTCTATATAAACATAGAAACACTTGATAGGACTGAAAACCGATCATGTGCAGTGATTTGGAAATGGCGTAATGACGTTGACGAGCTAAACGAGGAGCTGCTGTTGTTGAATATATGAGCAATATCACACAGCGTGCTGATATACAGCCATATCGCACTGCTACGAGTGTGATATTGTGTTTATACAACCGTTCGACAGCACAAGTGTGTAAAAAAGAAACAACAACGTTGTGTCTTTAAAAACACTCTTTTGTGCGGAGCTATTTCCTTCCACCACAGATTCAAATCTCAAGTTGACAGTTTAAAAGTTGCAGCTGTAACAGACGTAGGCTAGTAAGATCTGTGCGTGTAAGCCTCACACCCATGATCTAAAGAGGCGCTCTAGCGACTGACGCTAGAGACTGTGGTCTTTAGTTTTTAGTTAGACCTGGGTTTGAGTCCCGCTTAGAGTGGACGGTTCGAACAGGAGGGATTGCAGTGGTGCCATGACCCGGATGCGAGTGAGGTTTCGGAGAGTGAGTGTAACAGATGTAGGCTAGTAAGACATGTGCGTGTAAGCCTCACTCCCCTGATCTCAAGAGGCACTCTAGCGACTGACGCTAGTGACTGCGGCCTTTAGCCTCCTTGTTAGAGCGCCCAACTCCCATGAGGCTGGGCCAGGTTCGAGGCCCGCTAAGAGCAGGTAGTGCGAACTGGAGGGGCTACACGGCCAAGCCTCTGTTACTAATTCTAAAACGTCACTTTAGAACTAGTAACGAAGGAATGTTCAGTTGCTTCATTGAAGCTGAGAGAGATCGGCTGAACGAGTGTATTAATTGCATCTGATATTCTTCAGGTCAATCTTATATCTATGATCACAAAATCAGTTTGAATGTCTGCTGAGGACAGTTAACAGCTAAGGGGATTTCCCATGACAGCATTAGTCAATGTATTTGTCGGTTGCGTTTTATGGTTGTTTAAAGTAAAACAACTTCCTTATTTACAACCTAGGTTCAGTCCCGTTCAATATAAAAGTCCTTGCGACTCACTCATAAAGACAGTCTTTGCCTCCATCTAATGGCGTAATAATGTAACTTTAAAGTCGAAGTCAAACTACCATTCACTAACTAACGGACCCTTTCTTAATAACAAATACAGCATATTAGTTATATAAAGTATTCTTTATTGAATAATAATATTTAACTTAACAACAATAGCCAAAAGTATAAGAACTTTGTACAATAGGAAATAAGCACAACCAAACAATTCAGTCAAAATTACAAAATCAGTGCTATAGTTAGTACAGGATTTAATAAAACGAAAACAGTTTGCTCTGGTAATAAATTAATAAGACCAAAGATTGCCCATTTTATATAACCAAAATGAATTAGACCTCGTGTTTAACCACCATCTAAATAGGAGCCAGAGGAAAATTCCCGAAGAACTGGCCGAGACGAAGCTGTTCAGTGCTCAAGTACCTGGGCAGGTACTTGAGCACTGAACAACGGACGCTGACTGGAGCTCACATCACCGAAAGCGTCTAAACAAATTGTCAAATAGGCAATATGTTTAGATATAAATCACATATTTGAGGTCTAAACAACTACATTCTCGCCAAAAAAACATTTAAAACTACATTACAGTAATAATATTGTACACTTATAGTGGGTTAGCTCTTACGACAACATAGAGATTATAGATCCGACAACAAGTGGAGTGATACAAATTGTGAAATGGTTCCAGTGCCGATACAGGGGGAATATCGCACAGCTCTCAGCCAATAAGATTCGAGAACCAGAAAGAACTGTTGTATAAAGTGTAAAAACTGACTGTCGTATCATTCTAAAATTCTCATTCCACTTATCGTCTGTGCAGTACTGCAGGAGAATGTTGTCCCAGTAGTCCTTGCTTCAGACTCTCATCCACAGATGTGAGAAGTGGAGGTTTTACAGCTTGATAAATACAAACAGCACGGCACAAAGCTTCATGTGCTCTTCGTCTCTTAACCAGGACCCGAAATAGATTAATATTAATTCTGCTTTTTAAAACAAAGAAAAGAAGCGATGGCAGGATGGATGGTTAGTAAGCGCCAACAGCAGGATACACTGTATATTTGTGCAGTGTGCGCATGTCAAAAGATCAAATCCGATTTGAAAGTTGTCATATAAATGCGCACATCAACCCGATCACTTAATTTAGCGTTCGAGTAAACATTATATTCGGCTTCATCAATTGGAATGATTTAATTCCGATCGAAACAAAAAAAGTCTACATGTAAACGTAGTCAGTTTGGATGACAAAAATATGTTAAATATGTTTTTCAAATTTAAGGTTTTTTAAGACCTGCACACACAAATTAAATACCATATGGGTGAGGTAGGGCAATGTCTATGGAA
>RJVU01075617.1:1613933-1639966 GCA_003731715.1 Anabarilius grahami | reverse complement strand
ACTCAAATAATACAAGTTTATTATATATATACATATATATATATATATATTTGATTTTAATTATTTATTTCAGATTTAATTAAATCATAGTCGTTTAAGCCATAATTCGATTCCAGTTTTTCTTTCCCTAAATTTGAAACGATGATTAAGACTTTTCTTATACCATTAAAGAGGTTTACAACTTTTTGTAGCCTTAAATTTGATAAAACTGAATTTAAAACTTTTTAAGGACCCACTTTGACCATGATGTTATGTTTATGCATGATCATTAGCTGAGAATACATAGGCTTATTGCTCTAGACACAGATACACATATATGCCTCATTAGTGTATGTTTCAATGGGCTGCCCGTCCGCCATATTAAAAATGGTCAAATCTGGTCAAAGGGTCAAATCTAACCTAGTTATTCATATGTATGAATATTTATATCTACAGTAGACATTAGCAGATGATTTTCAAAGTATTTAGTTTATCATTAAATGTGATAATTCTGCATATGGATATTGCATATTGAGTTACACACACACAAAAATATAAATCAGCACATATCCCATTTAGTCTGGAATTTATAGCTTGGTGGTTTTTACAGCTATAGGCTGCACAATCCTATAGTGACATTTTTAGATGAAAATTCATTGATTTGTTAGTTAGTGTGAGTGATAAACAGCGTCATGTTAACCATTCCAAGATGGTAGATGCATTGACGTGTCTGGAGCGGTCGATGTGGCATCTACGTATACATTGCTATGGCTCAATCTAGATCTTACCTTAGTGCCAGCATTGACATGTGCACCCCTCTCCAGCAGTAGGGAGACCATCTCTGCGTGCCCCTCCTGAGACGCCAGGTGTAAAGGACTCACACTCTGCTTGGTCAATGCATTTGTCTCTGCTCCATACTGAAGCAACGCAGAGGCGATCTGAGTCTGGTTCTTCTTCGACGCAATGTGGAGGGGTGTATAGCCATTCTGCACAGAAAGAGATTAACACAAACCATCAGGTAATACATTTATGTCGTATTGCTGGATGCAGTGACAGTCTGATATTTGTCATCTTTCACCTTAGCAGTAGCGTGAGGTGAGGCCCCTTTATCCAAGAGCATCATTGCCACCTGCTGGTTATCATAGTGAGCAGCTACATGCAGAGGTGTCAGACCGTACTGTTTCAGAAAGACAAATATAGAAAGAAAATGGCAATAGTGAACACATATTTTCAAAAATAGTCGACCTTTGACATTCTACTAAATATATGTAACTTTGCAGCTACATGTCAACTACTACCAGTCATTAGAGTATTAGTAGACTGTAAAGTACCTTTGCAAGTACGTCAACTTATTCTACTAACCCTAACCCCTAACCCTAACCTAACTGTCTACTAATACTCTAATGAAAGTTAGCAGAATGTCTAAAGTAGATTATTAAAATAAAGTGTAAAAGGGTAATTAGTAGGTGATTAAAGTTTTGACTTTCACCTTTCCAGCATCATCAAGAAGTGCTCTTCGCTGTAGGAGGAGTTTTGCCACATCCAGGCTTCCATACTTAGCAGCAACATGTAGAGGAGTAAAGCCTTTCTGTTAAGGGAAGGATATTTATCTTTAGTTAAATACAGACAAATACAGTTCTCAGCGTAAATAAGTACACCTCCTTTGAAAAGTAACATTTTAAACAATATCTCAGTGAACACACAAACAATGCTGACAAGACTAAGTTTAATATAACATCTGTTTAACTTATAACATGAAAGTAAGGTTAATAATATAACTTAGATTACACATTTTTCAGTTTTACTCAAATTAGGGTGATGCAAAAATGAGTACACCCTACAACAAAAACTACTACATCTAGTACTTTGTATGGCCTCCATGATTTTTAATGACAGCACCAAGTCTTCTAGGCATGGAATGAACAAGTTGGCGACATTTTGCAAAATCTATCTTTTTCCATTCTTCAAGAATGACCTCTTTTAGAGACTGAATGCTGGATCGAGAGTAATGCTCAACTTGTCTCTTCAGAATTCCCCATAGGTGTTCGAATGGGTTCAGATCAGGAGCCACTGAATCACTTTCACCCTGTTCTTCTTCAGAAATCCAACAGTGGCCTCAGATGTGTGTTTAGGATCATTGTCGTGTTGGAAAAGTGCACAGCGACCAAGGGCACGGAGTGATGGTAGCATCTTCTCTTTCAGTATAGAGCAGTTCATCTGTGAATTCATGATGCCATCAATGAAATGCAGCTCCCCGACACCAGCAGCACTCATGCAGCCCCACATAAGGACACTGCCACCACCATGTTTCACTGTAGGCACCATGCATTTTTCTTTGTATTCCTCACCTTTGCGACGCCATACAGTTTTGAAGCCATCAGTTCCAAAGACATTTATCTTGCTCTCATCACTCCAGAGTATAGAGCCCCAGTAGTCTTCATCTTTGTCAGCATGGGCCCTGGCAAACTCTAGGCAGGTTTTTTGTGCCTGGGCTTTAGGAGAGGCTTCTTTGGTGGACAGCACCCATGCATGCCATTCATCTGCAGTGTACGCCGTATTGTGTCACGGGAAATAGTCACCCCAGTTTGGCTTTCTACTTCTTTAGAAAACTGCATTGAACTTGCATGCCGATTTTCTTCAACCTTTCTCATCAGAAGACGCTCCTGTCGAGGTGTTAACTTCCGTGGACGACCTGGACGTCTCTGTGAGATGGTTGCAGTTCCATCTTTTTAAATTTTTGTACCACTTTTGCTACAGTATTCTGACTGATAAGCAAAGCTTTGCTGATTTTCTTGTAGCCTTCCCCTTTCTGGTGTAAAGAAATTATTTTCTTTCTCAGGTCTTTGAGTAAAACTGAAAATTTTGTTCTCTAAGTTATATTATTAACCTTACTTTCATGTTATAAGTTAAACAGATGTTATATAAAACTTAGTCTTGTCAAGATTTTGGAAATTGTTTTTGTGCTCATTGAGATATTGTTTAAAATGTTACTTTTCAAAGGGGGTGTACTCATTTATGCTGAGCACTGTACAAAAATGTGTGGTCTGTAAGATTTTACATATATATAGATTTTAAAGACATTAACACTTTTATTCAGCAAGGACACTTAATTTCACACTATTTCAATTATATATTTAATTATATTAACTATTTTTTAATATTTTTTCTGAAGGATCATGTGACACTGAAAACTGTAGTTGTTATTTGAATTTGTCATGATATTTCACAGAATTACAATATTTTTGATCAAATAAATGCTGCCTTGGTGAGCTTAAGAAACTTCTTTCAAAAACATAAAAAAATCTTATTGACCTCAAACTTTTGAATGGTAGTGTACAAAATAACAGGGTTATTGAAATAATATTTGACAATATATTTGAATGAGGATCTGTATTTGTTTCACAGATATGCCTGCAGTCCCACCTTCGTGGCGAGCGAATGAGATGCTCCAGCCTCCAGCAGCACTGCAGCCGTGTCCACCTGCCCTTCACGAGCGGAGATGTGCAGAGGTGTGTATCCATTAGTGGTGGAAGCATCAGGGTGAGCCATGTGCTGCAGTAACAACTGCACGATCTCTATCTGACCTAGACGTGATGCAATGTGAAGGGGTGTCTGATCCTCCTGGAGGGAGAAATCAGATAGAAAAAGTGAGAGAAACACAGATATAGTATATTGAAATCTGTATTTGTAGTCATTAATATCTGTATTTTCGCTTTCTTCGGTAAGTGTTTTGATTGACTGACTCTGGCCATGGCATCCACCAGAGCGCCGTTCCTTAGCAAACATCGCACCACCTCCATCTGTCCTGCCCTTGCAGCCATGTGCAATGCCGTCTCGCCACGCTGATGACACACACACAAACACACACACACACACAACCACAGTCAGTATTACAGGAAATGCAGGCTTTTTTGACTCAGAGGAGAGTATAAATGTGCCACAATGTGCCAAAGCATGAGCTAAGCCAAGGCTCTGACACTAGGGTGTGCGATATGTATCGTCTATGATAATATTGTGATTATTGTTTTAATGATCTGTGAGTTGGCATTATCGAGTATGTCACTCACTTTGCAAAAACATGCTTTCAGAGTCCACGCATTCACTGTATGTAGCCTATTAGAATGCAGTTAGAATGGCAGCAAAAATAGTTACAAAACAAAGCTGGAGCAGAACCAGTGGGCATCTCCGAGCAAACCCAGTAACAGGGAACGTTTCCAGATCTTTGGCTAACATTCTGGCAAAGTTCTCTCAAAGTTATGAACAAATATTCTTCTAATAACACGAATAGAATGTTCATTCAGAGAACTTTTAGAAGTAACGTTCCCATAATGTTTGAAGCTTTATAAAATGGAATGTTCACTTAATGTTTGTATAACCAATACATTTTTTAAACATTTAAAAAACTGGATGTTTTAAAGTGTTCAGGGAACCTTCAGAAATAAAGTTTTCATAACTTAAAGGGTTAGTTCACCCAAAAATGAAAATTCTGTCATTTATTACTCACCCTCATGCCGTTCCACACCCGTAAGACCTTCGTTAATCTTCGGAACGCAAATTAAGATATTTTTGTTGAAATCCGATGGCTCTGTGAGGCCTACATAGGAAGCAATGACATTTCTTCTCNTAACACGAATAGAATGTTCATTCAGAGAACTTTTAGAAGTAACGTTCCCATAATGTTTGAAGCTTTATAAAATGGAATGTTCACTTAATGTTTGTATAACCAATACATTTTTTAAACATTTAAAAAACTGGATGTTTTAAAGTGTTCAGGGAACCTTCAGAAATAAAGTTCATAACTTAAAGGGTTAGTTCACCCAAAAATGAAAATTCTGTCATTTATTACTCACCCTCATGCCGTTCCACACCCGTAAGACCTTCGTTAATCTTCGGAACGCAAATTAAGATATTTTTGTTGAAATCCGATGGCTCTGTGAGGCCTACATAGGAAGCAATGACATTTCTTCTCTCAAGATCCATAAAGGTACTAAAAACATATTTAAATCAGTTCATGTGAGTACAGTGGTTCAATATTAATATTATAAAGCGACGAGAATATTTTTGGTGCGCCAAAAAAAACCAAAATAACGACTTATTTAGTGATGGCCGATTTCAAAACATTGTTTCAGGAAGCTTCGGAGCATTATGAATCAGCGTGTCGAAATCAGCGGTTCGGAGCACCAAAGTCACGTGATTTCAGCAGTTTGGCAGTTTGACACGCGATCCGAATCATGATTCGACACAGAAGAATCATAACACTCCGAAGCTTCCGGAAGCAGTGTTTTGAAATCGGCCATCACTAAATAAGTCGTTATTTTATTTTTTTGCCGCACCAAAAATATTCTCGTCACTTAATAATATTAATATTGAACCACTGTACTCACATGAACTGATTTAAATATGTTTTTAGTACATTAATGGATCTTGAGAGAGGAAATGTCATTGCTGGCTATGGAGGCCTCACTGAGCCATCGGATTAATTTGTGTTCCGAAGATTAACAAAGGTCTTACGGGTGTGGAACGGCATGAGTAATAAACGACATTATTTTCATTTTTGGATGAACTAACCCTTTAATTGAACATTCAGTTAAACATTCTTAGAATATATTAGACACACACCAAGCAGTGTTTCATTACCGAATGAATCCACGTTTTTGAATGAATCACAAGCTTGCGGTTAAAATCACAGGAGGGGGGGCAACCACAAGTCTGAGGCCCCCTTCATTGGGTAATTTAGCCTACTTGTTTATTTACTCTTTTATTTAATAATCTACTTGATTTTATTATGACGAAATGTGGATCGTTGTCCATCATTTTGCGAGCAATTGTTGATAAAGGAAAATGTCACGTCACAATATTGGAAATATTTCCGTTTTAAACCATGAAGACGAGCCAGTGGATATCACATAAGCAATGTGCAAACTCTGTGCGAGAGTGACTACCGGTGAAGTCTCAAACCCCAGTCAATTATTCACAACAGAAAGTATTATTGTACTCACAATATTACAGACATCAGGAGAGGCTCCATTCTGTAGCAGCAGGAGAACGATATTGAGGTGCCCCATAAATGCTGCAACATGGATTGGGGTCAGGCCGGACTAGGGAGAAAGAGAGGAGAGAGTGATACAAGAGCTAAAATACTGAACAATGAATGAGCAAGCAGTGGTTGAGTCAGCAGGTCAACAAGAGAAACAACTCCCCAATAAATGTAAGCAGAAGAGATCCACTCTTATTTGCATTCATATTACATTAACATATTTGGCAGACACTTTTATCCTAAGCAATTTAAATTACATTCAATGTATACATTTTAGCAGTTCATGCATTCTCTGGGAATCAAACCCAAGACTTTGGCATTGTTAGTGGCATGTTCTGTTTGAGCTACAGTAATAATCAGACTCAAAACAAAGTTTAATTATTAAACTGTAAATAATTAAACTCCACAAAGTTACATGGCAATTTAGATATTATTCATCCTAAATAGTATGCGAAATGGGGCAGAGTCACAGACTACAAAGACTCTCACCTCAGTGATGGCCTGGATTGAGGCGCCATATTTAACCAGCAGCTCCATGACTTTCACTCTGTTCTTCTTGCAGGCAATATGCAGAGGAGTGAAGCCATTCTAAAAGAAACATAAACATATTTACTGTATATACAGTACATCTCGCTTGCTTATTTAACCTGTGCGCAAATTTGGAGCGTTGTAGTCAAACCACATAAACTGAGACCAAGTCCAGAGTGTGTTGAGATCAAGACAAGAACAAGACTTTGTAGGGTTGGGACCAAGACAAGACTAAGACCTAGACAGGGCGAGACCCAGTCAAGACCAAGTGCAAGCCAGCACTCCTTAAATTCATCTCAAATATTTACATTTACTGCCTGAGAAATGTCTTACATTTAATCAATAAATATAATTAGAATAATGAGACTGTATAGAGCTGTTACCAATATAGAGCGGTTACCAATCAAATTAAATCACTAACAATAAAATTTATATCTGCACTGCCGAGGTGGCACAGAAGTTGCTGAATTGGTACAATTAGATTAATGTTTTAAATGATACTTAGATACTTTTAAATATGAAACTAAAACCACCAGTAGGTGGCAGCAAAACACTTAATGAGTGAGTCACGGAGTCGATTCATTCAAAGTAGCTGATTCATTTAGTAACGGAAAACCTCTGTGTGTTGCTTGAAAATGCACAACATTTTCGTTATGAATTTGTTTGGAACTACTTCCGTTGCCAAAATAGCAAAAACTTGTGTTTAAAATTGTGTCTAAAATGTAAGTTACTTAATATTAACTTCTTGTTTATTGAACGTTTGTATAAAATCGATATCACGTTTGAAAACATGCTCATATTTGTGAAAAGAGCTCTCTTGCTCTTGTGATATTGCTTAATTATATCATGTTCTAATATAAAAAACAAGTTCTTATGCAAGTATTTTTTTGCAATCATATCTTGAATTATTTTGGGTGTTTGTACTAATTTGAGAGATTTTTGACACAATACCCTGTTAATTGCTGACCCAGCACAATAGTGACAAAAGAAATCAAATTAGAAATAAGTGATTGATTGTATTTGAAGCACGAAGTTTTACATACATTCAGAATAATGAATCTAACAAATAAATAATGCACCAGCAATTTAGTGATATCCCCACAAGTTGTGATCTTGACCAGTAATGAAATAAAATCCTGAGTCCTTTTAGTCTGAGACCAAAGCGGTCGAGACCAAGACTGAAAACTTCAAAAAATGGTCTCAAGACCGGTCTCAAGTACTACAACACTACATTTGGGTAACAAATTTGGATACCAACTTAGTAAAATGGGTACTAACTATAGTTGGATACCAAATTACAGTTATGAGAATGTCTAAAGCGTGAAATAAATTGAAATAAAAAATAAAGTGTAACCAACATTTGCAAATAAAGAACCATTTCCATCAATGTGCTTAAGAGAACAAAATCCTAACATCCTAGAAAATTTGCACAAAATATCTGTAATAAAAATGGAAGTTGCTTCAATTAGGGAAGCCACTATGGCTTTTTTTTCATAAATGACTTCGGCTTCAGAGCATGCAGACAAAACGCAATAAACACTGACATGTTATCTTGTGTTCTGAGGCAGATGCTTGGTGTTTGGGAATGCAATTGTGTGAGACAGACATTTCCAGACTTTGGCTCAGGCATTTTAGAATGACCAAACATTTGAGATGCCATGGAATGAAATTGGTTCACTGGTTAGTCCAGTTATCCAATAACATCCTCTGTTGAGTCAAAGTAACGTGAGTTTTTTTGTTGCGCATCAAGGGATTTATTCGGTAAATGTGTTTCCATTGTAGCTTACACAGATGTCTTCTTAACAGATAAAAAATTATCCACCTCAGTTGAGTGCATACCTTTTTTTTTTTAATTTATGCACATCTTGGCATATCCATCTAGAGTTTTTATGTGATAAACCAAAATTTGCATAAAAATATGTGGATGGAAACATAGCTACTAATACTTGCTGATTAACACAATGCATATTCATTTTATCGTCTATCAAAGACAAAGAATTACCAGTGCTCTTGCATTAGGATTCGCTTTTTTATCCAGCAGTAATTTTGTGACTCTATAGTGACCACAGTGGGCGGCAACATGAAGGGCGGTCAGGTAGTCCAGTGTTACATCATCAACCGGTGCCTTGTGTTGCAGCAGGTGTTTCACACACTCAACGTGATCACCCTGAGCAGACATGTGCAGCGGCGACAGTCCGTTCTGTGTGTGGAAAAATAAAGAAATAGATCAGACTGAGATCAAAAAGTTCTGTGGTGGTACCATGGAGCATTCATACTGTGACATGATACCATGGTATTGAATGATTACCATATTCATGTACCATAGTACACTACTTTTCAAAAGTTTTTTTTAAAGGAAATTATTACTTTTATCAAGCAAAGATGCATTAAATTGATCAAAAGTGATTCTGTTTCAAATAAATGCTTTTGACCTTTTTTTGTTTTGACCTTTCGATTCATCAAAGAATCCTGCAAAATATATCACGGTTTCCACAAAAAATATTATGCAGCACAACATTGATAATAATGTAACAAGAAATGTTACTTGAGCACCAAATTAGCTTTTTCTAAAGATTCACATTACACTGAAGACTGGATTAATGACTGCTGAAAATTCAGCTTTAACAGGAATAAATTACATTTTAAATATATTAAAATAGAAAACAGTTATTTTAAATTGCAATCATATTTTACAATAGTACTGTTTTTTATTAAACATTTTTTTTGTATTTTTGATTTACTTTTTATATTTTTGATCTGCTTATAAATCATACTAAATTACGCTTTTTTGTTTTGTTTTTTAAATGTCTAACAGTTTGTAAAATAAATAAAACAATTATGTTTGTCTATAGAAAGTCCCCAAAAAACATGGAAACCCAACATGTTTGTGTGTGTGTGTGCGTTTTTGTGACATATCAGGACACAAATTTGTGTAATGACATGGGTATGACATAGGTATTACAAGGAGAGGGTGACTTATGAGGACATTACCCCATGTCCCCATTTTTCAAAAGGCTTATAAATCATACAGAATGAGTTTTTTTGAAAACGTAAAAATGTGCACAGTTTCCTGTGATGGTTAGGTTTAGGGGTAGGGGTAGTGTAGGGGGATAGAAAATACAGTATAAAAAACATTACGCCTATGGAATGTCCCCACAATTCACAAAAACAAACGTGTGTGTATGTGTTTAAATAAGCATAAGCATTAACAGTTTTTAGAAAGCACTTAGAAACGTGTGGTTCCATGTACCTTGGTCCGTGCCAGTATGGGAGCTCCTTTTTCAAGCAGTATTTCCACTGCAGGGTCATGTCCACTTCTGGCTGCACAATGCAGTGGTGTCAGCCCATCCTGTTCAACAGAGAGAAGACAGAAACACAAACAGCACATATTAAAAAAAACACACATTATAAATGTACATATACAATGTATTATTATTATTATTTTTTTTTAAATAAGATACCCCAAATGCTTTTTGCTCACAAAAAGCTATTAATCTCTTATATTGAAGTAATAATTATTTCTCTGTGAACAGTAGAGGGCGTTTGTTTTACAGCATTTTGATGGTACTATTGATACTCACCCTTGTCTTGGCATCAATCTGAGACCCCCTATCTAGCAGCAGACCAATCATGTTGGTATTCCCTCGTTTGGAGGCCACATGGAGAGGGGTAATACCATTCTAAACAAAACAGTACATCTTTTAGGATAATGTATTCAAACTTGGAAAAAAGTGATTAACTAAACCATTAAACCAAGACACTATCTGCTGAAATCCATGGAAAGTAAAAGATGAACTGCAAGTGTTTGCTTCATATATGTGAAATCTGATAGTATATGAAATTCATGTTATACTAAACGATAATTCATTAGATCGACTGCACCAAAATTTGATTAACTGTGACATGCACATTATCCCTCTACAATGATAGTTTACCGAAAAATGATAATTGTGTTATTTCAGTGAATAACAACTTAAATATCAGTCAATTCCTTACAGAAAGCTATTGCATGGATTTAAGACTTATATAATATTTTGCCTAATTGTAAGTAGTGCATCCCAAATCCTAGTACACTGAGTAAGGCAAACATGCTTGGACAATATATGCTATTTCTATTCGAGATAGAAGAGGTAGCATGAAACTGTCCTATGACACATTTAAAAGTATGTACACTTGAACAAAAACTATGCTATTTTAGTCAATATAAGTTATGATCAGTATATGATCATACCCTGGCTGTGAAGTCTACAGCAGCCCCTCTGTTGAGCAGCAGCGTGGCCACATTAACATTACCGTAGTGAGCAGCAATATGCAGAGGAGTGAAGCCACTCTGTTAGAGGATGGAATAGTATTGGGATAAAAGAAGGGATAGAACAAGAGAAACAGAATGTAGGTAAATTTGCAAGTGCTAGTCTTCCAACTAATTTAAAACGTCTGTCATCCATGATCTACCATGCAGCATTCCAGTGAATCATCACATTTGTGCAAAAACTTAAAAGAAAGAAAATAATGTAAAAGTAATGTCTGGATTCTCATCTGCTACCAATGGATCCAACCATGCACTATAGGGAAGGAAAAGTAAAAACTTTGATGAAATAAGAAACAGAAAGATTAGATTTGTGCATGTTATATAATATATGAGCACATTCCCAGTGTCATATGAGAGAGATGAGAAGTTTCTCAGTGACAATGAAAGGAAAAAAAAGATGATGTACAAAATATCTGAACAAACAAATGTTATTCAGCAACTACTCACTACATATTGCTAAAGATGAATGTATAGATAGAAAATTGGCATTGTCTGTCTTACTGAGTTCGTTTGATGGTGCCATTTTTTCTTACCTTTCCATTCTGACAGACATGGTGCAATTTAAAAAACAGAATTAACAAAAAGGTGCAGCAAAATGTGACCGAGAGACTTCTACACAGACAGTGAGAGTGACAGCATGAGTTCACATGCACAATTAAGAGTTAAACCAAAGTCCCTTCAAGTCATTTCACTCGGCGGCCATCTTTGAAATGCCTCTTGAGTGGCTATTTCTGTCATGCAAGTGCAGTTCCTATTTCTTTGAATGGGGAAACATCAAATTCTCCAAAGCTGTTCACCAAGCTTAAATTTCATATTTGAAATCACCAATGAAATGTGGTTTCTTATGCTCAAATAGCATTAAAAAGCTAAGTGCGCGTCTCAGAACACTGATTGTTTCTATAGCAATCGAAGCTTCTAACAGCAGCTGCAGTGATGAGGTGATTTTACCAATAGGCAATTGGCTCTTTTATTTAGAAGGCGGGACTTATTGTGCCATATTGCGTGTAGCATTTTCTCCCATTCATAGTAATACAAGTGCACTGTTTTTCTAAATATTAAGTCTTTGGTTAAACGTCTGTTGAGTCTGTTAGTAAAATCATAAGTGGTATTAAATAACATTACGAACCCCTAATTCCTGCTCAAAAAAACAGAGCATAAAACATTTTGATGAGCAAGAAACAACCATAAATTTTGAGAAAACGGTGTTGCTACTAAAATAAAAACAACAATGTGTCATGCACTACAAGACTCTACTCTTCCCATGCACTGTAAAAGAAAGATTCAGTGTCAAGTAGCACATTAGGCTTTACAAGAGTTGAGAAGAATGCAGGATTCTGCTGAGAATCTTAATACCTCTGTAGTCCTGTTGACCATCATCTGAGGGAGTCGCACATGAGGAAAAAATATGGCATTTTTGATTAATATGGCATTTTTTTTGTTTTTACATTTTCATCTTAAAAGGATCTTCCAAAAGCATGACTATAATTCAGTAAAGATTAAAAAAAAAAAAAGCAAAACAAGTGTTCTAATATCAAACTTAACTTGTTCAAAATGAACCAAATTTAAATAATGAATCAATACATCATATGCTCTTGAACATGTGTGTCCGCAGTGTGTGTACACAGCCACCCTATTGTGGTAAAAATCCATCCGGATGTATGCGCTCAGAAAAACATATATCAGAAGTTTAAACAGATATGGCTTTAAAACGCATAGGGATAATAATCAAAACCAAACAGATGTTTTATTCGTTTATGGCAGAGTATCCGAGGCACAAGCTGTAAATGCAAAGCACTATTCTGGAAAGGGGGCAGGGAGCAGCAGCTCATTTGCATTTAAAGATACATGCATGAAAACAGCATGTTTTTGCTTCCACTCAAAAATGGGCATTTACAATATGTTATAATAAATGATATGTGGGGTATTTTGAGTTGAAAATTCACAGACACCTGAGACTTACATAACATCTTGTAATGTTCATAAAAGAGGCATAATTGATCCCCTTTAAGTGACAAGATTCATAAATAAAAAAAATAAATATAAAAATGTACTGCGGTACTATGATACAGTGACTGTATAATAACATGTTTACCATATTGATATACTATGGTACCACAAGTTCAAAGAACACCATGGCACAATGATACTGTACATGTATCATACGGGAAAAAAAACACCATTACTCTGCTAAATCTTCAAACAACACAGGATACTGCAAAACATGTCTAAAAATGGTATTGTCATGGTGAACATCCTCAAAACCATGTTATTACAAAAATATACTGCACGTGTCCAAAAACCATATTTAAAAAAAAGGTACAAAAGCTGTCACGGTGTCACCCTTTCAAAAGGTACTAATATGGACTATTTAGGTAGTTATATGTACTCTCTAGGTACTAATATGAACCCTTCAGAGGTAAATTAGGTACAAAGGTGTACCTTTTGAAAGGTTACTGCCCCAGTGACAGCTTTTGTACCTTTTTTTCTGAGAGTGTAACTATAGTGGCATCTTTAAAAAAGTATGAACATTAAATCCCCACTCCTTTACTCTCTTACCTTGGACTGGACATCAGCATTATGGTCATTCTGGAGCAGCAAAGCAGCAGACTTGGTGTCATCCTTGCGGGCAGCGATGTGGAGTGCAGGCAGGCGGACTTTACCTTTCGTGTCATGTTCCAGGAGCAGAGAGACCACCTGATTATGACCCTGCTGCAGAGCAATGGCCAGAGGAGTGAAGCCATCCTAGAAATGGAGAGAACAGATAGACAGATTAACAAACAGAACCAACTCTTTGTTCAGATACAAAAACCATAGCTAGCTTGACCAATATGCAGGTTATCATTCAAGATTGAGAATTCACTTCCATCCAGTTTTAGACAGTCTTAGCTTGAATGTTTAATAAACAATATTGCCTATTTAGTCAAAGAAATGAAGCAAGTCATCAAAATCACAATCTATGGAAATGTGTAAATGCTCTCTTCTTTTAATGAAGACCTATTATGCGCTTTTGCAAAGTCTTGGTTTTGTTTTTGGAGTGTACTAAAATAGCTTTTCATGCTTGAATGTTCAAAAAACGCATTATTTTACATTGATGCAGCATCTCTCTTCCCAGTCTGTCAGTAACTCTATGTCTCTATGAAGCCCCTCCTGCCGAAAAGCACAATGTGCTCTGATTGGTCAGCTGGATCTGTGTTGCGATTGGTAAACTTCTTTGAGCATGTTTTGGAAATGTCACACCCCCTTACAATAACCACAAGTTTCAACACACTACTAAACTAACTCAACCAGCCTCGACCCATTTTTTTTGCCTCTGCCTTGTGGGAATTATTTAAATGAGGGATATTGTGACATTTGTGTTTGCAGAATAAAACAGAATGAAACAGTGCTTATTGATATTAAGAATAACTCCCTTTGGAGTGGACTTTGTGCTTTGTAACTTTGCCGACCGTTTTCATGCTCAAACAGCCACATTTTACACAAAAGAAAGTTGAAAATGTTAAAAAAGCAGGTCCTTTTTAAGAGACACCAATACTTGTATGGGCATGTCGGAAAGAATAGAAACACACACACACACAACACTTTCAATCCCAAACCTCTGTAGCCGTGCTCTGGTTTCCACCATTCTCCAGAAGATATCGCACAACATCTAGGTGATTCTCTTGAGCAGCCATATAAAGTGGAGTGAAGCCATTCTGTAGTAACATACATGTACAGTAAAGCTTAATATTATAACAATTTATTAAATAATAAATTAATTTGTATTAAATTTTAAATTATCATTATTATAATTTATACATTTCTCACCTGCGATTGGGAGTTTACATCTGCTCCTCTTTTCACCAACAACTTTGCAACTTCTTTCTGCCCAGCCAGACAAGCAATATGTAATGCAGTGTTCCCTTTCTGAAGACGAAAGGGAGATACATATTAATTGCGCACTTGTCTGTGTATGAGTATGCAGTACTTGTGTGAATCACAAAGGGACAACACTGAAAAAAGCTGAAAATATCTATAGTAATATATTTAAACAACAAACTATTACTTCAGAAGCAACATTGCATAAGATATTAGGACTTATCAAAGAAAAGTATCCCGAGTATCATTTTCTTACCCCAAAAGCAACTTATGAACAAATCTAACACAACTGATCCTTCACGGGAGTTTGATTGACAGGCGATCTAACCGATCAAAACGCCGAATCCGCCTTATGTCCAGCAAAGCATCAGACTAACGTCTGTGGACTTTACATGAAAATGGTGTGTACTGACGTCTTTCTGTGGTTGAAACAACATTCCTTCTGATGTTCATTCATGTTTGATGCTATAAATTAACTAGTTGGAAGAGATGATCGGTTCACGTACTGCTTGAACTGAGGCACTACAGCGATCTGTCACGACATATTAAAGAGCCACAAAACTGTATTTATTGTTTACATTTCTTATAAAATGACAAAATATGAAATTTGAGACTTTGTTTAAAAGCATAAGCAACCTGCTCTGTCTTGTCTGTCGACACGTTGTTAGTGTCCTCTTTGCTCCACGATGTATTTTTGGGGGCGGGTCTTTGCGAACGGAAGCTTATGCTTGAAACAAGAAAATCTATTTGCCAATGGAGACTGCAGGAGACATTTGACCTGATTCCCTCACTGCTTGCATGAAATTGCAGAAATCTTATCAGGCAAAAAGGACTTTTACGAATCTAGTCTATAATAAAACAAATGGTACGCAAACCACTGAAACAATCACATTTCTGCCCAACACAAAGTCTCCAAAGCGTTTGTCCTTGCAGGATAGAGCTCTCTGCTGTCTGTGTGATTGCTGGTCATTTGTTTATAGTCCCTGGCTTTTGTGGGTGTGTCTGATGACAGGAGTCAACCGAGTCCAACTGTACTAATCATATCACAGTGCTGGATGACTGGTGCTCCATCAGATTTACTCTCTCTCTCTAGCCATTTGGGAATCACATAACCCTCTCTTCAGTTTGTGAGTGTTTAAGTGTGCTTAACCTTGGTTGAAGAGTCCACAGTCGCACCCCTCTCCAGAAGTTCCTCCACCAGCCCCACATGACCCTCTTTGGCTGCTAGATGGAGCGCATTGAGCCCATTCTATAGTGCAGAGGCAGACATTTTCTATCAGTGAAAATTCGACAATAAGCTATGATGCAAAACAAGACAACAGCACATTTTGCTAATTATAATAATAGCAATACAGCCTTTTTTTGGCAGGAAAATTTGACAGGGGTAATACTAGTAATAAAATACTCTACACTAATAGATCACCCACGTGCATTTTCTAGATTGATTACTAAATATTGTTATGTATAGCTCTAGAAAAAAAGATTAAAGAAGATTAATTAAATGATTAAAGACTATTAATACTTTAAACATATTAGAAAAATTTTAATATATATATAAAATTTTATTTTTATATTATATTATATTTATTATATTATATATTNAATCCCTGCTATAAAGAATAGTTATAACAGATTTTCCTATGGCTAAATTTGGCAACAGCCTTTTTTCTATTTCAGTGCAATGATCATTTTAGCTATTGTGAAATGTGTAATTAATTATATCATGTCAAAGTCACTTGTTATTAATAAATCAAGCTTACATGTTAAACGTGGAATTTCAGTGTTTAATCTCTTTTTCTGGAGCTGTAAATAAGCATTCCCCTTATTCAAACATCACCACCTGTCTTAATTTACTAATGCACCCCATTCCGTATTTGATGGGTAAATCATGACAGCTCTTGTGTAACAGTGTGGCTAACATTCACATACGTCAGTAAGAGCAACGAGAATTAACTAGACTCTAATCTCATTTATTTGGATAATGAAAGCTGAAGGAGTTTTTGCATCTGGAGAGAGGGATTCCGGTGAAAAAGTGGGGGGGGGGGGNCTGGGGACAGATAAAACATGGGCAGATTATATTGCAATATCACTCAGTGAGGATTAGAACAGTGGATTTTAGAGAAAACAACATGGAATGCCTGTTCATTGTTGTGCTGACATGCTCATTACTGGTCGATTCCAGATGACATCATAATGGATAAATGTCATGGTAAAAACTATTATACACTGGACCAAATTCAGCCCATTACATAATAAAGGGGTCACAGCAACCCTATGACATTTGTCTCTGATGTCATTTCAGTCCATTTGAAATTAGAATAACAAAACAAAATTGCATTGCATTGGATAACAAAATATCACACAGTTGCATTTAATAAAAAAAATTAAATAAAAAAAAAAGCACACTTTTCAAGCAAAATATGTAACAAAAATGTAGTTGTTTATATCATAAATCAGCAGATATGCTATTCAATTTGGACACACTGTGACTGTCAAATTTAGTGAAACATGTCTTCTAAAGTTTTTTTCTGCAGTCTTGTTAAACCAATGTTAGTGTAACATTAAGGTACTTAAAACACTATAGGGGTGTAACAATATACTGTGTCACAATATATCGCAATACAAAAATGCAACAATATGTATCGTGGATATAGTGACAATCTGTATTGTGCATAGTTCACCCAAAATGAAAATTACTGTGTGAGAAAAAAGTTTACAGAGTTTTAGTGAATGTACTACATTGAACTACTATATAATGTTGAATATAATGTATAATAATTCAATGGGGGAATATCTGTAGGTCCTGATAATGCCAAATGTGGCCTACATTATTTTAAAAATATCTAGTCAATGAAGCATATTTTTAATTTTTCTGTATTTTCAGCTTCAGAATCATGAATATTTTATTCTGGTATTAACATTGTCCTGTGCATTGGGTTACCACCACCAAGTCCAAGCCTATTCATTTCCACCCACAGTGTAATACCAAATTTAGCATTTTAATCAACAGTTACTTTTTTGTTAACATTTTATCATATGTCTTGAAGTATCGCAATAATATCGTATTGTGAGTTCAGTATCGTGATATGTATCGAATCGTGACATGAGCGTATCTTTATATCCCTATAAAACACTGATTTATTTTCTCTTTTTTCCCCCGGGTTGGTCATGGTTCCCAGGTATTTGTTTGCTAGTATAAGGACCTCAACACTCAGTAATACATTTGCATCATATCTGTGTGGTGCACCCTGGTAAAACCAGTACCGTGAAGATGATTGGTTGATAATTTTGTAGTTCGTGCCTGTGCCAAACCTCGTTGAAAGGTATTTTGCATGTGGTATCTTCTGTTCGTTGATAAAAGTTGACTTTATCGTATATCTGACTAGAAACACGTTTATTTTACGTGCATGTTTGCATTTTAAGACTGTTCGATTTCAAGCTAAGTCATACTGACTTCACACATTTTGAAGATTATAGATCCTTTTACCTTCAATATAGGCTCTTTGGTGATATCAGTGCATTGTTATGCCAGGGGTAATTTGTAAGAAATGGTTGAACACAGCAGTGCTGTGATAGTGGGAGGGTTTGGTTATGCAGAAGGTACAGAAGGTCGGGGGTGTGAACAGCTGCCAGAGACACGCATGAGTGAAAAGCCTTTGAAATACTAGAAAGAACTGCCTGGCAGAGAACTAGCTGATTATGTCATGATGGCAATGCAGCATTTGTCAGGAATCAGTATCGCTTTCTAACATCATAATGCAATGTGTGCTGAAAAAAAAAAGAAAAATCATGCATTATTTCTAATAATCAGGATTATCCTTCCCTCACAAAGCACAATCTATTAGGACTTTCTAAAGAGTGTATAGCTAACACACAGTTGACAGAATATGTCTCTTAAGCTGGAAAGAAGTTTATGGCAACCTGCTTCTTGGAAAACATAGGCCTTCAAATTCAGCATTACCCAACAGACTTTATCTGCACAGATTAGATTATATTCATAAATACCTCATCTAAAAACTGAAATGTCACCGTGTACAAAGCTTCCAATTGTTGATATTATTTGAATTAAGTTTAATTATTGCAACAAAAGAGTGAAATAGAAAATTGAGGCTGAGGAAACTGATGAGAAAACATTGCATTAATTCCTTGTTTTTTGTAACGCTGAAATCCTAGTTCATGGAAAAAGTTACCTGGTTGCATGTAGAAATATCCTGTCCGCTCTTGAGGAAATCCAGAACCTTTTCAATATTACCTGCTCTGGCTGCTCTCAGGAAGCTGGTGTTACTGTCCGACTGTAGAAACAACACACCAAGAAAAACATTAAGAAACATCAGCCCAGCTTTAGTAAAACACTGAGAAATTACAATGCAATATTCAAGTGATCAAAGTCAATGCAACTCATTTACATCTGTAATAATATGACATATTTACAAGTGAAATAAGATATTAAACAAGAACAAATGCTGGGTGAGCTCATTTTTTTCAATCAGGATGGTCCTTCTGATAATGTACATTACCATTTAAAAGTGTGGGGTCAGTAAGATTCTTTTGAAAGAAATTAATATTTTTATTCAGCGGTGATGCATTATATTGCTCAAAAGTGACAGTAAAGACTTTTACATTGTTACCTTCTATTCATCAACAAATCCAACAAATTTGAGCACCAAATCGGCATATTACAATGATTTCTGAAGGATCATGTGACATTGAAGACTGGAGTAATATGCTGAAAATTCAGCTTTGCTGAATAATATTGTAGTTTTAATGTATGTTTGACGAAATAAATGCAGCATGGGTAAGTATGAGGCTTTTTTTTTTTCTTCAAAAACATTTAAAAAAATCATTTTAACCTCAAACATTTGAACAAGTATTTGTAATTTCAAGATTCATGCTATGCTGTGTGTTTATGTGTGTGTATGTGAAGTTTTTCATTTCAGTGGGTGTATCTCCTTTTATCAGAATTGTCTGACTGTGACTCTGCTAAATATAGACAGCAAAACAGAATGAAGGCAGCTGACATGACACACACATACACACACACACACGGACAGATCTGAATGTGTATACAGTTATGCACTGAAAGTCTTGCCATGCGAAGAAGAAAATTAATGCTAAGATCAAATTTCAGATTTGGCATCATTCAGCGAACATGTGTTGGTTTGTACTGCTAGAGCAATTCCTTTTAAAGCCCTTGACATAAGAGCCACAACTGTGACAATAAAAATAAAATGTGCAATACCAACACAAAATCCTCAATGTATTTTTATTAAAATATTAAAACCTTTAAAATTTCAGAGAACCCTTTTATGAGACTAAAGTCAAGCTTTTTGATCCGTCCAAGCTAGCATTTAGGTATTTATTTTATTTTGGTTAAAATAGAAATTACAAGAGCATTGGCGCCAAGCTCTGGCAGCAGTATTTAGAATGTTAATGAATAAATCAGTACCTCTCAGGTCATGTAGAACGTGAAGCATTAATGTGTCAAGCCATCACAGGCTACTGACCCAAATGTTCAAGGCATGACCTCTGCTTCTTTTGAGGTTAAGAGGTCACATTTTAACACGTGTGGGATCTGAATAAGACTTAACCATTGGAAATAGACCCTATACATTTGTTCGTGAAGTTGCCCTGCACACATGCTACACTATTTGAGCTCATATGGGCAAGAAAAGTTCAAATCTGGCTCGCTACACTTCCTGATTCCATTCCCCCCTTAAATTCCCATAAATTACACCTTCTGTAGCAATAAGAGAGACCATAAACAAAAACTTTATGAAAACTTTTGATAACTGTTAAACATAGACATCCCTAAAGTAACATTCTGAACAAAAAATAAATAAAAGAATAACACTGCTAATGAAGACTTTAGTGATGATCATGTTACCTATTTGAGGTACATAAATGAAGAAGTTACTAAAAATCAAGTATAAAAATGAATGAAACACCTAAAAAGTCTAAAAATACTGACTATACAAAAATTGTTGAAACAAACAACTTAGACCAGCTTGCATTTCCAGCAGGTTTATATATACCCCAATGCATATATATTTTTCATCATTTACATTGTTCCAAACCCGTCTGACTTTCTGTGGAACACAAAGGAAGATATTTTGAAGAATGTTGGTAACCAAACAGTTTTGGTGCCCATTGATTTCCATTGTATGTACAAAAAACTGTGACATTTCGCAAAATATCTTCTTTTATGTTCCACAGAAGAAATGTGACATTACAACATGAAGGTAATTAAATACATAATTTATTTTTGGGTGAACAATCCCTTTAAAAGGCGCAGTATGTAATATTGACAGCTAGTGGTTGAAATGGGTACTGCAGTCCAAATTAAAAATATTGGAGAGAGTTGTTTGCCCCTCCCCCTCCTCCTCAGACTCAAAGCTCTCATGGGTTGCCAGATTGAGGACATGCAACAGGAGAGAGAGCGCAATTGACAATGAAATGTGACGAGCCAGACAATGTAAGTTGATTAGTTGATTTATCCTCGTTTTAATATGCCTCTGGTCATAGAGCTTTTAGGATGGATGCCGAGGCTTTTTAGGTCTGATAGATCTGCGATCTCGGACCTAGTTCAATTGCTGGCTTCCATAGCTGCAATACACTGTTTACCGCCAACTGGCAACCCAGGGGGGCGAAATACTATTAGGTAAAATGACAGTGGGCGGGATCACACGAACCAAAACAAAAACAGACATTCCGACACAGAACACACATTTCAAAGTAGTATAACTGGCTGTAGTTTTCGGAGAAACAAGTATGTAAACCTAGCATTATTCCTAAATATCTGCAAACATATTGTGATATTTTATGCTTTACTACATTAAAAAATAATTTACATACAGCACCTTTTAAGTTAAGATCTGAATATTTGAATGTTCCAATTGAGATCTTAACTGATATCGCCATGTTTACAAAAAGAATAAGAGAAGATTGTGAGTTATGTTCTGTTTTATGACCCCATCATCATCCCAAACACAACATATGCTGGTCTTTTCAGCAGGAAAATCACCTCAACAAATCTCTACTGAACCTAAATATCATTAAGGTTGCCTTACCATGGTATCTGCCACAGAGTTGTAGTAACGGTCCAGATATGGATCACTTCCAATAGTCCGCAGGCCTTTATCTGAACCACACGCCCTACACATTGCCGCATTGCCCATGCTTTGCAAAAAACGGCACTACACTTTACATCAATGTCTGAACCTTTCGTAAGATTCCGCACTTGCTGTGTCTTTTCCAGTGATAACCAACCACTGAACATCAAATTGCTGCTCGGAAGATTGATTCCAACTCGCTCACATGCACTTAGCTTTATGGGTTTGCATTATCCTCAGTCTTCAGGTAGTACCCAGGAGCCCATTCAATTATCAGCATCAGAGCATCTATCCAGCTAATGCAAAATCCCCCAAACTTTCATGTCTATCTTTCTCCTCAGGTCCCGAACATCATCTCTTATGTGCGCTCTCTGATCCCTGCCCCGCGTCTTCTGTGAGAATCTGTGTCCCGTATTGGCTCTTGTCTCCTCTTCTTTTCCAGTCTTGTTTCTCTTCCCGCCTGGCTTTGTGACTGACAACTGCGGCCGTAAACGTGTCTCCCATTGCTATATCAGGCCGAATATCCACCCTGTCCGGGATCCAGGGCTGGGTTATTTTTAACCCTCCACGCTCAGGCAGACAGAGCAAGGCCCAGCAAAGGGCAATCCTGCTGGGGAAGAGCCAGCTGGGAAACCTGTCCTTTTCCTCCTGAGGTCCAGGAATGTGCATCCACCGGGACAACTGAAGTCAAAAAATCTTGACTGGAGCAAGACGGTGTTATTTACAAAAACCTTTGGTTGTCATACCATCTATAGTGTTTAAAATGCAACACATTTGCAAGACTACGTAAAGCATGGAGCATCATCTAAAAGAGGTTCTTATCCTTGAAGAATATCAGCTATTCAGTTCAGTGAAGACTCTTGCAAAACAGTTTTTACACCACCATCCATGAGGAGTAAAACCGAGATTACACAGCTATAGTAATACCTACAATGAATCAGACCGAATGGCATGATGGGATCGGTGTCTGTGGGTCATGTCTGGCCCCGAGGTGGTCAGCATTGATCAGACTATATGATTCAGCACTAGGTACACTTCCACTACAGACATATTGACTGCCCTGATCAATGTCATGCCCCCAGTTAAAGGTACACTCTAAAAGAAATGCTGGGTTTTTTCAACCCTTGTTTGGGTCAAATATGGACAAACCCAACCGTTGGTTTATATTTTTAAACCAAACGGGTGGGTTTGTCCATATTTGACCGAAATATGGGTTGAAAAAACCCAGCAAAAAAATTGCTTACCCTACCTTTAACCAATGTACATATGGGTTTTACTATAGTACTGGGGCTATAGTGAACTAAGCATAGTGAACTCTGTAAATGTACAAGTACAGCTGACTTTATGAAGAATGTAAAGAAACTTGAGGCAGCTGTATTTAAAGTTTTACACTCACCTAAAGGATTATTAGGAACACCTGTTCAATTTCTCATTAATGCAATTATCTAATCAACCAATCACATGGCAGTTGCTTCAATGCATTTAGGGGTGTGGTCCTGGTCAAGACAATCTCCTGAACTCCAAACTGAATGTCAGAATGGGAAAGAAAGGTGATTTAAGCAATTTTGAGCGTGGCATGGTTGTTGGTGCCAGACGGGCTGGTCTGAGTATTTCACAATCTGCTCAGTTACTGGGATTTTCACGCACAACCATTTCTAGGGTTTACAAAGAATGGTGTGAAAAGGGAAAAACATCCAGTATGCGGCAGTCCTGTGGGCGAAAATGCCTTGTTGATGCTAGAGGTCAGAGGAGAATGGGCCGACTGATTCAAGTTGATAGAAGAGCAACTTCGACTGAAATAACCACTCGTTACAACCGAGGTATGCAGCAAAGCATTTGTGAAGCCACAACACGCACAACCTTGAGGCGGATGGGCTACAAAAGCAGAAGACCCCACCGGGTACCACTCATCTCCACTACAAATAGGAAAAAGAGGCTACAATTTGCACGAGCTCACCAAAATTGGACAGTTGAAGACTGGAAAAATGTTGCCTGGTCTGATGAGTCTCGATTTCTGTTGAGACATTCAGATGGTAGAGTCAGAGTTTGGCGTAAACAGAATGAGAACATGGATCCATCATGCCTTGTTACCACTGTGCAGGCTGGTGGTGGTGGTGTAATGGTGTGGGGGATGTTTTCTTGGCACACTTTAGGCCCCTTAGTGCCAATTGGGCATCGTTTAAATGCCACGGCCTACCTGAGCATTGTTTCTGACCATGTCCATCCCTTTATGACCACCATGTACCCATCCTCTGATGGCTACCTCCAGCAGGATAATGCACCATGTCACAAAGCTCGAATCATTTCAAATTGGTTTCTTGAACATGACAATGAGTTCACTGTACTAATATGGCCCCCACAGTCACCAGATCTCAACCCAATAGAGCATCTTTGGGATGTGGTGGAACGGGAGCTTCGTGCCCTGGATGTGCTTCCCACAAATCTCCATCAACTGCAAGATGCTATCCTATCAATATGGGCCAACATTTCTAAAGAATGCTTTCAGCACCTTGTTGAATCAATACCACGTAGAATTAAGGCAGTTTTGAAGGCGAAAGGGGGTCAAACACAGTATTAGTATGGTGTTCCTAATAATCCTTTAGGTGAGTGTATATTTATATCACTACATAAATAGTTAATTTTCAGGAAAGAGTGTAATTTGTCTCCCCATTAGTCAAATTATCTGATAGATTAGGCTATATATATTAATGTAAACTAAATATTGCAAAAAATATTAACAATACTGTTCAAAATTGTGGGTCAATAATTTTTTTTAAATAAATTTAAAAATGTAAATTATTCCTGTGATGCAAAGCTGAATTTTCAGCATCCATTAATTCAGTCTTCAGTGTCAAATGATCGTATTATAAATTATTTTAATATGCTGATTTGCTGCTCAAGAAACATTTCTTATTATCAATGTTGAAAACAATTTTCAATTGTTCAATTTTCAAAACAAATGCTGCTTAATATTTTTGAGGGGGAAAAAAAGTTTTGAATAGAAGGTTGATGAACAGATGAAAAAATGTACAGTATTTGTTTGAAATATGTTTTTTTTATTGACATTATGTCTTTGCTTTCAGTAAATTCAACACATCCTTGCTAAATAAAAGTAAACTGTCCACCCCACCCCCAAAAAATGATTTTTTTTCCAAAAACATAAATATTAACATTAAAAAACTTACTGACCCCAAACATTTTAACGGTAGTGTATTATATCATTATGTTTTAATTTTAAAATAATAGCAATATGTTTGAGTAAATAACATTATAAACACATAAAAACTATAAAATTGTTCTATATACATGTAAATGACAATATACATAAAAGTTTGCCACATGCAAATTGTAATTCTATGTAAACATTCTCAGCTCTGGTCCTTATAAGCAGGTTATCTCAGTTATGATAACCTGCTTAGAAGATTTCTAGTATCAAAGGCATTTGAAAACATTGTAATGATGACACTGCCAGTCAAGTTGTTATAGGCTGCAGCAGGTCGCAGGTCAAATAGCTCTACAAATTAACTGAGGGACATGTTTTATGACACATCTGTGCTGACAAACACTTTCACTTCGTAGTGATGGTGAATGATTCATTCATTGCTTCTGTCACATGATAAATGATCGAAATACTCTGGAGGTGAACTAATCATTTGTGTTTCTCATAATGTATCTTTTGGCTGCATTATAATGATTTCCATACTTGGAATATGATCAAAGATTATTTGTGACTGGGGAATGGGGAATTTGACTATTTAAAATATAACCGTTTAACATTCATTGAACAAAATTACTTGAATAATGAGTTATTCGAGACTGAACAAGAGAGTTGCTACAAATCACACTTATATTTTAATTAAACAAAATAAAATGAATAAATTAGCAATAAAAACAATTGAATCTTTGATATAGTAAAACATTTTCAAAACTGGTAAGTGCATGGCAGATTGCAAGCTCAAAACTAAAACACATGAGTTTTATCAAAAAGTTATGTCATCGCATATGTAGCCAATGAGATTTTGTGCTCTAGAGACATATTTGCATAAAGGATGATCCTATTTCCTAAGCCTCTTCCAGTATCTGTGCTCCGAAACAGGTGCGGAACAGCTGACTAGGATTTTTCACAGAGCTCATTTTCAGCATAAAAATGCTAAAAAAAAATGCTATATTAATTATTTTATACTGCAAGTAACAACTCTCTATACACGGATGAGAA
>RJVU01075617.1:1593730-1610293 GCA_003731715.1 Anabarilius grahami | reverse complement strand
TCTGCCAAATGCATAAATGTAAATGTAAATGTGGCAGCAATGCGCCACTGTTGATAACAGTTGTGTACAATTTTTGTTTCAAGATTTTTATATATATATATAAATCTTGAAAAAAAAATTGTACACAACTGTTATCAACATTGATTCATATTTTTAAAAAATATTACCGATCAAACTTTTGAATGGTAGTATGTGTGTGTATATTATACATATATATATATACATACACATTTTTTATTTATTTTTTAATATANATTTTTTAATATACGCAAGCCCTATTTCCTATTCATGGAAAGTGCCATTCCAACACCTTTATAAATTATTTCATATGAAAAAATTTCCTTTACTACAGATGGTGTTACAATCCAGTAAGGGATTCTCATCTTTAACAAGTGCTGCATCTCATGTTATTTATTCATGTGCAAAAAAGCAACAGTCTGAACAGAAGCAGATTCTGTTCAGATGCAGAAAAAAAAAATCTATAAAACATTGATCTTTTATGACAACTGATAGTCTCCAGAGCAGAGCAAGAGCTGTGTAACAAAGACACATAGACATTAAAGCAGGGCAAAATGGAAGATCAATTAAGTTCCTTCAACCTGCTTTTTGGTTTTCAGTCAATTAGTCCACAATAAGCTATTGCATTGTTAAATACTCAACATACTAAGTCTGAAATAAAAAGTTTCTGCCACAATGCTAGAGAATTGTGAGTTGCCAGGATGTTGCGATGCAGTTGCAGTTGGACTTCATGATAAAGCAGATAAGAATCAGGCTGTAAAACTGTTGTAAATATGTTTAAAACACCACACAGCAAGAAAGATGTTTGACATATGGCTATTTGAGCTTGAACAGGTCGTGTCGTGCTGATAAATGGACAAGAGGACAGAATCAATACAGTGATAAACATGAGCAGTGTATGCTGAGGCGCCAGGTCTCGAATATCCATGCGGAGAGAGCAGTGATCCCAGGGGACTACAAGTTATCATCATCTCCACTCTTACTGAACATCATTATCCAGGATGCTTATGTTTCACCCATCACAGCTGCTAAGGATGGCAAATAGTGCTGTGTCAGGGCCCTGCACTAAAAACAATGAGAGCTTTCTGCATGTATACTTTAGTAATTTCTCAGGTGCTTTTTATCTAAAGAGACTTACAGTAACTTATAAGGGACGATATATCTACATTATTTATAGGACTAACCTTGTAATGACAGCCTGAGAAGCCTGGATGTAACTGTGCGGTGAACATCTCCACTAAAAGTGAATGATAACAATTCAAGTCTTAAATATAAGAGAAGTTTATGATTCTAGTGTGTAGATGTAGGAAATGAATATGGTCTCATAGCTGAGTCTGCACTTTTCAACTTACATCAACTGTAACCTATTCGGTCTTGAACCTCTTACAGTGTTTGTTATTAAGCCATTAGTCAACACATCGATCTTTCATAAAAGCTCACTCACAGTCAACCCTCAATCCTGTTTCTCTGCACAAATCCATCATTCTAATGCACTAGATGTAGAAGCAGGAATGCAGCAATATAGAAATTTTGGCTGATACGATAGCCAGTAATTATTTTGTTATGGCCCATAATCAATATTTTAAAGAAAAAAGGTTTATATTTACAAGCCTTGATATTATCTGCTTTCAACAAAACCAACACAACAGGGGGAAAAAACAACAACTTGAATATTGGCTAATGCAATACGGTCACAAATATGTCTTCCATCCCTGTTTAAAAGCATTGGTGTAAACAAATCCTAATTTTAAAGACTCAAAGTCGGACACACACAGAGCCATTCACAAACCCCTGGCACAGCCTCAAAACTTAGTGAGCTACCAGATAGCATTTTTGCCATCATATAGGCACACTCCCAATATCTGAAACTGCAGCCAACAAATTATGCAGCCAAAATCAGAGATAGCAACTATATGGACAAATATGCTTTTATAATGTAACCCACAGTGCTTTTCAACAAGCTCAACCCCTCAAAAACATTTCCAATTTGGTTTGTCATTTTAATTTAGTAGACTCCTATTTTTCACAGTATTTATATCATCAGTTCTCTTATCTCTATTCCTGGATCTTTTCAATTGTGTTGTATGCACGCTCATAGATTCATTTCTTTATTTCTGCTCTTAAAGGGTTAGTTCACCGAAAAATGAAAATTCTATCATTAATTACTCACCTTCATGTCGTTCCAAACCTGTAAGACCTTCGTTCATCTTCGGAACACAAATTAAGGTCAGAAATCCTAGAACTTTCGGACCTTTTTCTGACCATTCTGACGTAGAACCCGGAAGCGCTGCACTGTGTTTACAACATCAACAGCGTAGGAGAATGACAGGAAAGAGAAGAAATTGTTGAATAAAGTCGTTATTTTTGTGTTGTTTTTGCGCACAAAAAGTATTCTCATCACTTAACATTAACGTTGAACCATTGTAGTCACATGGACTATTTTAACAATGTCTTTACTACTTTTCTGGGCCTTACAATTTTTATGATGATGCTGTGGGAGATCAGAAAGCTCTCAAATTTAATTAAAAATATCTTAATTTGTGTTCCGAAGATGAACAAAGGTCTTACAGTTTTGGAACGACATGAGGGTGAGTAATTAATGACAGAAATGTCATTTTTGGTTGAACTAACACTAAGTGTTAGCACTACCTTTTTAAATAATAAATTGTTGTAGATCCTTCTGCATTTGCTCCATTAACTACAGCCCCTATTAGACATGAAGGCTACCACCCTGTTCTTTCTCTCCTTCTCTCTCTCTCTCTCACTCACTCACACACACACACACACACACACACGTGTAAATGTCATGAAGCGTGCAGTGAAACAGCCATGCACACATACACAGGCCTGTAAAAAAATCCCACTTCTAGAGAATTATCTTTACATTTCTTCATTACATGACCAAGACACTGGTCGGAAACTTCTCTCAAGCTTTCAAATGGCACTGTAGAAATAAATTAATCAATTTTTGCAAACTCTGTTTAGAGACCACACCCAAACACACACTGACAAATGTAGAGAGAGAGAGAGAGAGAGAGAGAGCATTTGTTGAGGAAGAGCAAGAGAAAGACCCATAAAAGGCAAGAGATTAAGGCAGGAGTGTCATGAGAGAAACAAGAAAGAGAGAAAACAGACAAATGTAGATTCACTCTAGAGAACACCCTTGCAAAATTCACATTGCTCAAAACAACACTATGCTCTTCCAGAAGACATAATTTGAACATACAATATCTGCCCTACAAACGAATTTGTCTTTTTTGTGGCATGACCATGTCTTTTTGTGCAAGCCATAAAATATGTAAATTTACATGCACTCATTTTCATCCAATGAATGAATCCAATCCGATTTCAGATTCTGAAAGTTCTATGAACCCTGAACTTTGCGATCTGATTCACATATTCATTTACATGTGCATTACAAAACAAAACCTGCATGTGCCCTGTCGCAGCATTCGCACCAGAGAAAGGCACCACGATCATGTCACTAGAGCTATCATGAGTATAATATTCATTTGTCCAAGACAAAGGACAAAAATAAGCATAGGCCCGTTCATAAGACATAAAACATATGTAAATATACGGATTGTACTGTGCAAGGTATTTTTGAATCCTCTTGAGAAGATAGTTGGATTCAAGCGTTAAATGCTTAATTTTTTCCCCTATTGATCAGATTATTTCTGGTGTACACACCATCCCTTAAAAATCCAATCAAATTTAATTCCGATTGAGCTCAATTAGATTGATTTAGCTATCAATCTGACTAAAAATTTATATATTATACATCCCCCACAGGGATGACCATGATAAACCATTACTTTATCCACACTAACAGAATGCAGTACATGATGATCCATTCACTCACTACTTTAGTGTATGAATCATCTTACATTAACTAGAGTGCCTGCAAGAAAAGAAACACATTTACAGAAATCAAATAGCGGTAAGCCTGGTGACTAAATCCAGAAGCTTCTTATTCCTCGCCCAGCTCATTTGATTCTGCATGTACTCTGGTGAAAAGGACACGTGCGATGAAAATGAGTGCAGCTAGAAGATGAAACTGGATTAACTCTAATTTGTTTGGAAGACTGGTGGAATAGTTTATGGTTAGGGCCTCTATTTAGCTTAGTCTCTTGCTGTCAAATCAGGTGCTTCTTGGCCAGATTAAGATACAAAGTGGATTTGAATTTATGCAGAGAGTCTGGATAAATGTTACTAATGTCTTAATGACCATGTCAGATCAGTTTAGTAAGAAGCTATAAACACAAGGTGTCTTTTTAGCTCTGACATATGATAAGAGTTGAAAACAGCCTGTCCACAAGTATGTTTTATCACTTGATTTGCATGATGACTATTTCTTACAACATTACCACGTTTCAGGGATTTATTCCCCAAAAGCATTGTATAATATTGTTCAAATGTTTGGGGTCAGATTTGCGGTAAGATTTTTTATATGTTGAAACAATAAATTAAACAATAAATGAAACGAGAAATGAAACGGGAATTGAAACAATAAATTAAACTTAAGCTCAACAAGGTTGCATTTATTTAACCAAAAATAGTAACATTGTGAAATATTATTACAATTTAAAATGACTGTTTTCTATTTTAATATTTTTTTCAAAAATGGTGCTCAAGAAATATTTCTTATCAGCTGTGCTGCTTAATATATTTGTGGAAACAGTGACACATTTTTTTCAGGATTCTTTGATGATAGAAATTTCACAAGAACAATTTTTGGTAACAAAAAAATCTTACTGACCCCTAACTTTTGAACGGTACTATATCATGGAGACTATTGGTGCCAATTGTTTCTACGATCTGCTTACAGTGCTTTTGGGAAATGCACCCAACATCAGTTGCTTGTAATATCTGGAATATATAAAAACTGAAATTTGATAAAATTCAATACATTCTGGAAAAAAAAGAAAAAAAGAAAAAGTACTAGGTATCAAAACAATTTTACATTTATTTTGGATGCTAATATTGGCTCCAAAATCTTTAAAAAAAATCAATAAATCAAGTATTTACAAAATTACAGCTTTAACATGACATTGATCTTTGGATACAATCAAAAGTTACACTAATGTATCAAGATTTTAAATGACTGAATTTTCAAACTATATCTTTTTTTCCTCTCACACTGTCATAATGTGATTTAGATGCAGAGAAAATGTTCTGCAGTCATGCGAGGCGGTTACTAAAACATCAGATCTATTGTTTGGTAGAAAGAGCCGCTCCCTAAAAGAACTGATAAATAATGAATCATCTTACAAATTACGTGCTTTGCCAACTTAATTCTGCCCGATAATGACTAAGTAATAACTTCAGCATCAATGAAGGATGTACCTGAGTCTCGAGAGGAAAATGGAAAAAGTGCAGGTGCATATTGAGTTATTGAAAAAAAGAAAACAAGAGGGAGGGAGATAGAAAAAGAGGACGGATCAATAGAATTATTCAGACAGCAGACGGGACAGCAATCACATCAGAGCATCAGCAAGGCTCCGTAAACACACTCTACTCAATTAGCTCTCTGGGAAGGGCAGGCTATTGTGTATGCATGTGTGTGTGATGAGCAATTCTGTCTGCCCTATCCTTACAGATGCTTTCAAGTACCATGTAGCACAGGGCATTAACCTTGGCAGACATGCAAGTTTTAGGACGCTTTCCATTTGTTAAGGTGTATGAGGTGAGCTGACCCTGTATTTGGCATGTGCACAGGGTATTTTCATCAATCTTTATCAGGAGAACTGACCTAAAGGCTAAAGCACTGTGTCTACCTATTTAGCATCCTTCAAAGGGCATGGAAACCATTTGATATTTCTTTTTAGGTTATGTTAATGTATCCACTACATCTTTCAAATTGTTCCTAATCCATCCAATCTGTTTTCACCCCTCCTTAAGTCATCATTGATCCATTTTCCACGGTTGCGGGAAGTCCTGATTGGTTTTTCATAAATATTTTAAAGTATGACATGCATTTCCCATACTCCCACCCTCATCTCTCCAAAAATAACCAATCAAGTGGATTAAGGCAAGACATTACAGGCAAAGCTATTGTTTTTTTTTTAGGCACTGGTCAATTTTGAGATTTTAGGCTAATTTGCTTCCATGTGTGTTCTTTCAGACTAGTGGAAAGAAAACATCCAAAATACACATTTAGAGCCAGATTTACTAAACGGGGCTGAGATCGCAATTCCACAAATGCGCCAATGGGTGTGGCAATTTTTGTGCATGATCTACTGCTGACACGCAAATGAAAGAACACAGACGCAGTCAAATCATTTACATAAAGACCAATGCAATCTACCAAGAGCAGCACAAATTAGCGTTGGGTCGCAAATAAGCAGAGCTGATGCTCATCAGGTGCAGGTTGACACAGGCGCAATTTGTTACATGTAATGTGACGTACACATAATATAAAGGCCAACATTACTTGGCAAATGATATGTTTGGATAACATCTTCCTCTGGCATTCCAAAGAAATTAATACGAGTGGAAAATATTCTCTCCCTTCTACCACGCTCTCTCTGTTCTCTGCGGTGTCTCCTCCTAGCAGCAACAATTACAGCCATGTCGCAAAATTTTGGTTAAGACATGCTTTTTTGGGCGTTAAATAATGGCGCAAAAAGGCCTACCTGTAAATTAGCCCAAACATTAGTAAATCGTGTCGCGTGATTCATTTAAATACTCTCCTCCCATAAATTTTGCATCTGAAAGGGAAACTCCTACAAATGCATATGCAATAAGGTCAGCCGCAAAAACAACTCAGTCCACGCCTTTTCAGTGCTAATTTTGCACTGCGTGTCTTTAGTGAATCCCGTCAGTAGTTTTTTAATGCCAATAGAGGGTTTGCGCTGGCGCAAGCTGTTAGTAAATCTGGTCCGCAAAAACCTTAAGCCTAAAATGTCAACAAAATAAAATGGCTTTGCAAATGTGCAAATGAGTGCATATTTAATTAAATAATGCATTGTTTGGATATTTAAACATTTCAGAAAACTTGTAATACAAAACAATTATCGTAATGTACTGTGATGAATCAACTGGCGAAAGTATGGTGATATTAGTTAGATTACTATTAGTATTTTTTACCCTATTTACCTGTAGTGTCCTGCCTTAAACTAGCCAGACCTGCCGATTTAATACATTTTCCAATTAAATTAGCTTCTCATGCTTTGACATTTTTCAGTACATTAGCATCAAACCAAATTCAGATAAACAAAACCTAAATCCTCCATCTTGGCTATTATTTGTCAGGCATTAATATTTATATAAATATGTAATAATATTGTCAGCCATGCTCTGCCTTCTTATCTTGCACACCTGACATGAACATGAACTTTTTTACATACTGATTTTTAGTTTATTTAATCGGTAACACTTTACAAAAGGTTAGGATTGTTAACAGTTGGTATCACAAACTAACAATGGACATGTTTTTTTCCCCAGTCACTTTAGAAATATATAATTGCTCATTGTTAATTCATGTTAATTTGAAATATATTAATGTTAATTGATACAGCTTATATACAAAAAAAGAATTAACATTAAGATTAATACATTTTGTAAAGGTATTGTTTATTGTTTTCATGTTAGCTACTGCATTAACTAATGTTAACATATTGAGCCTTATTGTAAAGTGTTACCAAATAATCTTTAAAAAGTACAACTATCCAATGTACTCTAACTCTAATATAAAGAATTGGAAAAATTAATTAGAAAAATGCTACTTAATGCAATTTTAAACTAATGTTATTGTATTTCATGTCAGCTCCCCTTTACTGATTTATTGTCAAATGGCAAATGTGAGGACTAATACATGTTTTTAAAGGAGCATGTTATACTATAATCTTGTAATAGATATGATAATACTAAAATTAGTGGTACCAAGAAATGGCAAACTACCATACAGCCTACTGCAGTTTAGCAAACATCAACATTTACAGCTTCTGTGTAAACTTCCGTATGGCACCAAAATCATAATGTGGGCAATGATGATAATGGATGATCACGGTCAATAATGATGATCATTAAAGTTTGCTAGGTTGCTATGGAAACAGTCCTTAGAGGGCAGGCCTGGTTTGGCACCCATTACCCACAATGCACCAGCGTGCAGCTGTATAATGCAATAAAAATCCTTCTGCTCCATTACAGTCTCCTTCCTGTACATCACATCATACTTCCCCCACAGGGAGGGGAGAGAGAGAGAGACTGAGTGAGTTATGGACAAATAGAGGACAAGAGAGAAGAGATGATCTGAAACAGCCAGCCGCTGAAAGACCTACACAATGGACAGTACCTGTCCAGAGAGTTTTGGCTGTAAAATGAGCCACAGCTGAATGCAGTGGCATAAATTATTGAGTATAATACATGAATTCACACCGGGAACAGCAGGATGTTGGCAACGCGGTGATATATTAATAAGAAAACTTCAAAGGCATTAAGCCAGATTGATAATTCTCCTCTATTCACTATGTATGAGAACCTCAAGCGAATGCGGTATGAGTGAGTAAATGATAGAAAAGATGAGGCAGAGCCCTCTGAACACTGGATAGGCATATATTCCATTTACAGAATTATTTCTCATGGATCTAAATATTTGAAGAGTTATCAAATAAATTTGATATGAATACAATGACAACTGGTAATAGTTCATGTTATTATTCTCAGCCTCTGACAGCATATCCATTGGCCAACCCACATTCTGTTTACTGACAGATGCCTATTACACATAAAAATAGCAAGACCTGGCTGAAATCACAAGCTCCAATCTGGCTCCAATTGGCTACAACGGCAACAAATTCAAGAAGAACGGATGCACCTGTAATTACAAGATACTATTATAGTTATTAATATTCACTGTATAATAATAAATTATTTTCTTTTTTCATTTTAATTGTAGTTACATTTTTAGCAATGTTTTTCTATATACAGGTCCTTCTCAAAAAATTAGCATATTGTGATAAAGTTCATTATTTTCCATAATGTAATGATAAAAATTAAACTTTCATATATTTTAGGAAAAATATATGAAAGAGTCGGTGGCTCTGGATGTTTCTACTCCAGACTCAGTCCACTGCTTCCGCAGGTCCCCCAAGGTCTGGAATCGGTCCTTCTCCACAATCTTCCTCAGGGTCCGATCACCTCTTCTCGTTGTGCAGCGTTTTTTGCCACACTTTTTCCTTCCCACAGACTTCCCACTGAGGTGCCTTGATACAGCACTCTGGGAACAGCCTATTCGTTCAGAAATGTCTTTCTGTGTCTTACCCTCTCGCTTGAGGGTGTCAATGATGGCCTTCTGGACAGCAGTCAGGTCGGCAGTCTTACCCATGATTGCGGTTTTGAGTAATGAACCAGGCTGGGAGTTTTTAAAAGCCTCAGGAATCTTTTGCAGGTGTTTAGAGTTAATTAGTTGATTCAGATGATTAGGTTAATAGCTCGTTTAGAGAACCTTTTCATGATATGCTAATTTTTTGAGATAGGAATTTTGGGTTTTCATGAGCTGTATGCCAAAATCATCACTATTAAAACAATAAAAGACCTGAAATATTTCAGTTGGTGTGCAATGAATCTAAAATATATGAAAGTTAAATTTTTATCATTACATTATGGAAAATAATTAACTTTATCACAATATGCTAATTTTTTGAGAAGGACCTGTAGCTTTTATTAATTTTTATTTCAGTTTTAGTTAATTTAGTTAGTTAACTAAATGGAAATGAGAAATGTTACTAGCTAAAATAAAATATGTTTAATATTTTTTAATATTTTATTTTATTTCAGTTAAAGTTTATTTTATTTCAAGTAACTATTTTTTTTTGTGGATTTAGTTAACTATAACCCTGCACCAGGAACACTTTCGAGGAACAACTCAAAATTGAATGCACTTAGTGCCAAGTAAACTAGATATACATTAACAGGAATGTCTGTGAAATAATCAAGCTTTATTATTTTTTAGAGTTCAATTTTTTCTGTTCAGCCAGTTGCAGGTCGACACTGCTGTACAATCATTTGAAAACATTTTATCCATATTACTGTGGTATCAACCATTTCAGATAAGCCCACTCCTAAACAGCACACATAAACAATTTAACTGTGGCCAGACGGCATATTTTGCAATAAAAATAAAATATATTGATTCTATATATATAATCAACATCTTTAAATCATTGATTTTATATCTATCTATCATTTTTATTTAGATTGTCATTTACAATGCTTCATGGTATTGTAGTTCTTCCCCTCATTAAAGGTGCAGTAAGCGATTTCTGAGAAACACTGTTGATATTTCAAATCAACCCAAACAAACACAGCCCTCCCCTTATTGCTCTGCCCCCAAAATGCACGAACACAATGTAAAAGAGGATGTCTCTTTATCTAGCCGCAGTGAAGCAAAAAAATGCTTCTCGTAAAATAAAGCGAAGATCACAAATGAACGGCAAGGAAGAACAAAAAATGAACATACAGTACACAAGAGTATATACAAGCAAGAGTTCGTTACACCGTGTCTTAACCAGACGCGATGCAATAAGATTCCAGCAACAAGCAATTTATCTGTCCACACCAGATGTGACGCGACTATGAGACACGATAATGTCAATCAAAAATCACAGCCAATCAGTAGAGTGTGTGGGCGGGGTCTCTCTGCAAGCTCCCGGCACTTGCAACGAAATGGATAAGTACATAATCAAATTCATGAATATTACACCATTTTAACATGATTAAAAAGACATACTGAGTGACTGAAACAATCTTTGTCATAGAATATACTTGTCTGTTCACATTGAGTTGACACTTTGAACCAGAGATGTTCACAAGTCTTTTATCTGGAGTCCGAGTCAAGTCTGAAGTCTTTATCACTGGAGTCTGAGTCAAGTCTGGAGTCTTTAAGCTGGAGTCTGAGTCAAGTCTGAAGTCTTTAAGCTGGAGTCTGAGTCAAGTCTGAAGTCTTTAAGCTGGAGTCTGAGTCAAGTCTGGAGTCTTTATCACTGGAGTCTGAGTCAAGTCTGGAGTCTTTATCATTGGAGTCTGAGTCAAGTCTGGAGTCTTTTGTCACGAGTCCGAGTCGAGTCTCGAGTCATTAAAAAAAGTTTTTTCCTCATAATCAAATCCTATTTTTTATCCTAGTTGCATTATATAGACAAAATAATATGATCTTTCTATGTTTTATTTGAAATTAAGGTCCTATGATGTAAGGGACAATGTACATCCAGTTTGTTACTTTATAATCCATTACAATGTACAAAACAGTCGTCCTGGCAACACGAGTAGTCATTTTCAATACAGTCGCTAAGTGGACGCAAGATGGCGCTAGTGAGTCACGGTTTGTTATACAGTTTGTTATACATCTTCGTTGTTAGTGACGACAGTCATTATCAGAAAATATCAAACTTCTGAATGTTTAAGCATGTCAATAGAAAGCTCTACACATGCTGATTGTGATACGTTAAAATATGAGCTTTAAGTAAGGATTAACATCTCTTTCTATCTCTCTCTCTCTTATGAACACACATTAAGAAATAGAAAAGCTGCATATAATACGAAAAGATAAAACGTAGTGCTAGGTTTAAAGTCTATTTTTTTTTTTTTGGGACTCTTGTGACATTTCGGAGTTTACGCGCACAGACATACATAATCAAAGTGTATGACAAGAGTCCGATCTACCACGACACGTAAGGAAATATACGAGACCCAGATATTATGAAACTATTTAAACACAACACAAATTCTTTATTATTATATCAGTAGTTAAGGGTAAAAGACTTGAGTCGTTTTTTTAAAATATTCCGAGTCTTTTGTGCCGAGTCGAGTCAAGTCTGAAGTCATTTCAGGTCGAGTCCGAGTCAGAGTCTGAAGTCTGTTAAAGTGCCCATCTATGCTTTGAACGTTCTTGTTTTTTCCTTTTATTTATTTTGAAAATCTGAGGTGAAGAGTCCATTGTTGCTTTCAGTATGGCTATAAAAGACACAAAATGATATTCAACACACATTAGACACTTTTAACATTAAATAAAGCACATAAACAGTACTTAAGATGATCATTTTCATACTTTGTGTTGTTGTTCCAGCCACGATGTCACAGAAAAACAGAAACCGTTTCTAAAATAGACTCATCGTGTGTCGCCGTCATGGCTAGCTGGTTAGGACACGGTGTTAGTTGCCAGCAGCACACAGCAATGACACTCAAAACTGTCCTGTTACTATAGCTAACATTACAACAACAGCAACATCTTAATTCTGTGAAACATACCATCATGAATGTATACGCCGCCATTGCTGATTGGCTACATGTGTGTTGTGGCACTCGGTCCAATCCACTTTCAGCAGCATTTCTCAGAAATCACTTACTGCACATTTAAAGTGTTAGTTCACCCAAAATTTAAATTCCGTCATTAATTACTCACCCTCATGTCGTTCCACACCCGTGAGACCTTTGTTCATCTTCGTAACACAAATTAAGATATTTTTGATAAAATCCGATGGTTCAGTGAGGCCTCCATTGCCAGCAAGATAATTAACACTTTCAGATGCCCAGAAAGCTACTAAAGACATATTCAAAACAGTTCATGTACAGTGGTTCAACCCTAATGTTATGAAGTGACGAGAATACTTTTTGTGCGCCAAAAAAACAAAATTTGACTTTATTGAACCATTGAAATTTTGAAACACTGATGACGTAACGAAGCCTCGTTTACTGAAATCACGTGACTTTGGCAGTTTGATACACACTTCGAACCACTGTAGTCATATGCACTGTTTTAAATATGTCTATAGTAGCTTTCTGGGCATCTGAAAGTGTTAATTGTCTTGCTGGCAATGGAGGCCTCACTGAGCCATTGGATTTCATAAAAATACCTTAATTTGTGTTCTGAAGATGAACGAAGGTCTTACGGGTGTGGAAGTGCATGAGGGTGAGTAATTAATAACAGAATGTTCATTTTTGGGTGAACTAACCTTTTAAAGCTGTCAAGTACACAGTCTTGTACCTTAGTCTTTTTGTCCAATTTTCAAACCCTTTATTTGCTTCAAATCAAAGTTTGATTCACCTTGTAGCTGGTTGGTTTTGTTCAAGGCTTATAACCATGAATTTTTTGAAAATAGTTATGATAAAAATGAATGGGAAAAATACTTCTGAAACTAAGGTTCTTAGTCAGAATAAGCTGTGAGGTGGACCAGACTTTATTTCGACAAAGACAATCATGTTATTACCTTAGAAAAGGTCAGTTCGAGTATATTTATGCAATATATTTAAAAATAAAATTTGCCTACTCACGCAAATAGCTTAGACATCCTAAGTACACTAAAACACTTTGCCCACTACAAAGTTCCGTACAGGAATGTTTATGACAATCTTCCATCCGCTAACAACTGGTTCCATGTAGTTGAAGTGCCTGCCCAACCAGCCCTGCAGGTAGAAATAAACTACCCACTCCTGAGGGGAACCAGAGTGTGGCAGTAGAAATGACTAGACTGATGGTAGACTATTTTTAGATCTGCAACACAAGCACCATAACATACTAGGCCCGTTGTTCTCGGACCATTTCCCACCTCCATTCATCCTGCTTGGTTGAAGAAGTTGGTGCACAGAAATTAAGAGTAGATTGCACCTTATTTGAATTAGACTATGCAATATTCCTTCCTATATTGACTGCTGTAAGTATATCCAAACAAAGATTGTGCTGCATTTATTATACGTATACGTGGCACAATTGCTAGACTTCCACATATTGAAACAAATGTTGTTTTAGTCACTGTACAAAGACTAGGAGTGCCAGTAGATGGTATGCATGCATTAAGATGACGCCTGTGTGTATGTGCCTGCAGTGCTCGGTCCATTACTGGAATCTAATTACCCAGAGAGACCCTGACAGCACTCTCTCATATCATAACTCAGGATCCAATAGGAAACTGCATTAGTGTGTTTGACAGGAAATAGCTTTAGAAAAAGACTTCTGCTTAGTCTTTCAGCATATGGACAACAGGTAACAGGATATTTTATTTAAGCAGTGCATATTCCATATCATCTATAATCTATATTCGATACAACGTTCAAAGCATTGTCGAGGCTGAACAGTTTCATTTATACCAGCTAAATCTTACAAGAGCACTTGGCACAGGGCGTGACCATGATGTCAGAGCGCAAACAGTGAGAAGACCGATTTAGGATACATCACAATGGAGAGATGAAAGGCAAATTTAGACCCAGAGTTTAAATGTAGTTCAACAGACCATGAAGAAAAACCCGCCACAGGCACTACGCCTTGACAGCTCTAAAAGTGAAATAATAAAGAAAAATAGGGTGGAAAATATCTTTGGGAAAGCTCCGAGCAACAAATCACACAGGCTACACCTTTGAGTGACACGGAAGGGCATCTATGCATCCATGCAGACAAGCTAATGCCCTACATGACTCAGCCAGGCCATCACTTATTTATGGCTGGTTTTTATTGATGAATTGGGTTGCAATAAGCATATGAGCAGGGTGAGTGAGGCTAAGATTGGTATTGTAGGGCTCTTAAGAGGGTGTGATAGAAAAACCACTGTTTGTATATTCTCTTTTTTATATATTTAACAAGCTCTGCTCAGCTGTGAATTCATGCGTAAAAACACCACGGTTAATAAATTGAATCTCAACATGGCAAAATGCCAGAATGGTACCATCGACCCCTAAAGATCTAAACAATGCTGCTCTAACTGAGCAGTTTGTCAGGTGTGAACATCACTGGCAGTCAACACACACGGTCACTACAGCATCACGTAGAGGCTGGCCCAAAATGAAAATCAACTTCATTACATAGAGATGGGGGAAAAAAAAAATAATAATCTTTTAATGGGTTTACTTACCATAAACCAGACTTGTGTTTTGGGAAGTATATGAAAAGTATGAATTGTAAATTAATGGTTAAAATGTACATTATATTCAAGACAAAACATTTTGTAAGTAAAAAAAAAAAAAAAGACAAGTACTATTCTAAAAATAATACATTACAGGCTACATAACAGTAAAAAAAATAAACAATAGGAATGAATAGAAATTAATAAATATGAACACTGGCAATGGTTTATAAAAAACTTTGGTTGTTAATGTATTTTTACATCAAATTTATGGCAATTTATTTACTGTAAATTTAGCAGATTTTTATGATAGATAGATAAAACATTTTGTAAGTAAAAAATTATAAATAATATTATAAAAATAATACCTTACAGGCTACATAACAGTAAAAAAATAAATAAACAAAAAGAAAATATGAATAGATTAATAAATATGAATATTGTTTATGGTTTATGAACAGGCTTGTTATGATAAACTTTGGTTATTTGTGTATTTTTACATAAAATTTATGGTTATTTATTTACAGTACATTTAGCAGATTTTTTATGATAGATAGATAGATAGATAGATAGATAGATAGATAGATAGATAGATAGATAGATGCCTCAACGTGCCCATGTATTTACAAAACAACGCTGCCATGATGAAATTAATCAGACAACATTGCTTTAGTGTACTGATGCTTTAGAAGGATTCGGTAACCAGGACAACGCCTCATCCTCCGCATCATGGACCACAAGACTGCGAAGCACGGGTGTTACGCTCGCCCACACATAGGCTACTGATTATCAGAAAGCTGAATGTTTCGTAAATTTCACACACGCACACACTGACCTGGCGGATGCGGTTCTGGTGGGGTGGAGAGCCTCCTTCGGGTGAGGTATTGTTGGAAGAGGCCATCCTCACGTCTCGGACGGAGCCGCCCCTGCTCTGACTTTCTGCCGAGCTTTTTGACATTCTGGCTCAGTGCGTGATGATGTCCACGAAACGGTATCTGGCAGTCCGGATACTGCGGTTGTCGGCCTCAGATGAGAGGGCTGAAGCTCCGACACATATTGTGGTTGTATTCGAGAGTTGGAGAGACGAATGTCCTGTGGCGTGACGGTGCGGGTCTCGCGCGCGGTGTCCTGCGGCACTCCTGCTGCTCACATGTACATGCACCGATGCTGCAGTGAGGAAACACTGACCGAGATGGAGAATGAATGAGGGTAATTAACGATAAGCCTGAGATAGATATACGATGGTGTACGAGAGGCGCAATATGAGCGATGTTCTCATCGCCGTGTTGAGTAGCCCCCTCCCGTACTCCCCCCTCTCTCTCTCTCCCTCACTCCCCTCCTCCATAAGCCAAACCTCCACTTACACATGACGAGGCAAAACCAAAATGGATTTAATAGCTGTATACAGACCCAAAAAGTATTTAGACACTAAAGTCTTATCTTAACTTATGAATTTCATAACTGCATTGGATAGCAAAATATCAAACCAAGTGGCATATGCAAATAAGTTACTATTCCATACCTCATCCGAGAGCTAACACGTTTTTTTTTTTTATTACCCATGTTATTTAATGGCAAGATTCCATTGTGACAACTTACCCCAAACAGCAGGGCATATTATCATAAAACATTGTGTTAAATGAACTTTATCCGCGGAAATGATTAATAGCTTTCTAGCCAAACACATTTTCACAAGTAAAAAGTGACAATTATC
>RJVU01075617.1:1576882-1593668 GCA_003731715.1 Anabarilius grahami | reverse complement strand
GTTAACTTGCCATAAAACAAATTTAGGGGTTAGTATGAAAAAGTATGAACTGTACATTTTATGGTTAAAATTTACATTATGTTCAAGCTAAAACATTTTGTAAGTAAAAAATAAGTCATTTTTGTAGGCTACATTATGAAAAAAATGAAACGTAAATATGAATTAATATATGAATATTGGCTATGGTGTATGGATTTTTTTTTTTTTTTATGAAACTGGTTGTCAGTGCATTTTTTACATCATATTTATGGCAATTTACTACTGTAAATTTAGCAGCAAGACAGATCTTACTTTTTCTTTTAAAAAGAGGGGGGAGGGCAGTTTGTCTTCATAATATTTCATCTAAATAAAATGATCTGCTCAGCATTACAAAAAAGTCCATCTATAAATTTTTTCTTAAATGAATATGCTGTTTTACTCTGCTTTAAATGGGTGGCAAATGTTGTAAAATATACACGTTAAGCGACCAAATATCTTTTCAAGGACACTGTAAACTTCACAGTATACTAAACAATCCAATTTTAGATTTGCAGTGCAAGCACAATTATAGCGATTGAATATATTACCGATTCAGTTTCATTTTCACACAGCACAGGCAATAAAAAAGATAGAACATAAAAAATATACACTTTATTAAACATCTACTTTGGAATAGTACTGGACGACAATAACGGAATTATAACAATGGTGAACAGAGACAGTAATAACTTGACACTAAAAAAAACTCATTTTCTCAGTACAGATTACTTAAAGTACCATTTTAACAATCAAAACCAAGAATCAGCTGCTTATTCTATGTATTGAACATTCTGCTTTCACAAAAATAAACTTAAAACTCAGGAATCACTGCACAGATAAACTGGTAAACTGAAGGACCTTTTGATTTCAAGCAACTGGGTTATGCAAAATATGTTAATGGCAATGCAGAAAGCATAATCGTAAATATTATATGTAACATACTGAACTCTCAGCAGCTGTAACTCATTTCTCTATAGCTGTGAATGAAAGAGAATCAGGTTTGGAAAGGCACAGTGTTACTCACAAAATGTTGATTCTCACGATGTAGAACCTGGAGAGGAAAACTCCATTTGATTTCACTTTTAATGTAAGGCTAAACTTAAGTGAACACAGAGTTACTTAAAAAAAAAAACAAAAAACATGTGCGCCTATTCGTTTTAATTAAGTTAAACCAATTAAATGTATGCAAAGTGAAATGCTTATATTTAATGATCCAATACATCTTTTATAAAAGTAAGTAATTCAGGTTTAAGAAACTAACCTTTCATGGGCTTTGTAGCATTTTCAATGAAGCAGCAGTACCTAACAGCATAATTTAGTGCAGTATAATCTGTCTCTAACCCCACCCCGACACCATTTACAGGAAGTCATTATGAATAGCTTATCCTCTCAATATACGTCAGACAGCAGCGTGCTGGTCAAGGTTGTCCTGGGAACGACTGGCGAGGTGCGCCTCCAGTATCTCTCCAAACAGACCTCTATTCAGCAGATTGTACGCCATTGGCAGCAGCTGACGTACCACTTTATTGAAATACTACCGAAAGGAAGAGGAAAAAAAAAAGAAAAAAGAGGCAATTAGTCAGTTGTCCAGGAGAACTCTATATCATAAGAAACCTGTCAGAAATGGCTATTAATGTGTCTGCAAATTGCATGGACACACCACCTGGAAGATGGCCTTGGATGGAAAGCAGAAACCTATTAAATGTAAACAGCTATGCAGGCATTAAAAAAATTCTCTGGACACAAACGCTGCATTTGCCTGCTAGGTTTAAAGGTTAGTTCACCCAAAAATGAAAATTTCTTTCATCTCCAGAACACAAATTAAGATATTTTTGATGAAATCAGAGATTTCTATCCCTCCATTGACAGTCCATGCAACTACCCCTTTGACGTTTCAAAAGGTTTATAAAGAGATTGTAAAACCAATCCATATGAAGAGACACGATTGCTCTATATGATGAACATATTGAATTTAGTTTTTTTTAATTCACATATAAACATTGATCAGCAAACATAAACAGAAGCTCAACCGTACTTGCTTGATGTGCGAGAACAAACCTCACTGGTTCTTGCGGAAGCTTAAACATGTTGCATAACACACAAGGATGAACCTCATTGGTTCTTGCAAGTCAAACAAGCATGCTTGAGCTTCTGTTTACCATAACTGATGTGTGCTTTGATGAATGTTTATTTGTGAATAAAAGCCTAAATTAAATCTGTCAATGAAATTAAAAGTGATAATTTCCCTTTGGAAAATTGGGATTAAATCACTCAATTCATTTAGCTTATTTTGATGATCTCTTTATGAACTTTTTGAAGCGTCAAAGTGGTAGTTGTGTAGCTGTCAGTGGAGGGACAGAAATCTCTTAAGATTTAATTAAAAATATCTTCGTTTGTGTTTTGAAAATGAACGAAATTCTTACAGGTTTGGATTTTTGGGTGAACTAAACTTTTAATGTAATGTACATACTGAAATTTAAATCAATACATTTATTAAAAGGGGTCATGAACTGCATTTATTTAAAAAAAATAATAATCTATTACCTTCTTTGAGGTTCATCTATAATGTTAGCAAGATTTAGAAGTAATAGGCTATTTTCTATCCTGTTTTTCACCCTCTCTTTCAAACACTCCATTTTTAAAGGGTCAAGAAATTCAGTTATAGACCAGAGTCTGACCCTGAATCAGAAGACAAGTCTACACCTCAAATACCAAGAATACTCCAGTCTGTGACAACATAGTAATCAGTCATCTTTATTTATTTATATCCCCTATGTATCTGTGAGGTAGTATTGTGTTTTATTACATTACATTAGTGTTGAAACAAAGACGCTACAGAAAAGTGTTTATTATTATATAGTTGACATTTGCCAACTGTGAAACATTTATGCGTATTACATATGCTTTTCTTGGTTGTGGCAAATAAAGTTGATGTACTTGGAGTTACTACTTTATACAGGATAATTTTGGGGTTTACAGGGTTTTTTGTGTAAACGAATTATGAATGTACCATTGTTTGTCACACTGTCATTCTTGTATTCATAGTTCATTTTCAGTAGAGTACACATCAAATGATCTGTAAAAGACAAAGCAATAGTGACACATGGTAAAAACACTGTTAAGTATTTACTTCGACATGAAAACCACGAATCTGTGGGCGGGGCTAAAGAGGCAATGATGATGATTAGGGCTGGGAAAATAAATGCATTCGGAAAATCTCAGAATCGATCCAGAATCATTTCTCGATTCACAATGTATCAATTCATTGTCCCAGCCCTAATGCCCTAGTGATGATGCAGAAATAGGCGTTGATCTTCTTCTGTAGAGGCGGTCTTTTGTCGCACTTATATCATACCGAGACAAAATCCAAAACAAGTCATTTTGGGACCTTGGTTTCAATAAAAGCTGTTTTTGGACTAACGAGGAAGTTTTGAGTTCTGAAACTTACAGGATATTTTTATAGTAGTGGCCTCATATGTGAAAAGATCAAGTAAAATTTGATCTCTCAATTCATGACCCCTTTAATGTAAACATAGTCAGTTATATCTTCAGTGAATGTAAGCAGACAGGGAACATTATATCTTGCAATGTAAATCCAGTTTTAAAGAACTGCTGAAGTATAATATCCACTTAACAAAAAATAAAGAGAAATACTGACATAAAAAAAAAAAAATCTATTGCTTGTGATTTGTTTCTTTGTGCTTTATAGTATTACTATTTTATTTTATATTTTTATTTTATTTAATTTTATTAAAAATACTTTTGCTACATGTTTTTGTTTTTATTTTTGAGTATTCATTTGCATTAATATTTACCATTTTGAATAGATAAACCTGTGGTATAACTAATGCAATGTAATGCAAAGACAACTGGAAAAAACACAGAAAATACTTCAATATAAATATGTATAAATATAAATGTGTGCACTATTGACTGAATATTGGTTGCATGTGTGCGTTTATCTTACATGTGAGCCATAACAGAACAGGTCTATCCCAAGCTCATAGCCCATGCCGTAGTCACATTCATCATTGGCAAATTGAACAAAGGTGATCATTTCCTGAATGGGCGCGAAAGCTTTCATCCTCTCCTCATCATCTTTGGCCTCTGCAATCGCTTTGCAAATTTTCTTCAGACTTGCTACAGGTAAACAAATAAAAGAAGGGAAACTGAAAACTGAAGTCTTCTTATTGTTTTGTCTCACATTACAAATTTTAATATTGATGTTGCGTAGTGCAGTGCAGCTGCAGCATTATTTCACACCCTTGCCATTGTTAGTCAACACTAAAATGCAACATCGCTAAAATGGTTGAGTGAGATTTTCAGATTTACCATCGGTTTCTGGCAATTCTCTATATCCAACATCATTTTTATCCACTGGAACCACAATTCCTGCTCCATGAAATGTCTTTGTGACCACCTGCAGAAAAATAAAAGGATTGGAAATTTATGTTATTACCTTTAAGACACCTAAAAATGAAAATTCAGCCATAAATTACTCTCATGTCGTTCCAAACAAGACTTTCGCTTATCTTGGAAACACAAATTAAGATATTTTTTATGAAATCCGAGAGGTTTCTGTCCCTCCACTGAAAGTCTATTTACCCAAAACTCTGACTCTTCAAAACGTTCATAAAAAGATGGTAAATTAAATCCATATGAATCGAGTGGTTTAATCCAAATCTTCTGAAGAGAGACAATCGCTTTATATGATGAACAGATTTAATTTAAGCTTTTATTCATATATAAACACTGATCAGTGAACGTACATAGAGCACTCAAATTTTCTAAATGAAAGCTCAAGCTTGATTGCTTGACGTGTCTCTTCAGAAGACTTGAATTAAACCGCTCGATACCTATGCTCGATACATATAGATTTCTTTTACAATCTCTTTATGAACATTTTGAACCATCAGATTTGTGGGTGAAAAGACTTTCAATGAACGGGCAAAAATCTCTCAGATTTAATTAAATTATCTTAATTTGGCTTTTGAAGATGAACCAAAGGCTTGTGGGTTTCAAACGACATGAGAGTGAGTTACTGATGTCAAAATTCTCATTTTTGGGCAAAGTCTCCCTTTAAAGTTCAAAACATGCCGGTTACCTCCACACAAGTTTTATAAAGAATAAGATGTGGTTCTGTCATTTTAAAATCATTTTAATTCACATTATAAAACATACCTTTCTCTCTCTTTGTTTCATTGCTTTAGTTTTCTGCTCCAGAGGCAAATCCAACCTCTCTGCCTCCCTCTTCAAATCTTTTTCTAACCTATCCAAAGCAGCTTCGTTCTTCTGTTGTCCCCTCTCCTTTCTTTTCTTCTGCAAAAACAGCCTAGGTTGGTGTGCCAAGAGAGAGATTGTGCAAAGAGAAATATGAAAGAAAATTATGCTATCCCCCATTTAAAATAAATAATTATTTTCCCATTTTAATTTTATTCTAATCAATTCATTTGTCAGTCCAAAGACCATTTAAAATAAACTTGAGGCAACAAAGTTATTAAAAATGGTAAAAAAAAAAAAAAAGAGAGAAAACTTTAAACTTACACCTAAAATGGTGAAAGCATCTATTTTAATGTTATACTTTATCTACTGAAGACACTTACAGAACTGCTCCAAAGATGTTGTCCCCCATCTGTGTGATGGTACAGCCCTTCTTCGCTTCATTCTCCCCAATGAACACAGGTAAAGCATCAGGCAAATCTCTGAACAAGGAGACAAGTACAGTTACAGAACCACACAAACACCTAATTATTATAGAAACAACTAATATGTTTTAAAGTTAAAGAACCATGAATTTGTTGTGTTGCAGTCCGAGGTGCCAAAATTTGCTTTTTCAATCATCCTTGCAACTATTTTTTATACCCAATTACGAAAATACATGTCATTTACAGACTGGGTAGTAACTGATAAGTAATCAGGATTACGTAATCAGATTCAAAAAAAAAAAAAATACTTTTATTGATTACACGATTACTTCTTATTCACAAAATGTCAGTAAATTATATCCCTAATTCTTCTTTTATCTTTTAAATTTTCCTCTCTCAAACGTTTCCTTTCTCTATGGAATTGCACACACAGACCCACCACTAGTCAGGCGACTATAACTACATGGAAAATTGAGAGGCTGTACAGAATAAACTAAATATATTTTTTTAAATGTTAAAGGCACAGTATGTTTTTTTCGCCGCTAGGGATCGCTAAACTCTTCAAAACAATAAAAAAGGCGTAGATTGATGATGCAGTGAATGAGAGTGGAATCATGGAACTTGTTGTCATGCCGATGGATCTATTAACGTTTATGGGGAAATAATGTTTATGGATGAGTGAATGCATTTATGTTTTTAACATGACTGGTATAAAGCAGGGCGTGGCCGAGAATCGCGGACACAATCGCTAATGAGAGACAGATATCAGTGCCACACGTGAGTCCCAATGGATATAAAGGAATGAGGACATTTCATTCTACCGAACTACTCGCAAGTGCTGAAATACTACTAATAAAGGTCAGTTTATTTGACAAATTAAAATTGTGAGGTAACGCAGCACTGTTTCACTTTGTCTAACGTTACACTATCATACTACACTGCATTTGAGTGTGTTGAAAGTTGTAATGTTATTCTATGTATTAGTTTGTTGGCTGTATGAGACTAACAGTAAGCTAGATCAACATTAGAATATCATACTGATGATATTCTAACATTTCATCATGTTGAGCTATATAAAATTGATTAGTCTTATGTAGCCTACATTTGCTTACCTTGTCTAATAACGTGCAAGAGCGGCGTCTCTGTCAAGTCAAAGTTTGTCGCAAAGCTCTCGCCATCTCGGAAACGCCACGCCGATATTGATCCTTGTTTTATTTCTCCTTTTGTCCCAAAGTTTGCTTGCCATGGTCCATAATGTTTGAACAAAACAACAACAGTGTGCCGCTAGATGTTACGCAGCTGTCCGCGTCTGTTGCCATGGTTACTATGCAGTACAAGCGGAAACCAGGAATAACGCATATGTTACGTCAATGACATGCGACAAGTGACAAGGGAGGGACGGGCACTATTTAAAATTGTGAATTTCTCAGAATTTACAAATTCTTGGAAACACTTAGGATAATGTAAGTAAACAGCTGAATGAAATATATAACTGTGCAAGTGGTTTTTGGATATTTTAATATAAAAATCTTACATATTGTGCCTTTATTGTTTTTTTGTTTTTTTTTTCGTTTTAAATGAAAAGAAATGTTCATATAACTTTTTTTAATTATTTATTTCATTATTAAATTTTCACAAATTTATGAACCCCCTGAAGTTTCTTTCCAAACCCCAGTTTAGGAACCCTGATATAATGTAATGTTTAATTCAAAAATGGAATATTTTTTCTTTCTCTTTGTGTTTATCAATATGATACAAGATTATACTATTCAAATCAATGTTATAAACAAGTTAAGTCAAAAATAATCTAAAAGTATTCAAAAAGTAGTCCGATTATATTACCTGAAATGTGTAATGTAGATTACATTACTAACTACAATTTTTATCACATAACTTGTATTCAGTAATGGACTATAGGAGGTAAATAGTCACCTAAAGTAGCCCATGTGGTGCTGGGTGTCTACGTTGCCCAGTATGATTGTTTGGAACTCTGGGGGATCATAGAAATGACGCCAATGAAGGTGAAAGTTGGGTTGAGAGGACGACGAGCTCTTGTGTTTTTTGGACAGGATATCAAACGGGCCAACAAGCTGAAGCCCAAGTGTTTCCTTTAGGGCTTCTGTAAAGCACACAAAAACACATGCAACGATTAAACAGTGCAACAAAACATGGAAAACACATAACTGTAATTAATATTCATTTCACTATATTTACAATAAATTTGAAGATGCTTATACTCTTAAAAATAAAGGTTCTTTATTAGCATTGATGGTTCCATGCAGAACCTTTAAATTCAATAGAACCTTTCTTCTGTAAAAAAGGTTCTTTATAATGTAAAAAGATACTTTAGAGTTTTAAAATATTCTTCACACCAAGAAAAAAAAATTTCTTTTAAGAACTGTTCATTGAAAGGTTCTTTGGGAAAGCAAAAATGGTTCTTTTATTGCATTGCTACAAAAAACCCTTTTGGAATCTTTATTTTTTAAGAGTGTAAGATAATAGTGCAAAAACACACAAGAATAGTGCTGGTACGGATATAGAACCATCAATATAACACAGATACCTTGAGGACAATCAGCACGAAGACTCTTGCAAAATTCCCAAAATTGGAAAAAATCATCAGGCATGCGTAGCTTGTACAATCTTTCCACTTCTTCTTTCATTTCTCCTGCAACAACAGTCTTCTCATCCCTTTGCCCTTCTTTTGCTTTTTTCACCTCCCCGTTTGGTGTTTCTGTCTGGAACAGGCAACATTTGAATATGTTACATTGGCAGAAATAATAATTTCAGCAATAAAATAATGAAAAACAATAGGATGATAACTTTACTAACATTTGAGCACTTGTCTTAAACCAGCTAGACTAGAAACAAGCTTTTTATAATTTTATGTCAGCAGGAAATACATTCAAATTTGAATATCTCCTCTTCATAAAAGTAATCAATGCTGGATAAAATTGCTCTGTTATAATTTGTGAAAGACAAATAAACTCTTTAAAGGAATAAGAAACCACTAGTTGGGTTTGTTTTTCCAACCACAACACTGAAAATAAATAATTGTAATAATGAAGTAAGAAACACTCAGTACAGTACAGAATTGTTGAGCTAAGGAAACAGATGTGCAAGGTGCAGATTAATATTTATAGTGGTCATTTCAATGAAAGAAAAACGTATAAACTGTCACAAACTAATGTAAGTTGTTGCATACTTAAATTGTTTGGCAACTAATAAGATGTTCTGATACTATTACTAACAATATTTTGGGTCTTTATAACAGACTGCAGCTAAAGAACACTGAAGACAAACAGATTCACATACTGATTGCTTACATTGTTTTCATTAGCACTGAATATACTACAGATTGAAAAAATAACAAGTCTAAGTGGATGCTCAAGGTATAGGAGTCACAATCTTTCACAAACGAGCAGCCCATAACCTCTCAATAAATACTCATCGTTAAAGGATACCGGAACACTATACTCTAACTACTTGTAGAATGATAAAGATTATACAAAGTACCTGCGGTGAAGACCTGGGTTTTCTTTTCCCGCGCCCCGCCATGCCTGCTGTTTTTTTCCTGCAGTCTCTCTCCACATAAAGCAGTACAGCCAGTAGTTCTGAAGTTCTGAACATCCGGTAGAGATTTCAAAATAAAAGTAGTGACTCGTGATTTGTTGTTATCATGTACATGTATGCTTTTGTTTTTGTTGTTGTTGTTGTTGTTTTGATTCTCTAATGAATAAGAAAAACTACTGAACATGCACAAACAAAAATGTATGTTTTTGTCTAGATTCTTTTCATACAAGCGATTGTATTTTCATACAGAGCAGTGTATTATTTGATTCATTTGCAACAAAACGCTAATATGCTTGTTTATTTGAATAGCACTTCTATATAAATATAAATAAATAAAGTGTATGACTAATGACAGCCAGGTCAGACGTGAAACTGAAAATGAAGTTTCAAGACAAAATGTTTAAATAACATGGCTACTATGAATTACAGCTGTCATGACATGGCCTCAGTTTACATAAACTATGAGCTTTTTAGAATAGCGTTTTTGGATTTATATTAAAGTTTGATAAATATTTCTTGCTTATAATATTTAGACTAGAATTTAAATTTAAGAGTATTATCCAGAATAACCGGAGACGTTTTGCGTTCCCCGGACCACGTGCACATGATGCATGACGTGACACAGAAGGAGGTGACAGTGGGAGTTTAAAAGGATCAGTTTGTGAGAGAGAGAGTAAATCTGTTAGTAGAAGTTTTCAGTAAGATTCCAGGTTCACAGCAGGAATAATGATGTTCTGCAGAGCGGCTTGGCAAAGACTTGCACCTCTGGCACGCAAAACACTCTCTCCTTTATCCGGCAATGGTAAGAAAACATCATTCAATCAAACAATTCACCAGTCTACACTTCACAATCTAAAAGAGAGAGTGATGTTACAAAATATGCATAAACTATGAAATATGAAGTGGAAAAATTGCAAAGGTAATCGGATCTTTTAGGGTGTGTATGTGTATGTGTGTGTGTGTGTGTGTCAGTAGTTTACGACTTTTACCCCAATCCAGAACATTGAGTTCTGATGTTTATGTTATGTAACAAGTGAGATATGCTGATTAAAACTTTAAGTCTGTTTATAGGGATTTCATAAATTACATCAAAATTGGTATTATTAATATTTGGGCTATTGCACATATTTACATAAAGGTTGGTTAGAAAGTGGGAATGAATAGATTATTTGTGCAGCTGTTTATTTTGTTTTGTTTGTTTTTTACAATGAGTTCAAGACTTTTTTGTGGACAGTAATATTTCATTTTGTTTTGTTTAATTTTTTGTTTTTGAGTTTGTTTTTAATGCAGAATTTTCCATAACAGATAAATGCGACATATAAACCCTTCCCTGCTCCAGTGCATCTGTGGGTTTGATCTGTTTAAAGTTAATTTCCTGTCAAAGGATTCTCTCAGTTTTAACTGTGTGCAAAGTTGTTTTTTGCCCCTTCTTTATTGTTTTAAAATATGAAGATCTTCTGTCCAGATTAACTTTGAGGGCTAATCAGTTTTTCTGCCGACTCAGCATTCTGTGCATGATTGAACTGATGTATTCACAAAATCTGTTCAGGCATTTCCTAAAACTACCCAAATATTTGAAGAGGGCCCTATGCAGGCTCTCTTCCAACATGAATTTGCCTGGGGTTCTGCACATTGACATGTTTGCTGTCTCCACCTCAATGGGGTGCCAGTATTTATGTGTTTATGTTCATGACTCTGCACACATTGTTTAGGACACCTGCTGGTTTACCTTCACCTTAACAGTCCGTTGACATAGCCGCAAATGAGATTAAATGTATAAATGAGGCACAGGCCACCTTGGTGCCGACAGTCATCTTGTTATTGCAGTCGTTCCTGAAATTAATGCTTAGTTCTAGTGGGTATAACTATTTAAAGTCCGGAGTTTGGATCTGGATTTTGTGACACTGTATTTTTGCACAGACCCTGCATGTCCAGAACATGTGCTCCTGTGGGATGAAATGCTCTGGAGAGAGGGTGGGAGGGGCAGTTTCACAGTTGGACATTGTGTTCCTTTCTGCTGCTTCACTGCAGCTACACAGAGGATGTGTGTTTGCCTAAATATGTGCACAGACACAAAAGCCTGAAACGCAGGCTTGCTGTATCAGGTTTGTCTGGTCCCCTGTAACTGTGCATGCTACTTAAAATTTCCACTCATCAAACTCATCCAGTAAACTTGATTAGTACTTAATAGGGTGTAATAGTGCCCGCCTCCTTTTTCAGCAGCGCTGGTTCCGGAAGTATATTTTTCCATTAATTTTTCCCATAGGGATTTTAAGGAAGTCTTTGTTAAAGAGTTCTAAGCCATGAACCAAGACAATCAGCTACAGGGTGAATCACAACACTTCAAACTTTGATTTGATGAAAAACTTGAGCCCTTTTGTCACTTTAATCAGAATGAATAAGCCAATCTTTTTATCTGCACTGTTTGTTCACTGGTTTGCACTCTATCTGCCATGTGCCTTGCGCTGCTTTATTTAACTTTATTTATTTATTTTTATATATTTTTTTATTATGTCTTTTTTTACATCCCCTTATTGTATAGTTATTTTATATTTTATATTGATCTTGTATAGTTATATCTTATATCTTATATTTATATTGATCTAGATTATTAAGCTCTACTGTTAGTGTTATCTGTATGCACCGGGGGTCTGAGAGTAACGCAATTTCGATTCTCTGTATGTATGTACTGTACATGTGGAAGAATTGACAATAAAGCAGACCTGACTTGACTTGACTTGACTTGACTTGAATCAAAAACATTTTTGAAAATCGGCCAAAAAAAAAAAAAAAAAGGTACAAGACTTTGTACTTGACTACAATCCCATGAAGCTTTCCAAACAGCATAATCAAATTAAAGACAATGGAGAAATATAAAACTACTCCTTTTACAAATGTTGATTTTATATTTAGAGCATAGAGAGATTGACATTTGCTTCATGCAAGTAGGTGGAGCTAAAAAACTATTTTGGTGTGTGTTGCTTCTTTTGACTCTGTGATTGGTGTAATTTTCTGTACAGCATCATGGGTAATGTAGTTTTTCACCAGGAATTGCACCATTAAAGTCGGCATGAAATCAAAATGGACCTTTATTTATTTTATTATTGCACATTACGAGTCTTGTGGTGAACAATTCATCAACAAATTGTCTTCGTAATCTTTAATCAAAATCTCAAAATGGCCTTCCTTCTCTGACGTCAGTTTGACGACTTTGGTAGAACATTTCCTCCAACTGTCAGTCTACTGTGAGATGACAGCAAGCTGAATGGAATGACAACTTTTCAAGATCCAATCAATTCCCAGCAGGAAAAAAACAAACCACAATCACAATTTTTCTCATTCAATATTCTGTTTGACTCTGAAAGTACGACACAATACTGAAGTAAAATCAGTCTTAGTCTCAACTTCTGGTTTACGGTGACTTTAAACATGATTGTTTTAAAAATAAGCTGCAATAATGCGGACTGAGACAAATAACATGGATTAACAGCTTTATAAGATAGCACACAGTAGGTCTGTCTTTAAAGTTATCATTCAAATTCAGTTTCCCTTTGGAGAAAATGAGTTCCAGAACCCGACTGTTGCACTTTATTGATCCACAAATGATTGAAATAACATCACAACTGAGGGACAGTAAAAAAATTTTAACGATTTATATAATTTTTACACAATAAATATTGAAATGGTTTGATACTCTCTTTTTTTTCTCTGAAAAACAAATACAGCAAAGTTTTGATAATTTAGAGGCCTTAGAAATATAATGCAGTAGGCTTTCTATAGGGTTAATAATAAAACATTGTGGATTTTCATATTTTAAAATTGGATTGATGGGTGGTAAAGGAAAAACTTAGCTAGCTAATTATTCTACACAAAAAATACTTCATAAATTTGCATTTACTGATACATGTCTCCCTTTATCTTTCAATAGCTGTATTCCCTACACGACAGATGTCCTTTGGGCTACCTGCGTCCGGTACAAACATAGCTTACATGGTGATTGGTGGAAGCTCACTTACTGCTGCTCTCGTTTATGTATGTATTTTTAATTCCTTCATCCTCTTTTAGAAAACTGTGGAAGTGTTAATAAAAATAGCATCCATTTTTCCTCATCTAAACTCTGTTTTGCCCTCTTTTCCTCCTACAGGCTTATAAGACGATAAACTCTGACAGTGCAAGATATAATGAAAGAATCGCTCAACTCGAGGCCAGACCAAAAAGTAAGATTTTATTTTGTTTTTACTCTTTATTTTATTTTATTTTTCAAGATATGATGAAAGAATCGCTCAACTCAAGGCCAAATCAAAAAGTAAAATTGTATTTTGTTTTTACTATTTATTTTAACTATAGTGATTTATTTAGTTTTTGTCTGTGAATACCTGTTTTCAGTTTGCCTGTTAATGACCGCAGTTGATCTTTCAACATCAGTAAAGCGGAATAATTTACACAGACAGCTGGGATTAGATTCCCATTCAGAGTTCTTTTATTCCTGATTCATTGAATTGATGGGTGCTGTGAGTCAGGCCTGTTCTGGTATGTGTAAGTTACTGCAGTTCCTCAGGCCTGATCCTCTTTCTGCAGTTACTCAGCAGCCACTAAGCTAGCTACATTTAGAGCAGCTTTCACTTGTTTACTTCTCTTGTTTGCGTGCTGTTAAACACCTTGCTTTTTGTTCTCCCACCAGGTGAGGAGGGTGAGTATAAATTTAGCCTCTGTCTTCACAGCATGTGTGTGTGTTTAAAAATGCACTCAGTAGTCAATAACAACTTTTCTTCTTTCACTTATTTTGCATGCTGCAACATACATCACACATCTCAGAATACAATTACTTTTTCCAATAGTTGCAAAATTTGTTAAGTTTTGTCATTTGGTGTTTGCAAAGTTTTGGCACTTCAAAGTAAGCGTGATTGATGACATCACTTTCATATTATCATCAGAGTGACTTTTACTTTTAATTAGCTTATACTACAGTTCAAAACTTTTGGGTCAACGATTTTTTGTTTGTTTATTTGTTTTTTAATTTTGAAAGAAATTAATACTATTATTCAGAAGCAATAAATTGATCAAAAGTGACACTAAATATATGTAACAAATAACAATGTTACAAATAATTTCTATTTCAAATAAATGATGTTCTTTTGAACTTTCTATTCATCAAAGAATCCTGGAAAAAAAATGTTATCACAGTTTACACAAAACATATTAATTAGCCCAACAGTTTTCAAAATCTATAAAAATAATAATAATGTTTCTTGAGCAGCAAATCAGCATATTAAAATGATTTCTGAAGGATCTTGTGACACTGAAGACTGGAGGAATGATGCTGAAAATTCAGCTTTCCCATAACAGTAATAATTTACATAATAAAATGGAGAACAGTCTTTTTAAATTGTAATAATATTTTGCAATATTACTATGTTTAATATATAATACTGTTTTTTGTTCAGAAATGTATTCATCAGTAAGTTTATACTTTCAGAAATTAAAAATCTTACTGACCACAAACTTTCAAACAGTAATGTATGTTCAACATGTATCATAAATATGGCTTCATGATATCACTTATAATAACCGTTTGTTAAAGGAATAGTTCACCCAAAATGTTATTCCATGGCCATATCATTTTATATACTTTTGAATATAATATAATAGCTATTATAGCACATACATTAAAAAAAAAAAAAATTGTCTGTATGTCTTCAGAAACATTTGGAATAGAGCGCATTAGTTGTATGCTACTTTTTTCATTCCTTTACGGTACTTCTGTGTCCTACTTGGAACTTGAAAGCTCTATTTCCCATTCATTGCATTTGCATAGAAAAAAGTGACCTCCACCGTCTTCATACTTTCTTCCTTGTATTTTATTTTTGTGTGAACCAATCTTTTAATGTTTGCTTGGTGATGGGTCTGCATAATAACAGCCAATCAATAATCCATGCAGGTTCTTGATAAACAAATCTGACCTATTCTGAGCTATTGGGCAAGTATGGTTCACTTTAAGCTCGTAATAAAGTTTCTAATGCTAACTCTAAGAGCTTAGACTCAAAGTCAGTTGAGCCTGCTGCTAATCTGAATGAATGATTTCTGCTATCTATCCTGTTCTCATAATCTCTAATGTTGTTCTATTAATGACAGATGGAATTAATCAACACTGTTTTGATGCTAACCCTCTTCATTTAGTATAAGAACACTTTTCCTAAGCCTGCTTTACATTTTTAATCACACTTGATCTTGGATTTTCTTTGGATCATTTTGCCTTTTCTTAAAGTCCATATAGGAGCAGTGGCCAACGTTGCCCCGGTAACAGAAGCAGCTGCGATTGTGGAAACCGCAATAGCTGAAAACACCACTATTGTTGAGGTCACAGCAGCAGAACCTGTCGTAGAGGTGGTTGATGTGGAGGCTGAAGAGACCCCAGAACATGTGGATGCAGCAATGGAGGTTGAGGCAGAAATTACCATTGTTCAGGCAGTAGCAGCTGATGCTGAGGAACCTACTACACCTGTTGTTGAAGATGTTGCTGCTGAGGCTGCGGCTCCTATTGCCGAGACATCCGGTGAGGCATCTTCTTTTGAGGAAGCAGCCTGAATACTGAGCAGTCTAGATGTAAACCCTTTGTGAATCTTCCCAACCTACCTTGGAACGCTCCATTAAGTTGTAGAGACTCCCGCTGTTGTGCTCCTTTTAACTGACTGTCTGTGTCCTCTGAAAGAAGTGTCCTTTTTCAACTTGTGAACTCCACAGGGTGGTAATCCCACAGTGACGGTGAGGAGGAGAGGTTGAGGATGTCCAAAAACAAGTCTTGAAGATTTAAAAAAACATAAACATGGCAATGCACTTAAATTGCAAGTGGCCTTTTTATTATTCCAGTCTGTGTTTTGAAACTTGAATATCTATAATGTATTTTTTTTAACCTCTCCTCCTCATGACATAGCCTCACTCATATGTGTGCAGGGAGACATTAGTCTTAAATAACTCATATTGACAATGTTGTTTTTTTGACGACAACATCATGCAAACATTTTATGGATACGTGCCAGGGTTGTGCGTCATTCAGAACTTAATTGAAAATGCTTTTTAAATTGCTTTTAAATTCCAGTGGTGATTTTAAATTCCAGTGGTACTTTTAAATTAACAGTTGGTAGTTTTGAATTGAATCTGAATTAAAATATATACACACACATACATGCATGCATACATACACACACACACACACACACAAATACAGTGTGGGTATTCATTTCATTTCCCAGAATACCATTACCGACTTTATTTGGGGCGTGGCCAATTTTTGAACGTGTCTGACCTATTTTGGAGTCTTTCTATACATGCATTCCAAACCATCATGGTCTTATTAGCAATTCTTCAAGGGAGCTCTTTTTTATGTTTTATACATGTTATTCCACCTGTGAGTGTGGACCTCTTTCAGCTTTTGGGATGGAGACAATTAATCATCTCTGTGAATATCTCTTGACCCTCTGGTGCTCCTTGTGTGGTGGTCAAAAATGACCAATATTTTTTTTTTTTTTTAATTAAATGATTTTAGTTCAATA
>RJVU01075617.1:1553577-1574168 GCA_003731715.1 Anabarilius grahami | reverse complement strand
TATATATATATATATTTACATTTACATTTATGCATTTGGCAGACGCTTTTATCCAAAGCGACTTACATTGCATTATACTATACATTTGTATCGGAGTATGTGCAATCCCTGGGATCGAACCCATGACCTTGGCATTGCTAGTGCCATGCTCTAACCACTGAGCTACAGGAAAGCTGTATATATATGTGTGTGTGTATATATGTACACAAAGCTTTAGAATTCTGTAGAAGAATAAATTAAATAATATTTATAAATATTAAATAGTAGAAAATGATAAAAAATACTTTCCATATACTTATTGCACTTTTACATATATTTTTGTAATAAACTGATCTTGTTGCAGTTATAATGTCTGATCTACTGAGCACTGTGAAAATCCTGGCTGGATCTACAGCCGAGATTGCAGCTGCTTCAGTTGGTGATCAGCGCCTGGTGGCCGCAGTGAAGTTGGCTGAGGAGAACAATTCTGTGGAGATCCTCAATGGGCTGAAGGTTGTTGATGTTAAAGCAGAGGTCTCAGCAGAAGTGCCTAAAGAAGCTGAGGTTGAGGAGGCCATGATCGGTAGGTCCAATCTGAAAATTGTAGGTGAAGAACTGGAGGAACTGTCTTCAGCACTTCATGCAGTAGAAGAAACCACTGTTGAAGTGGCAGATGACCATGTCCAGTCTGAGGCAGACAGCCCTGTTGTGGCCGAAGTTTATGTTGAAAGCCCTGCTTCATCAGAGGAGGCCTCTGTTATGGAGATGGAGAGTATTTTGGAATTGGAAGAGTCAGTGAGCCCTGTGGTGGTGATGTCAGATGATGATACCATCTCTGGACCTGCAGAGGTGACATCAGAAGCAGTCAAGGCAGTAGGTCAGGGAATAGAGGAAGATATAGCATTAAGTCATGAGCCAGCTGACACAGAAACAGAACATGCAGATCTCACAGCGCCACCAACAGACCTGGATGAAGCACTACAGGGCACAACAGAGGCTGCAGAAGTTGTCGTGGAAATGATGGATGCTGTGGAGGAAGCTGAACCAGAAAAGGCATCAGATGAAGGTAATAAAATTATATTACCTTAATGAATCTCTTTAAACCAGGTTGTTACCCAAACAAGTAATATGATGTAGAAATCCAAAATTCCACTTAGGCTATACGTCTTTATAATTGGACATCTGTTTTGGACATTCAGTCATCATGTTTACTTCTTTTTCCACAGCTGTTGAAAGTGGAAATGTTACGATGACCATGGCACAAGCCTGAAGTAAACGTTCCAGAACCTGAGACACAGAAAGCGAGTGAAACCCAGAATCTGTAACATAATACATACACTGAAGTTAACATGCAGTGCTGTAATCATGAAACAACTTTAATCATCATTTACTTGTCGTATGCACCTGGAAAGTGTAAATTAAGATGGGGTAAGATGACCCTTCCAGATTGGCTATGCTTTTCTTAATTTTGCTATTTCATCTGAATATCGATCTTTGTGAGATTTAGTCAGTCAATTTTAGTCAAGATATCAATATATTTTTTGTCTCAGGGAAATAGTGATCTGTGACATTGTATTATGTGAATATCAAACATTTATGAGGGATTTGTGGACACACTGTTTTTAGGTTTGAGTAAAAAATATTGTTTTAAAAAGAAAAGATAAAATTGGACCCTCAGAATTGAGACAAGGTTCAAAGTGGCATGTTATTAAATTTATCATTAATTCAATACGTGCTGTAATTCAGTGTTATTATTCAATAATTCTTTGAGTTATATGTATATTTCAGTCATCTTTGCTATTCATTAAAGTCTATATGCTAATTGAGTGAATTCATAGAATTCAATTAAAATGTATAGTGTTGCTATTATGTCAATTAAATATGTATTTACATAAGTCAGAATAAAGTTACCTTTCGAATTATTTAAAAGGGAATCTGATACTATTCAATTATTCAACTAAATTGTCAAAGCTCATTTTTAAATAGAATAGTCAATTTAGTATTTAATATTGACACTTTAAATAAAAAAATATAATATAAAGTCACTGTTCCTCCATCTTACCCTTATAATCACACACACACAAACACACACACACATACACACACACACACACATGTTGGTTTTGCTATACTTGTGAGGACATTGCATAGACTTCCATTGATTTTATATCAGGTCAATGATATTTTCTATCCCCCTACACTACCCCTACTCCTAAACCTAACCATCACAGAAACATGTGCATATCACTAGATTTAAATAAAAACCTCTTTTGGCTGATTTATAAGCCTTTTAAAATAGTGAGGACCACCCAAAAGGTCCTCACAAAGAGAAATGTCCTCACAAAGCAGGTTGCGTCTCAATACTTGGTCCTGACAAGTATAGCAAAACACGGACACACACACACACACACACTCAGGTTTGTTTTGCTATCTTAGTGGGGACTCTCCATAGGCGTAATGGTTTTTATACTGTACAAACTGTATTTTCTATCCCCCTACACTACCCCTATCCCTAAACCTAACCATCACAGGAAACATTCTGCATTTTTACATTTTCAAAAAAACATCATTTAGTATGTTTATTAATCCATTTCCCTCGTGGGGACCGCTGGCTGGGCCCCACGATGTAGGTGATCTCAGGTTTTTATTACATCGTGGGGCCATTTGGTTTATATATGTAATATAAACAAGAACACACACACACTGTGTATATATATATTAAATATAATATAGCCATACAGATTACGTTTTGCTTGATCATAGGCTGAAGTCATGTTTTCTTTTTTTTCAGAATCAGTGCTGTATTTGTCATCCACACCCGTAGTTCATCTAGTTCACCGCCAGAGGTTCTCATAAGCTTGTGTTGTTCATCCTTTTTTTTTTTTTGTCCTTGAATTAGTGATTTTGGCAAACTGTTTAAGACTTTTCAAACATTGACAGCTATGATACAGTGTATACTTCATTGTACTACATGATTTAAAGAAGATTGGTCTAATTCTTGTATAATTATTAACCTATGTATGTATATATATATTTTTAAATAAACAGACTTGCCTCTTTGAAATAAATCAATAGGCCTATAGCTACCCAATCACTCTTTCAATCATTCACTGTACACAACAGTGGTGAAAACCACATAGGCTAGTTCACTATTTTGAGAGCCAGTGATCGAAAGCAAATACAGACATTCATGTATTGATTAATCATTACACTGTCGAAACATCGCTGATAGGAACTATATAGGCTATTATTTCGGATAGTAGGAATACAATAGACCTCTTCATGTCGTTTTTCATAATGATTATATTACTTTAACTGACTGAAATAAAAAATCAGCTGTAAAATAGTTTTTCAGTACTCATTTCATTTTATGAATTTCCTGGTAGAATCAGAACTTGAAATATTATGCGTCTGTTCTGTAGCCTATAGCTACTTCTATTACTAATAATATAAATAACCTTGTCCTACATAAAATAATTTGTATTTGATATTGTCTTCATAGGAATTAAATGTAGAACCAATCACATTTTAGTTTTGTCAGTAATAAGTTATATCAGAAGTCAAACAGCAGAGGGCGCTACATATATGTAGTAGGTGATATATCTTTTTAGTTGTACAAGAAAACATATGCAGGCGATATATGAATGAAGTTGACAGTTGGGTTCTCTGAATTAACTCAAATAAGACCAAGTTCATCTACATGTTGCTTTAAACGGACTACATATTGTCCCAGACCCACATTGAGCCCAACAAAATTCAGTTTTGTCCTATAATAACCATGACTATTAATGTATAGGCTATTCATTTCCCCTGCAACCTCTTCCAGTAACACCTGCATTTTACCAGTTTCTGACAATCTAGGAAAATTTGGGATGATTTTGTTTTAAGTATATCAGTATTGCTTTACAATATCAGTCTGTGCCTTTTTAAATTCCCAGTTGCAGCTTTAAATATACATGTTTTCTATAGTTTTGATTTTGGTTTGTTTTGTTATGGAACAAACTAACAAAGAACTCAACACTTAGGTTTTAAAAGCTCGACAGAGTGGACCCCATTTTATTAAAATAATAAAATTAAACTTTTTTTTTAACCAAATTGTAACAGGAATGTCTACTTTTTCATTTATTTCTTAACTCTAATAAAATACTTTATTGGCATGGTTGTGTTTACATACAATGTCTCCAAAGCATATACACCAAAAAGATAATGACAAGAAAAAGAACAATAACTAACAACAATAAAAATTAAAATAAGGTGTTAATTAATAAAAATATAAAATAAAAATATGCCTATATAATATAAAACACATCAAGACATTATGAAAAAAACGAACTAATGTAATATATGTACATTGATAGTCTCTGATTATATTGATCAAGACAGTAGTAGTTTGTGAAGGTGCATCTTTCTCTCTCTCCTCGTCATTCTACATCATGACTCTGACCTGGATCTACTGTCTGCAAACACAACCCCTCCATGTCCTCTCTGCTCGATCATTGTAAGAGACTGATTTGACTTGGAATAGTAGGTCTTGTGTTAGAGGCCCATCAGTCAGTGTAGTTCAGTGTGTCTTGTTTAGACTCGCATATGTATGTATGTGATGATCAGGTAGAGCTTAGCTGCTAACAGCCACAGTGTGACGGGCTCTTACCAACCACAGCCACCAAACTCTCAGCTTCTTATGCCCGTGTAACCCAAACAATCACAGAGTGTGGGTTTGATTTGGAAAATCAGCTTTTCAAGGTAAGAAATCTACTTTTACGCTTTCCATACGCCGAAGAAGCATTAGCAGGGACTATGCGGTTATATTAGCTTAGCTCTATGTAACGAATCTAATGAGGCACTTTATTGTGCTTTTTAGTGTCGCTTTACAGTATAAAGAGTAACCCCGACATGTATACAAATGTTTTATCGTTTATTTGTTTAAAAGCGGCTATATTTCTTGTGTTGTGAGCTCCTCTGTGTCGTATTTGCTGGCTGGCTAAGCTAAATGCTAGCAGAGAGTTGACAACTAACCATTTACGCTTCGCTGTTCATATCTCTCTGTTTTCCTAATAAAAATGGGCTTTTTGTGGAAGTAAAGTGTTTTAAAAATCTAACTAGCTTGTTACTTTACTTTTTCAGCATTGAAATGTATCGCTGGTTTGTTACCATTGGGGATAATGTCAGATGATTCACTGAACATAGTATTGTGTTTATGCTCGAGGAAAGCTGTTTTTATTCCTTCAAATAGCACATGAATTCTACTAATAATGGTTTTCCTTTTAAGGAACTGAGATAACATTGGTGTGTGGTATTTTCTTCAGTGTTTATATTGTGACGCCCACTTATTTGCAGAGAGTACAGCAGGAATCAGGGCTTTGTTGTAGTCACTGGTGTAAACACTGATTTTACACGCACTCTCATGGTAAATGTCAGGGTTGTATTTGCTGGCATGTAACTGTTACAGTGAAATGCAAACCTCTGATAAGATCCCATATGTAAGTGATTACTTTAGTGTTGAAATCATGCCACAGACTTTTCTTCTAAGTTTGACTGATTCTCTTGGCTAGGTCACTGATCTTTACATTTGGACCAGGGATTTTTTATTTATTTACTTTTTAATCTGGGGTCCTGGGACCCTAAGGGGGCTGCAGTGGAGTATTAGGGAGGTCCATAGATGATTTAACATTTTAAGATGGGGGTCATTTGCACGAGGATGTTCATATTTGTGACATTTAAAAGATTGAGAGTGGAGGGAAGCGCTGAAGTCAACAACAGCAGACTTTGATCTACCAAATCAGCAGTTGCTGATTTCAAACGATAAGGTCTTTGAAAGGTACAGGCCCTAGAGCAGATTTCTTTGCTTCATTAGGAATTACATGTCCAACATGTCTGCTTCCATGTCACAATATGATGATACATATTCTTAAAGACAAGGAAAGATTGTTTTTTGAGACAAATGAGCATGCAAGGACAGGTTAAAGATTGGGAAGATTAATTCATATGAGGGTGGAGCGTAAAAGCATGTTTGTGTGCGATGGATTATGACTTGTACACAGTCGTTGCAGGGTTGCAGATTGAATCCCCATGAGTAGGGTGAGTTTCTGTTCGTGCTTTCATTGAATTTAACTGTTTTGTTTTTTCCAGCAACCCACATCTCAGTGTTCCAGTAAACTGATTTGGACTTTATCGTTGGATGATGTTTAAATGCTAATAGGCATTTGCAGATGACATTTTATGTTGTCATGGAAGCAACGTGAATGAATGATAACTAAAATTTACTTTCCTATGCTCTGAAAAGACCAGGATCATGTGTAAAGAAATTAAGTAGGGTAAACAATTAGATTTCATGTTGACTTAAAAATTAAGACAGAATCAAACTGGGTTTCCCTGCTTTTCCGGATGCTCAGAGATCAATAAGCGGGGTGTGGTTCAGTGCTCTTTGGAACCAGAATTATTTCATGCGAAGCCTTTACTCCCTCAGAGTTGCCATTGGCATTGCCAGTTTACAGCTGTGCCATCGTTGTTCCATTTCTTAATTTTTAACAGTTCTCTGAGGGATGTTTAGTGACTGATCTTCTTGTATCTATTTCCCTGTTTTTCAGTTACTGAAACACAGGGGAATACCAGGGTTTTTCCTGGGTCCGAAATGGGCTTCGGTGGTGGCGGGTGACGAACACAGTCATCCACACACAAAGTACAAAGTACCCTACCCATGTGAACTGTGAGCCCAGTACTGACAATAAATACAAAGAAATGGTTTGTAATATTAACTTATCCTATTTATTCATGAATTTAAAAATAATCACTGTCAGGACAGATCACAAAACAAAGCGCTTAGAACTATTTTATATATAAAAATCTGTTGGTTTAAATGTAAAAAGTAACTGAAAGTTAGTAATAAAATGAATGACAAAGTAACATAGCAACATAGCAAAAGTGGCAGGTCTATTTATTTAGCATTTAAAGGTTTAGTTCACCCAAAAATAAAAAATTCTGTCATTAATTACTCACCCTCATGTCGTTCCAAACCCGCAAGACCTTTGTTCATCTTCAGAATACAATTTAAGATATTTTTGATGAATTTTTTTAAAATATATTTTATTTTTTTTAATCTCCCATTAAAAGCAAAGAAATTACCACATTCAAGGTCCAGAAAAGTGGTAAAGACATTGTTAAAATAGTCAATGTGACTACAGTGGTTTAACCTTAATGTTATGAAGCAAGGAGAATACTTTTTGTGGTCAAAAACAAAACAAAAATTAGCAACTTTATTCAACCATTTCCTCTCTACCCTGTCAGTCTCCTACATTGAAAAGACAGTGCAGTGCTTCTGGGTTCTACATCAGAATGCCAACTCTGTATTGGCTGGCTCCTGTGTCAGCATCACAAGCATGCGTCGTGGTGCTCACGTGAACAGCGCCGGCCAATACCCAGCCACCATTCGAACGTAAACACGGAAGCTCTGCACTTTGTTAACTACGTAGGAGACTGACAGGGTAGAGAAGAAATTGTTGAATTAAGTCGTTATTTTTGTTTTGTTTTTGCACACAAGTATTCTTGTCTCTTCATAACATTAAGGTTGAACCACTGCAATCACGTTGACTATTTTAGCAATCTCTTTATTTCTTCTCTGGACCTTGAATGTGGTAATTTCTGTGCTTTCTATGGGAAATAAAACCTCTCGGATTTCCTCAAAAATAACTTAATTTGTGTTCTGAAGATGAACAAAGGTCTTGAGGGTTTGGAACGACATGAGGGTGAATAATTAATGACAGAAATTTCATTTTTGGGTGAGCTAACCAGCTCATTTGACATACAGTATCAGATTGATTTTTTTATTTTTTTTTCATCCATTGCTATTATCATTGTCTTTTGGATTTAATCATGCATTTAAGTACGGTTGTCAATCCAGAAACTTTGCAATGTGTAGTTAGCAGTATGAAAAATATAGCCTATATTATATACAGAAAGCGAGCAAATGTACCACGCGAGGTACACAAAGCTACAATCTTTTAAAAACTTCCATTATAATCAATGAACCTGTCTGTCTATGCTGTGCAATGAATCTTTTATTGTCATTGTCTTTTTAATTTGTTAGTTATAATGAAAGGATTCGTGAGCATGTAGCACTCGCACTGAACAAAAGCTCCCCCATTTTGTACGGTGTTGAGCGGATTCTGACTTGTGTATCGAAGATGAGCAAAAGTCTTACTGTTTTGGAATGACAGGAAGGTGAGTAAATGATGACAGAATTTTTAGGTGAACTAACCTTTTAACTAACGCACACACCCCTTACAAGATGACTGTTGTGGTGGATTGTGGGAGGCAATGTGACCATTCTCAGTACATAACCTGCCATCATCATTTTTAGTCATCAAATAGCTGCATTTGAATGCAGGGAAATTTGTCTGCTTTGTGAACCAATTTTACAGGTCAGTCAACATTTGCTGTGTTTGGCTCAAATATTTGACCCCCACTGACTCATGCACAGCTTCCCCTGTTTGCCATCTGCACTTTTGTGTGTGATTCTGTGCTCGGAGTCATATAAAAAAACGGAACTGCCATCTTTAGTAAAATTGCCATATATTTTAGGAGCAGTTTGTTTTTTTGTTAGATTGAATGAACATTAAAGGAACAAATTCACCCAACAATAAAAATTCTGTCATTATTTGCCCACCCTTGTGTCGTGTGTATGATTTACATGTGGAACACAAAAGGAGTTGAAATTTGCTTAAATGTAACAAATTGACCCTTTGCCGGGAGTTTGATTGACAAGCGATCTAACCAATCATAACGCCGAATCTGCCATTTTGTCTGACAAATCAGTCAGGAGTTAGAAGATTAACCTCGGTGGACTTGAACTTGAAAAATTGTGTGTATTTACGTCTTTCCGCGTTTGAAACAACATTCCTTCTCATGTTCATTCATGTTTATTTGATGCTATAAATTAATTAGTAGGAAGAGATGATCGGTTCACGAGCCGCTTGAGCTGAGGCGGTACAGCAATCTGTCACGACACATTAAAGAGCCACAAAACGTATTTTATTGTTTGAATTTCTCAACAAATTACACAACTTGAAAGCTGGGACTTTGTTTAATATCATAAGTAACTTGCTCTGTCTTGTCTGTCGACGTGTTGTCAGTGTCCTCTTTGCTCCGCATTGTATTTTTCACTGCGTGTGGCGTGACAGCGCCATGGCTTGTCGGACAAAGCAACAGTAACTAAGGGGGGCGGGTCTTTGCGAAGGGTCAATTATGATACTTTTTTNGACAAATCAGTCAGGAGTTAGAAGATTAACCTCGGTGGACTTGAACTTGAAAAATGGTGTGTATTTACGTCTTTCCACGTTTGAAACAACATTCCTTCTCATGTTCATTCATGTTTATTTGATGCTATAAATTAATTAATAGGAAGAGATGATCGGTTCACGAGCCGCTTGAGCTGAGGCGGTACAGCAATCTGTCACGACACATTAAAGAGCCACAAAACGGTTTTTATTGTTTGAATTTCTCAACAAATTACACAACTTGAAAGCTGGGACTTTGTTTAATATCATAAGTAACTTGCTCTGTCTTGTCTGTCGACGTGTTGTCAGTGTCCTCTTTGCTCCGCGATGTATTTTTCACTGCATGTGGCGTGACAGCGCCATGGCTTGTCGGACAAAGCAACAGTAACTAAGGGGGGCGGGTCTTTGCGAAGGGTCAATTATGATACTTTTTTTTTTTTTTCAAACTTTGATAATTGCCTTTTAATCTTTTAAACAACTGAGAAGATTTATAAAAATTAGGGCTGTCACTAACTATTATTTTGTAATTAAGTATTCGGTCGATTATTTTCACGATTAATCAAGTAATCAGATTTTTAGTGGTTATAAAAATGACAAACCTAAGCAAACATCCTTTAAAATTACTTAAAATACATAATAACGAGGCAATAATATTTGGTTCAAATAAAGTATCAAAAGCAAGTGAAGTAATAATATGGTTTTGTACAATAACACTGTAAAAAATACATAATATAATATACATAATAAAAATAATCAACTTATGTATATTATGTATTATAACAAATTCCTGGGCCCTCATTTATCAACGGTGTGTACGGACAGATTTGTGCGTAATGAGTGCGTAAGAACAGTTTCGCGCAAAGTGTGGGATTCACCATCTTGTACTTATACGTAGAAATGTGTGTAAATATAAGCACACCTCTGAGCATGCTTACGCAGAGAATCTACCAGCTGTTCTGGTAGAACTGTGTGCGCACGTTTGATAACTACAGATTTTCTTGTACTTAGGCACATTCTAAATTTCATTCGTAGGACAAAATATAGAACCTTTTCTATGCACTGTTGATAAATGAGGGCCCAGGGCCTGGTGTTGTTACACTTTATAGCAGAACAAAAATCCTTGTTTAATATTGGTCAAATGACATTTAATTCAAATGTTCTCTTAATCTTTGATATTTGGCTCTAGCTTCTATCCTAAAGTAGTTGCCACTGTAATTTCTTGAACAAGAATATGTGGACATCAAAACATGCAAACTCAAGAGCAAGGGTTTAAACTTTTAGGTTTAAAAATGTATAGGTTTCTAAATTATTTACCTTACAAATCGAACACATTCCAAGATGAAGGTTATAAGCAACCCAAACTCACAGCATATGCAGAGATTGAGTTTGAGACACACTCCACGCATGTAAATAATGGTTCATGTGGAGCAGCATGTACTGTGAACGGAGCCGCTCTGAGACGCATGTAACCTACACGCATGTAAATAATTAAGGCGCATATATATTAATCCTGCAGGGCATATATTTATTTAATTGAATCGTAGCCTTTGAATTCATAATAACACTGTGCTATATTATGGTTTTTAAATGGTTTTAATATATTGTGCAGCCTTAGAAAAGGCTCATGGATTCTCGTCCGTGGAATGTGCCACTTCGAGTATTTTGATGATTAATCGACACAGGTAAATTGCAATTGAGTTTTTTTTTTTTAAGTCAAGTATTTTAATGTAATCAAAGAATCGTGACAGCTCTAATAAAATCACCTGTCAAGTTTATAATATATATTACATCAGCATATAAGAGTCAAATTGGACGACTACAGGGACTTGTCTCTAGATCGCTCATTTAACAGTTCATCTATTGCCAAAATTCTGTCTCAACCATCACGTTGAACAATGTTCACTAACCCAGCGAAGTTTTTCAATTGTTTTGCCATTTATTCTCTTTAGCATGCAATCTGAAGTATTTCACTCAGTTCCCTTATCACTTCAATTCAATTTCTGCGAGTGAAGAACAAATTTGTACTCGCGTGCATTGTATTACTCACATTATCGTCTCCGACAGACAGAATGTTGAAGCCACTCAGGCCACCATTTTCACCCTCTTCTTGTAAAGCGATGATGATGCATTCAAAACATCTGGTAGTGTTGGTTTTCCAGTAAATGTGTGTACTCCCTGGACCTCTGCTTCTCGTAAATATTACTGTGTATTGTCTATCGTGCACGTTATTTTTTTGACAGACATTGATGTTATGACATTCAAATGACGTGGATTTGAAAACTGATAGATCATAAGGTAATAATTATTTATTTCTTACGTTTACACAACAACAATGTACTAAAAATGAAAAGTTTGTGTTTTTCGCATACAGACGACAATGTTGTCAAAACGATCCCCATTCACATGGATCCGCGAAAACAATTAAAAGCGCTGTATTATGCTGTCAGGCCAGGTGTTGGCGATGTCACTTTGTAAAGAAACACTGCGTGCCTGTAGACTGAACACATAATACGCATGCACATGATGTTGCTGTTTTCACAAATTCACATTTTTGTAGTTTACATGGAGACAATAACGGTATCGCTCTCAAAAACTTGCTATTTGAATCCTGTTTTCAAAATTTGCATTTTCAGTCACCCAAAATGGGAGACATTTGCCATTTTGTCATGTAAATGATTTGCCAAAATGTAATAAAAGTTTTCCGTTTTTAGTTGAAAGTGGTGTTGTGTAAATGGCCCCTTAGCCGGCAAGTATTCCATTAAGTGATTCACGAGTGTGTTACATGGATGTTTTTTAGTTATTATATTCCAACCGACAGACAGCCTAAATTTTGCCTAAGCCTAAGGATCTGATAACATGCGTGAGGGGTGAACTGTGTTTAGATTTTTGATTTTTATAGAATGTGCTGGAGACATTTGAAATGCCTGTTGCATAGTTCATTATGCTTAATTTACGGAATGAAGTTTATTATGTGGCTTAAATAAATTAGGCCTATACGTTAATCAGAGACAGACATGTTTGGCTTGTCAAAAATGTTACATTCAGCTGTCGCAAATTCAACGACTTTTGAAAATTAAGTTAATTTTTTACCATGAGTGGTTTTGATGCACAAAGTTGTTTTTTATTAACCAAAATCTTTTATTTAATCTCTTGAAAATGCAGATCCTGTTGTAAATAATAGTGAAAATCACTTATCCATTATTTTGGGCAGAATGTTCATGCTCTACTGTTTCAGATAATAATACCGTGTCTACACCAGACGCGACTGTTGCCGCGTCGCATCGTGCCACAAAGCTGTCTACACTGAACATGACAAACCGACCGTTGCAAAGCGCTAGGACCAAGTGAGAAATAGAACGGTGAATCCGTTTACTGTCAGAAATGTGTTGTCACGCTGCATCCAGTGTAGACTCTTGTCTGGTGTAGACGTGGTGTAGGGTCATTTAAGCTCCAAAAACATTAAAAGTATTTTAAGTCTTTTGTGTGTTGTTATTCACTACACATCCTGCCCTCTGCTGCTGTTCTCAAATCACATTTAGACTTTAATGTATATTCACACTTTGTTTGTGAAAGTTGCAGCAGGTTTGATATCAGTGATGCCAAATGGAATTGGTTCCTCGCATCCCGAAACCAATCGCAATGTGACGAGATAAAATATGCAAAAACTGCATGCAAGATTTGAAAATTAGTTTTTATATCTTGATTTTCAATGATTAACAACTTGCATTATGAGATATTAGACAAATAATTTGTCGCTAAATAACAATTTAGAGTATTAGAGATTAGATTTGTAATCTGTATTTTAAATTGTTGGTCTATTTAATACTGATGTTCTTTTTTTGTAACAGCAAAATTAAAATTTTCGTTAAGAACATTAAAATGCTGAAGGGTCAATAAAACAATTTTTTTGTTTCTCACAAAAAGGCTTTAGAATATAGTGCAGTCATACTTTTATAGAGCCGGAAAGCCCTTTGTCATTGTATGCTTTTATTTTATGATTAAGAGTAGCATAAACATTGTTTAAAAGATCTCCTCTTGTGTTCTATGGAAGAAAGATGTATGGCTACAGAGTTAAACTGAATCTAGAAAAAACAGAAGTGGGTTTTTGTCAGTTAGGTGATGTGTTTTTTGACAGAAGGCTGAGGGGAGTAGATTCTCATTGTGGAATAATTTGTTGCATCTGGAGGACTGTTGGGTGGAGGCTGGATTTTGGCGTCCGTTGCGTGTGTGTGTGTTTCTAAAGGTGGGACGTTGCATCACTGGAGAGTCTGTTGAGGACACAAAAGCAGCGTTGTGCACTGGTCATGTGATGCCTGTTCGGAAAGCTCCGACCATGTGATCCTGCCTCACAGAATGCTGAGTCGAACTTACAAATGCTGCCTCACCCTTGAGATGTGAGCATGTTGGAGTGAACGAATGAGATGAGAAAGATACAGCACTATTTAAAGAATGAAGACACAGAGGAACAGGTGTGAAGGACAAAACAGGAAACGAAAGCAGTAGTGTGTCAAACGCTACGGTGCAGACTACGTGCACTTCTCTCATTCGGTCCTTACTCACTGTTTCCCTGATGGTGCTGTGGGGAAAGTGGCTGTCTTCTGTCGAGTCATTTTGTTGGAATGTGGAGATTTTACAAGGACAAGAAGCGATGGCTGAAGTGGACCAGAAACGTCTTAGAATGTGTCCTAGGAAATTGGAATACGACTTGGAATGGAAAAGGAACACTGTGGAATTCCACAGCTTCACCAGGAACAATAGGTTGGAAACTGATGAATTACTGCTTGAACTTCCTTGATGCTATCTAATAACATGGCTTGTACTGAATTGCAACATACCCTTCTAGTAATAGGACAATCATCAAGCTATTCAGCTAAAAAGTGTAGATGATGAGTAAGGCTATGCAGAAATTCTATACAATTTCTTTATATTTAAAGAACTTACAGCACAAGTTGATCTTTAGTAGCAGTTATAGGGAAAGCACTAATGGGGAAGCTGAAAGAAACTTGTCATTTTGTGATTTGCGGATAACATGATCCAGATGCATCTGTGAGGAAGTGTGTGTGTGTGTGTGTCACATTTAGTTACCACACCCCTCTTCGCCCCTGCGCAGACCTTGTGACTGCGTTGCTGTGGCAATTGGACAGGGAATTTATCAGATCACTTTAAATATCTTAAGTGTCAGTCACTATGGTGTTCTTTATTTACTCTTTGCGATTAATGAGAGGAAATGCAAACATCCGTGGTGCCATGAAGACATTTCATGCAGTGTAAGTTCAATTCTTTCATTTACTCTGGCTCATATGAGTTTAGCAGAATGTTCATTCTGTTATTCTTCATACAGTGCAACTGAATTTAATTAGTTCGATCTCCATAAATGATGAAAAAGCACCATAAAAGTAGCCATGCAGCTTGCAGCACAATCGGTTACCACAACACACATGCCATTATTTGGGTGTACATGAACTTGAATGAGTTTTGAGAGTTGTGGTGGAGTGTACAGTTGTAAATGACTTAAATTTTAGTCTCACAAAGCTATCGTATGACTCCAGAAAACTTGGAATATCGCACACAAGACTTATGTTGTGATGAAATGAAACATCTTGGCTAAAAATTGATATTTGTGACAATTTAATTAGCCTTTGATTGGGAGCATTTGCTTTTTCTAACATTTTCTAAGTGATTACAATAGTTTTTTGAGATATTGCCATTATTTCTATGGCATCTTCACTCTGAGAACTTTAAAAATCTTTTAATGTAATATTTTAAAAACTATTTATGCAATATGGAGGCTTGTTTCCGCCACTGAATAAAAAAAAGGTAATTGCGAATTTTATCAGAATTGCATGATATAAAGTTAGTCAGAATTGTGTGATATAAAGTCTGAATTGCATGTTATAAAGTCAAAATAAAGACTTTATTTCTCGCAATTGTTTATATCCCTAAATTCTGACTTTATGACTCACAATTGCGACTTTATATCACAAAATTCTCAGAATTGCGAGATATAAACTCGCAATTGTGACTCACAATTCTGAATTGCGAGTTATAAAGTCAGAATTGTGAGATTCCCAGCCNTCCCAGCCCCCCCACCCCCTCCGAATTGGACTTCATAACTCGCAATTATGAATTTAAATCTCACAATTCTGAGAAAAGAAGTCAGAATTGTGAGGAAAAAGTCAGAATTGTGAGATACACACTCACTTGCACGACAAAAGTTCTCTATAATTCTGACTCAATAACTTGCAATTGCAATGCAATGTATTTATGCATATATTGACTTTAAAAACTATTAAAGATAGAGATTTAGCTTTTTTCACTAAATACGACCAGTGAATAGTAAACAGAGTACTAACAGTGCTGCTAATAAAAGTGGCTAATATAAACATTTATGTACTCTAAACAAAAAGCTGCTTTGNTCCCAGCCCCCCCACCCCCTCCGAATTGGACTTCATAACTCGCAATTATGAGTTTAAATCTCACAATTCTGAGAAAAGAAGTCAGAATTGTGAGGAAAAAGTCAGAATTGTGAGATACACACTCACTTGCACGACAAAAGTTCTCTAGAATTCTGACTCAATAACTTTGCTTATGCATATATTGACTTTAAAAACTATTAAAGATAGAGATTTAGCTTTTTTCACTAAATACTACCAGTGAATAGTAAACAGAGTACTAACAGTGCTGCTAATAAAAGTGGCTAATATAAACATTTATGTACTCTGAACAAAAAGCTGCTTTGCCTTTTCAAAAGAGAAATGTTTTTTTTTTGTTTTTTTTGTTCCTTCCTTTTTTGTATCGCATGAGATTTCATGCATTCTGCTATTTCTCAGTGTCAGTGTTTTTGTTATCTGATGTTCAAGTAATGGTTTCTATTCTTTCTGAAAACTGAAAATGGCAATTTAGGTTGATAATTTTCAATAACTAGAATTTTTATGCATCATTAGTCATATGGAATTCTTTTATGGTGCTTTTTTGGTCATTTTTGGATCTTTACAGCATTTGCCCCCTTTCACTTTTATTGCATTAAAAAGAATGGCGAGAACATTCTGCCTAACCTCAGTTTTTGTTACACAGATAAAATAGTCATATAGGTTTGGAAAAACATGAGGATGAGTAAATGAGAAACAGAATTTTCATTTTTAGTTGAACTCTCCCTTTTGTTTTCAGTGTTCTAAGCATGTGCATGTTGCTGTTGTATTGCGTCCCTCTGTCACTTTAGCTGTCTGGAGCGCTCTAGCAAAGTCACTTAATAATTCAGCTGCTAGACTGTCCCACTGACGCTTCTTGTTTCTCTCCCTTTCTTTTACAAAGGTGGATTGAGAAAGACTTTTAATGTGGGAGCATTTTGCAGCTGTAATAGTTTTAATTTCAGCTCCACAAACAAAAGCATGTTGGCTGTTGCTATGGCGTCAGTGTTTCACAGGCAGGCTTCCTGTTTTGGTGGTCTGTTACTTAGAAAGAGTGAGTTTCCTGTTGAGCCAGACTGAAAGAAAAGGAGAGTGGGTCGCTTTGGCTCTGCACATGAGGTTCATGAATGTTTGAGATATGTTGTTTCTTTGGAGTGCCAATGATAATTTTTTCACTTTTTATCTTTTGTCTCTTGTCGTGCTGTCCGACTGCAGTCCTGGAGTTTGCCACAGGGAGTCAGCAGAGTGTGGGGTATGAGTCATGACGTCTGTGGTGCTTGTAGACAGTGGAGGAACAGTCGTGGAGTATGTCACTGCAGTGGACGACCATTTACCGGTAAGAATTTCACAACTACAAGACTTTTTTTATTTTTAGTTGTTGATAGTCCCGTATCTACAGTCTGATGTATATTCCACTCAAATATAGCAAGGTCCAATATGATTGACTGGCATTACACAATTTGCAACGGTCAGGCTTGCCATAGTCTTGCATAGTCATATTTTTGTCTACTGGCATGAAGTTTGTCGACTTTGTGGTTTATTCTGGCAGGAACTGACCAAAGATCAGCTAATCAGATTAGAGCTTGCCAAACCATAAACGATGAGTGAGATGGAACAGTAACGTCATGTGCTGAGAGTGGGTCGCTCCTTTTTTGTGGCACAAACAAGTAAATGAAAAGTTCTGGAGATCACCAGGTTACTCAGCCTGTTCCCACAGTTATATCTGATTTTGTTTCCACCACTCTTGTGTGATCAACTTTGGTTCAGTATTGTGACATGACGTATTTTTAAACGGAATAATAAATAAGAAAAAATTAGATGGCAGTTCTTGATTTTAACGCACCTCCTCACCATTTCCTTATTATTAGAGAGGGAACACTATTACTTAATGGATTAGTTCACTTCAGAATAAAAATTTCCTGATGATTTACTCATCCCCATGTCATCCAAGATGTTTATGTCTTTCTTTCTTTAGTCGAAAATAAATTTTTGAGGGAAACATTCCAGGATTTTTCTATATATAGTGGATGTCAACAGTTACCATCGGGTTGAAGGTCCAAATTGCAGTTTAAATGCAGCTTCAAAGGGCTCTACACGATCCCAGCCGAGGAATAAGGGTCTTGCACTAGCTCTGCAAAATGCAATCATCACGTTGGAAAGGTCATGTGTGATGCAGGCGGAAGTGTTTACAAAGCGAATGTGCAAAGAGTAAGTCAAACGGCCTTTACAGAAAAAAGGTAAAACAATGATGTTGGATGATTTTGATGTTGGAGGAGAAAATGAGATGGAGGTTTTCGCCCTACCACGGTACTTCCGTCTACGTCACGCTTGACCTTTCCAACGTGATAATCGCATCGCAGCGCTAGTGCAAGATGAGCATTTGTGGTTAAATTATATGTTTTATAATTTATTTCCTTATTGGGATCGTGTAGAGCCCTTTGAAGCTGCATTGAAACTGCAATTTGGACCTTCAACCCGTTGGTAACTGTTGAAATCCACTATATGGAGAAAAATCCTGGAATGTTTTCTCTAAACTCTGAATTTCATTTCGACTGAAGAAAGAAAGACAAACATCTTGGATGACATGATGGGAGTGAGTAAATTATCAGAAAATTTTAATTCTGAAGTGAACTAATCCTTTAAGTGGAAGCAAATTTTCAGATTTTGACAAGATTATGAAGAGAAATTTAAACCTGCACAAATAAATTGTTCACCTCTAGACTAGCTTTTATTTTTATATTTTCAGTTTTCATTTTCATTTTAGTTTAAGTTTTAGTAATTTTGTTATGGACTTTTGTTTTGTTGTTATTAGTTTTATTTATTTTTTATTTCTATTTAGTTTTAATTTGATTTTCTAGTTTTAGTTTTAGTAATTTTAGTACTTCAACTTATTTGTTTCAGTTTTTAAAGTGTAAGTTTTTCATCTAATTTTTATTTTGTTTTATTTCAGCTTTATTTCAGTTACCAAATTTTTTTAATAATTTTAGTTTTAGTGAACAGTAACAACACTGATGTGCACTAACAGTAAATAGTCACGCCAATTTTGATTTCATGTGGACTTTAAATGACTTTAAAAGTTTAAAAAAATCTAATTGTTGGTCAGACCAAGTTTTCCTGTAAAAGTGAGCAGTTTTTGGTCAGAATAAGCAGCAAAGTGGATCAAATAGTAAAAATTCTGTCTATGCAAGGCTATGTTTGTGACGTTCCCTGAAAATCAGCTTATGATATTTAGTTTCCAATATATGTTAAAGGAACACTCAAACAGTTGAGTTTTGCCGTTTTCGAATCCATTCAGCCGATCTCCGGGTCTGGCAGTACCACTTTTAGCATAGCTTAGCATAGTTCATTGAATCTGATGAGACCAATAGCGTCTCGCTTGGAACTATACTCTCATTCTGGCGTAATAATCAAGGAACTTTGCTGCCGTACCATGGGTGCAGCAGGCGCAATGATATTACGCAGCGCCTGTGACCCCGTTTGCACAGGGAGCATGCCTTGCAACCATGGAGACGTTTGCGAGAGGCGCTGCGTAATATCATTGCGCCTGCTGCACCCACGGTACGGCAGCAAAGTTCCTTGATTATTACGCCAGAATGAGAGTATAGTTCCAAGCCATATCAGCCTAGAAAATCGCAACTTTTTATTTTGTGTCGGTCTTAGTACACGATATAACTACAGAAGAGTCAAGTTTTAAATAGGAAAAATATCGAAACTCTTTGGTCATTTTTTTGAGCAAGATGCTATTGGTCTCATCAGATTCAATGAACTATGCTAAGCTATGCTAAAAGTGGCACCGCCAGACCCGGAGATCGGCTGAATGGATTTGAAAATGGTAAAACTCAACTGTTTAACTCTAGGGAAGTTGGAAAATGAGCCTATTTTCAAAAAAAGTGGAGTGTTCCTTCAAGGGATGTTCACACCAAGGATGATAACTATAGCGATAACTATAATTATAAAGCTTTAATAATCATTCTAAATTGGGAGGTCCACACCACAGCTATAACGACACAGAAACAATATCATTGGAATCACTTTCAGAAAGATTTTATCCAGCTGATGGATAATTCAGAATCAGAATCCGCCTGACTTTAAAGAGCTTGAGCATTTAAAGCAGTAGAAAACTGCAGCATGTGCTAATAATAAACAGAACCGTTGGTGTGGATGCTAATATATAGTGGTCGACCTATATATAACCAAAGCTGATATATCAGCCGACATTTGGCATTTTTTAATTGTCATTATATAGTCCATTGGCCACCTTACTTATTGGCATCGGCCTTAAAAAAAAAAATCACTATTGATCCGATTGGCCACTATAATATAGTTATCTTTATAGTTTCTTTCTTAGTGTAAACAACCCTTTAAAGTTTTGTAGAACTGTCGAAAGTCTTGTTCATTATAATGCAGTAAAACTTTACAGCAACTCTTGAAATCTTTATCTGTTAGAATTAATGTTTAGAATAGTATTCCGGTTTCTTCTTCATCATGAAACCTCTGTTCTCTGTCTAGGAGGAGGGTGTGTATGAGGTTGAGGGAGAAATGGAGGGAGAGGTGGAAGGAGAGGCGGAGTACCCTGCGGTGATCGTGGAGCCAGTGCCCGGTGCGCGGTTGGAGCAGGGCTTCGCTGCTCAGGTGCTGGTGTACGACGATGAGACTTACCTGATGCAGGGAGTGGCTGAGGAGCAGGAGGTGGAGACTGAGGTGCTGGAGACAGGTGAGAACACACAACGACTCTTCTCTCTTTCTCAGCTGATTCTCACTCACATACACAGTCTTTAATGAATGCACTCTAAACATAAGTGTTCACAATTACACTACCTCATAAGGCCTCGTATATTTTTTTATTGATTTAATTTTTATCATGATACTAGAATAAAAAATACTTATTTATAATTATAATAATATATTTATTATTATATAATTATAATATATT
>RJVU01075617.1:1512875-1553480 GCA_003731715.1 Anabarilius grahami | reverse complement strand
TAAAAGAACTGTTTATTTATTTATATATATATATATATATAATTTTAGTTATTGAAATGCATATTAACACAAAAATGCTGTTGTGTCTGTTCAAATTACCGCCACAAGTCAACTTCTAGCTGTTCAGTACACTATTTTAATCCCCATTTCACACATTTTCCACAGCTACCACTGTTACTTAATGTGCTTTTGTTGACATGAGCAAAATGCTCTCTGTTCTAGTGACTGCATGTTAACATATTTTGAATCCTGTGAGTTTTGGCAGTGAGACTTTGTGAAGCCACTGTTTGGAAAAACATCTGATTGTGCATCCAGCATTATGCATTTGTAAACCTTAATTGCGCAATACTTCATGGTGGCCATTGATGCACATTAAATGCTGCAGACTCAGACATAGGGAGAGAGTTGACTATAACAGTAATGTCAGTGGTTAGGTATCCTGTTTTTTGGTGCATGCAGACTCTTGCTTGTTATTATATGTCGTATATAGAATGCCAATCATAAGGACTGGGATTTATGGGCTTTTAGTGATGCATCATTTCAGAGGTTAACCACATAAGCATGATTCTGCTATAAAATCAACCATGTGGCACAAAGATAGCTTTCTTGTATTGGTTACAGTTACTAGCAGCCAAACACAGGGCTGCACTTCTATTTTTTACAACCAATTTCTGTAATAGAATTATATTTTACTGATCAAGCAGAGATTGCCACTTTAAACGGATAGTTCCCTCAAAAGGAAAAATTTGTCATCATCATTTGTTCACCCTTATGTTGTCCAATCCATAGTAGATTCATTTGCAGAATATTAAGAACTGACCGCCTCATTCACCATTCACTTTCATTGTATGGGAAAAAAAGCAATGAAAGTGAATAGTGACTGGGTCTTCTTAGTATCTAATTTTATGTTCCACGTAAGAAGTAAGCAATACTTGTTTGGAGCAACATGAGGTTGAGTAAATCATGTATAAAATCTTGTTTTATATAGATTTGGTGCCAAGGCCCTGTCTAGTGATGGGTCTCTACTGCTCTCTTGTGGACATTCTTTGAAGTTCTGTGCAGAAAATGGTCATTCCTCAAATTATATATATTTTTTAAATATCACGTAACATCATAATACCCTTATTTTATTTTTCAGAGACTTTAAGATCACAGTTGAAAGTGCTAAAAAGAATGTTAAAACATTGCAAAAAAAAGAATATGGAAAAAGAAACTTATACTTGTCATATTCGTGTCTATTCAGAGCAGTTATTTTCAATTATTTATATATATTTCAGATACTTTGAGATGACAGTTGAAAGTGCTTAAATTACAATAGGAAGATGTTTAAGAACATTTTATAAGAAAATGCCCTTCTAGATAAGAATAAAATACAAAGTACGACGCTAAAAGGATATAGAAATGGAAACGCCTACTGTCATATTCGTGTTATGTTATGCAGAACTGATTTCATTGATTTAAATTCGTTTTGTGGAGAAAGTTATATTTATTTTGTAAAATACGTATGTGCGTTATTATAATTACTCCTCGCGCCGAATATGATTTTTTAAAAAGATTAAATAAGTATTCGTTTACAAAAAAAAAATAAAAAATGTATCTTCGCTGTTGACGTAAATCGAACGTAACGCAAGAGCGCGCGGAGGATTTCCTGTGTTTGGCGCGGAAGGATCTGTGCGCGCTGTTGAGTTTGTGGAGATTTCCTGTGGAGGCGGAGTGATCTGCGAGTCGTGCGTCTCTAAACGCTTTCAATGCGAGTCAATGTGAATCTGCACCTCTGGACGAAACATGGCGACGTCGCTGCATGAGGGACCCGCTAACCAGCTCGATCTACTTATCCGAGCAGGTAAAAAGACCAAAGCGCGTGTTCTACCTCGCCAGCGTGGGTTTGTTTGGGGCGCTGCAGAGCAGTGCTCGCGCCTCAGCGCTGAGATCCGTGAAGTTGTGCTCTAAAGTAATGGAGGGCATTTCAGGAAGTGATCACCTTGGTTGGCAACCTGCATGGCGTTGCCTAATTTTCTTATCTGTTTCTTGGAGTGATGAAAAGTAGCGTGAAGGTGTGCATGTTGTGTTATGCGTGATCAGCGTGCACAGTGTTCAGTTTGCACGGCGCTGAGGGCGTTTTAAACGTGGAGTGTGTTAAAATAACGGGTTTCTCTGGAGGTGGTGCGCTGCTCTGAAACCAGGAAGTGGGAGAGATGTTGTCTTTCCTACGTCTTTGCCACGCTGTCTGGAGTCGGAAGGGCACTGAGTTTTATTTTTAACTCTTAAATACAGCGGACTAAACTGTGAATTCCAGTTAATCTGTTGAGTGAATTGTTTTCTTTTGAAAATAGCGTCTGAGAGCTTTACGTTTGTCGGTTGGTTTATTTTGATGCCTCATCTTCAAAGGAAATGTGGCATAACGGGGGAAAAAAATACACGCTGAGCAATTACATTAAAACTACATTTAAAAAAAATAAAAATAATAAGTTGTATGCAAAAACATTGAGTTTGAGTACTAAAATACATGTTTGCTTTATGTCGCAGATGTCCCGTTATCTAAACGTGGTCGCTCTTCTTTCTGCACAGTTTAGCGCTGAATGTTAAGCAACATTTAACGCTTATTTATTTCTTTAAACACCACTTTGTTTTTTTCTGACATGTAATGTGTTGCTGCAAAAGTGTCGAGTGGATATTTTGACTTTTTATGTGAATGTTAGGATTTTAGAGCTAATTTGATGGCGGAAGCATTGTTATTCCACGGGGCTGTCTAAATTATGAGTGACAGCACTCGTCGTCCAATAGTATTCGCGCTGCGTTCGAAATACTACACCCGACCAATCGTCTTGTCTGTTTCTTGGGGCGTTGATTAGAGAACCGCCCAATCAGATTCGGGGCGGGGATTGAGTGGCAGGAAGCTCGGAGAGCGTCTTCAGAAAGAACTGGAGGGAAAGCTCTGACGACTGTAAACACGGAAGTGAGGAGGGACAGCACTACTTTCTTGTGGACCGCTATTTTAGTGATAGAAAAATAGTACCACAATATTCGGTCTCCCGTGTCAGTTGTTCAGCTGAATCATTACTAATAATAATGATTTATTAATTATTATTATTATATGAATGTTTACAATGACGTGATTAATATTTAGCAGCTGTTGTAGTATTTTATATTTCAGTGAATCTGTATCCCTTATTCATATTGACATAAAGCATGCTGTATTTTCTGCTTATTTTTAAAGAGATTTTAGTGTTGCTTTGACTTCAGTTTTTTGGTATTCGGTGTTACAGATCAAATTTACTTTTGAATAATCAACACATCTCTAAAGAAGTTGTTTGGCCTCTTTTTGGAGTAGTTAACTCAAAAATAAATATGGTCAACAATTCTTCACTCTCATGTTCTTCCAAAAGTAAATGGTACAGGTTTGGAACAACATTAGGGTTGAGTAAATTACATAATTTTTGAATGAACTAAACTTTTAAATGTACAATGTGTTAAAAAAAGCCTTTTTACTGGAGTAACTTTATTTTTAATTTGTACTTATTGTTTGAAAGCACTCTTATTCTCTTAGTTTTGAAGTGTTGGCAGCCATGTGCATTTTCAATATTTTCTGTTAAATAACTACACATTTGTGTCCTGTCTCCAAGGGCAGATCTGTCCGAACGCAGGAAGTAAATGCATGCAGGGTCACCCATTCTAGAGGACACCGTGTGTATGTGTTTATGACTGGGACTGCCTAAAGATAGCCCCCGTGAGCAGCAACAGACAAACATAGCCAAACATGGGCATGGTCAGGTTGTAATGGGACTTGAGTGACGGCTTGGATAGACTGGCACAGGTGCTGGTTGCTCTGAATGTTAACGCCAAAGAGAAATGAGGCTAGAGGTTCCGTCCTATATATGCATGAACTGCTTGTCTGAGATCAGCCTCTCTGCACCTGTTTCTAAATTAGAGTGTCCAAGGAAGTGACATGTCAGTTAGCAGATTTTTTTATCTGAACTGTCTTAGAGCACACTAATTGGGCTTTGAGTAGACTGAGTACAGGTACGACTCCTGTGGACCTATTTAGGTCCAAAGGCTGGATTTCAAGAAGTCTGCAGTTGCACTTTTGCGGTAATAGGTCCTTACGGGATTTACACTATATGTCCTCTCACACCCATTTGTGTTGGTTATATGAAGTGATTCAAAACACTCATTCTCAGAGTGCTGAACTTATATGGTCTCATGTCAGCTCTCTTTGAAAATGAGTGACTTCCAATCACTGTCTCTACGATCTGTTAACTGTCAGGTAGTGTTTTTGTCAGGCAGTAGTTTAAAGCGCATAAGAACCATATTAAAGTGTCAGTCACACACTTAATTTAGTCTACTTACTAAGTGAATGCCATCAAAGTAACTTATACAACCCTAAAGACTTTTCAGGAGCAAAAAATGTTGATTTTAATTGTTTGATAAAAAAAAAAACTGTTTAATTGTAATGTATTTTCTATTTTTGACGTATAGCTATTTCTAGACCAGTTTTTGTCACCCATGCCCAAACATGTCACTCACTCTGTGGGGTTCAATTGTTTGATTTTTGGATAGGATTTTGAGTAACCATGAATGGTTTTCCACCCAATAGCACCCTCTATTGGCAGTTCAGTGTACAAACATTCAATTTGAAACGTGAGGGATTTTTTTTGTCCCTGCAGCCCCTCATTGTATATAGCATTTATTAATTTAATTACTGTCCAAAAGTTTGGGGTCAGAAAGATTTATTTTATTTTTTTTGTGAGAGAAATTAATATTTTTATTTAGCAAGAACACATTTAATTGATTGAAAGTGACAGTAAATAAGTTTATAATGTTACAAAAGATTTCTGTTTTAAATAAATACTGTTCTTTTGAACTTTCTATTCATCAAAGAATCCTGAAAAAGTTATCTTGGTTTTCACAAGTAATATTAAGCAGCAAAACCGTCTTTAACATTAATAATAATAATAATAATAAATGTTTCTTGAGCACCAAATCAGCATATTAGAATGATTTTTAAAGAATCATGTGACACTGAAGTAATGATGCTGAAAATTCAGCTTTGCCATCACAGGAATAAATTACATTTTAAAATGAATTCGAATAGAAATCAGGTATTTTAAGTTGTAATAATATTTCCAGAATATTACTGTATTTTTGACCAAATAACTGCAGCATTGGTGAGTAAAACTTTTTTTCTAAAACATTAAAAAAAATCTTACTGACCCCAATCTTTTGAACTGTAGTGTATATGTCAACATAACTGACAGATCAAATGATTAACCATAAGAAACCATTCAACTGAGGAATGTAATAAAGCTGTTTGTCACAATGTTAACCAGTAAGTTGTATTGAAATGCGCGTTCAAAGTGTCTTTTCTTTTTCTAGATAAAGGTATCATTTTAAATGCTAGTGTAGACACTTTGCTATTAAATAATGCTGTAAAAATGCAATGATACTTTTTGAAATTGTAATATGCACCCAAGAAGTTTACAAACCATGTTCAGGAGAATATTAAGTTTTGTTTGTGTGTGTTTTGTCTGTTGCAGTGGAAGCATCAGTTCATGGCTCCAGTGTGCACTGCTCTGATAAAACCATCGAGGCTGCTGAAGCTCTTCTACACATGGACTCTCCCTCCAGCTTGCGTGGAGACCGGAGCCCAGGTGAACAATGCTTTCTCTTCCTCTAATTTTAGCTTTCACATTGCTGTAAACATAATTTCTATAATGATTTGTTTCTCTGATGTGTAGAGGTGTTTGTGCCTCCATGTATCAATACTTCGGAGTTCCTGCATGCTGCTATGCGACCTGACGTGCTGACAGAGACGGTGGTGGAGGTCAGCACAGAGGACTCGGAGCCCATGGAGGTGGTTACAATTCTTCAGGAACCTGAGATGCTGGAGACGGAGCCCACCAAGAGAAGAAAATGTGAGAACATAAGAACATATTCAAAGGCTTTTTTTGTAAAGGTTACTCATTTTTTAACAAACTTTTTAACTGTTGTTTATGTGTTTCATCCTTTCAGCTGGGCGGAAACCCAAACCCCATCACATTTCAAACGGTTCTCCAGATATGGGCATCAAGAAAAAGTCTAGGGAAGGGAAAGGTACATCCTATTCATTGTGTTATTTGCATACGAGATGCGTAATGGGTGAAGAAACATCTGGGTCAAATTTCACTCCAAAAATATCAAAAGTACAAATCATAAGGAAAAAGTAAATTTGCACAAAATTATGTGATACTGTAATGTGATCTCATTCTCATTACCATATGATTTATTATTGTTGTACATTGTGTTTGTCATGATAGAATTCATTGTTACTGAAATAAATAATTTTGGGTGATTTTTCATTACTTTAGAGACACTAAACAATTTGTACAATATATAATTGTTATAAAAAGTAGAATTACACTGCTGATCAAATATTTGGCATCAAATATAACAAGGATGCATTTAATTTCAAACTTGACAGTAAAATAATAAGACAGTAAAAATAAGAAATGTTACTTGAGCACCAGATCAGCATATTAGAATGATTTCTGAAGGATCATGTGACACTGAAGACTGGAGTAATGATGCTGAAAATTCAGCTGTGACAACAGAAATAAAGTACATTTTAAAATAAATTAAAATAGAAAAGTAATTTTAAATTGTAATATTTCACAGTATTACTGTTTTGACTATTTTTGATCAAGTAAAAACTGACCCTGGTAGCATTACATGTGTATATAATGAACTCTATTGAATAATTTAGTGTATATAGCAAATTACTATATGATTGTGACATGTTCTTGACAGGATTTGTAAGATCCACCCCAATATTATTTAGTTATTTTTAAATAGAACTTGTTAGATTATCAGTTACCAGTCGTGTTTTGCCAGTGCCAATCGTTGTTAATTGGCAAATATTTTTTTAGATTATGTGGAACTAATGTAATATTTGTGTTTTCTTACAGGAAGTACATACCTATGGGAGTTCCTGTTGGACCTGCTGCAGGATAAGAACACCTGTCCCAGATACATTAAGTGGACACAGAGGGAGAAAGGCATCTTCAAGCTGGTGGACTCTAAAGCTGTGTCAAAGCTCTGGGGCAAACACAAGAACAAACCTGACATGAACTATGAAACCATGGGCAGAGCACTCAGGTGAGAGAGAACCTCGTGTGTGCAAATGTCGTAAGATATTGAAGATAGGTTTTGCAAGACATTTCACATAGCTGGAATGCCATATTGACCAATTTGCATCTATAACTGGAACTATCAGATGTATTATTGTATATTTAATTGATGTCTCTGTTTCTCTCTCAGGTATTACTATCAGAGAGGTATCTTGGCTAAAGTAGAGGGTCAGAGGTTGGTCTATCAGTTTAAGGAAATGCCTAAAGACATTGTTGTCATCGATGACGATAAGTGCGACCCTGGCGATGACGTAATCGGAGAGAAGGCCTATGAGCGCGTTCCTCCCTCATCTGACACTCTATTGACGACTGACCTCTCCAAAACCCCTGCCATCTTGAGAGGGGGCGGCAGGACTATAGTCCACCCAGGCTCCCCAAAAGCTAAAGCTGCACTTACTGCAAGTCCAGTTCAGCGCATCGTAACAGTCTCCACAACATCAGATCCATTACAGCAGTCTCATGCCACCATTATTCCTAATGCCAATGCACCCAGGTAACCAGACTTAAAGGGCACCTATTATGCTTTTTTTGATTTTACCTTACCTTTAATAAGTAATATGCATGCAAGATGTGCATGTAAACGATCTGCATAATTACAAAGCACAAAGTCTACACTGAAACTGGCCTGAAATGCCTTGTTTGTTGTCCTGCCATTTATAGCTACCAGTGTTAAATGTAATCATTTTTGATTTAGTCGTCTTAGTCTTCATCTTCAGATGAAAATGCTTATTAGTTTTAGTCATTTTTTAGTTGACAAAGTCATTGCATTTTTTGTCAACTTTTAGTCAAATTGCAGTAACCAACATTCATTTTGGTTGCTCTTTTATATGTAGTTTTTAAACAAAAATAGTCATTATAATTTTTCTCTCTTTAGACCAATTCAATTAAGCTTATGAGAAATTTGAATCAAGGCTGTATTGACCTTGTACTCTTAGCAGTAGCACTTGTGCAGTTCTACATATTCCTTTTCCTAAGTTGGATATCAGCCTGCACCTTGATCGCAGATTTAGTTGGAGCAAACAGCTCGTGACAGAACGCAGAATGACTGAAAGACAATTCATTTAAGCTGAAAAATCTCAAATAAAGAGGAACACTCGGGGACATGACGTAAAATTAGAACAGCCTTCTGTCTGTACCGCCTTGACTTGTTTGCTCACTGTTTTGCTATTATTCTCGCGCTTCGACTCGTTCTCTAAACTGAACAGCCAATCAGAGTTCTCTCTCTTGCCCGACGGGCCGACGCCAATTGCACATGTTGAATCGGTCCAAAAAGACCTGACGGCGTTCAACTAGAGCCAACGGTACAGAACACACCTGGAAAACTTTGTCGGCCAATGCTTAAAAACGGTCCGACATTGCCCGATGACCGATCGTTGGCTTGGTGTGTCCCGGGCTTAAAGAGACAGGAACTAAAACAGAGCGTTTCAGGCAGAAGGTGAAAAGAGGTGCTGCAGCAAAGTACTTTATGAGAAACACAATGTTTTCAAATCATTAAATCATGTTAATGTATTCTAGCAGACCCCAAAAATAATAGTAACGAACTTGTCAATGAGTATAGTGTGGGCACTTAAATTTTGAGACAAAAATTGTTGAAAGCAGTCAATTGTTTGACATTGTTTTTAAACGTAATCTTGTGTCCAGAACTGTGCGGTTTGCTGTGCTAAAATGAAGTTATTTTAACTTGTAATAATATTTCACAATATTACGGTTTTGACTGTATTTTTGATCAAGTATATACTGACCCTGGTAGCATTACATGTGTATATGATGAATGATATTGAATATGTAGTGTATATAGTAAATTACTATATGATTGTGACATGTTCTTGACTGAACACGATCAATAACAAAAATGATTGAAAGCAGTCAATTTTTCGACATTGTTTTAAAACGTAATCTTGTGTCCAGGACTGTGCGGGTTGCTATGCAAGTGCCGGTGGTTATGACAAACTCCTTGGGACAGAAGATCTCCACAGTGGCCGTGCAGTCAGCAAACCCTTCGCTCTTCACCACAGCGCCCACCAATGCCGGCTCACCGACTGGCATGAACGCACCCAAAGTCCTAATCCAGACCATGCCAACGATGGTGCCCGCCACAGCAGAGAATGGTGACAGGATCACAGTTCAGCTTGCCAAGATAATCACCATCCCTGCAACCCAGCTCACGCAGTGCCAGCTTCAGGCCAAACCAGGCACCCCCACTGGCATCAATCTGATGGGCGCCCCCCTCACCGTCCGAGCCCTCACTCCCGTGTCTGTGGCGCCGGGGACGCAGGTGGTCAGACTGGCAGTTCCGGCCCAGCAGAGTCCGGCTCAGGCGAAGACGCAGGTTCCCGTTTCAATCCAGACGCAAACTCAAGTCCCAATCTCCATTCAGACAACGTCTACTCCGGTCACTGTACAGAGTCCGGCGTCAGTCCCAGTTCAGTTCCAGGTTCAACAGAGCCAGCTCTCTCCAAAAGCAAAGAGCGCAGCCCAAACCTCAGAGTCCAAACCCGACAGCACTTCTGAGCAGGACAGTCTCACACAGCAAGCAGTAGAGGTGGTAGTGGAAGATTCAAAACCACAGATTGCAGCAGAGAGCTGAAGAGTGATGCGCTTTGTCAGTCATGAACAATAATAAATGAATTTATAATCCCCAGATACTATTCAATCACATTCTGGGAATACAAACTGGAGTTGTACAGTTTCAAGTTCAAGTGTGGTTTCATTTTATATATATAAAAAAAAAAGGCAGGCAAAGACTCCAGCCTTTATCGGAGCCCCAATTCTCACATCATGTGAACTAAACCTGGATGTCCGTCATTTCAATTATGAGTTGTTAAAGGGACCAATGTAAAGAACACTACAGTTCTCCAAAAAAAAACTACTTTGACACTAATAACAGCTGAGCAGAACACTAAGGAGCGAGTAGTTGTAGTAGTCAAGTATGTGAACTTTTGAGGGAGTATAAATTCAACTTTTTATAACTTGTATAAAGATTTTTTTCTTTAACATTAAAATTGCAAGGCAAAACCAGCAGTTTCTTTTGACGATCACTGTGAGTCACGCTTCTGCCCGTGTTTCACAGGAACATGTCGATTCTCCCTCCATCTCTACTAAGAGAAGAAATGGACTTTGTATATAGGAATTATACAGTTTACTGAATTTATAAAAAAATGCAGCCTTAGAACAGTTTTTTTTTTTTTTTTTTTTTNTTGTTACAGAAGTTTTTTTTTTTTTTTTTTTTTTTAAATCAAGCTTATTAAGCTTTTGTGTTAAGCTCATGTTTTGTTGTTGTTGTTGTTGTTTTCTTTCCTCACACACTGTACCAAGCACAGTATTATTGGCAAGCAAACTGCAAACCATTTTTTGCATTCTCATTTCAATCTCCTGGATAAAAAAGGCCATACTATTTTGGTGTAAACATATCTGGGTCCAAATTCCGGAACAATGGCAATTTGTCAACACAAAAGAGAAAAAGAAAGGTCAATCGGCAGCATGTATCCTCACTGCAAATACATTTCTAACGCGTTTGTTTTCTTTTGCTTTTTATTAGTCCTTAAAGAGGGAGAACAAGATGTTTGTGTTCAGAATAATCTAGTTTGTATATTCAACATTTGAAGTATATTCTATTTTGTTGTACTCTTGTTTCAAAGTGTACTCAAGTAGATTTTACTCAAATACAAAAATATTCCTGAATTTGAGTGTTGTTGTTTTTGATACATGTGTCGGCTGCTGAACTGTTCTTGATGCATGGTCTTTGTCACCTTTTCACTATCTCAGATTTGAGCTTCGGATGCATTGATATATGCAATCCCCCAGACCGGATGTGATATAATCTAACCAAAACTAGTGAAAAACAAAGTAGGAATTACCAATATTCCAGTAAAACGATATTCTTTAAACAGTATTTCTGTAAAATGGATAGCTATGAATAATTGTCCAAAATAAGTTTTAGAATTGTTAAATTTACGTTGATTACATAGATGTATTGGCAGTCATTTGTTTTATGTGCATATGTTCATACTACATTCATTATTTATTGATTAATTTTACATAAGTGGAGGGGAACGACTACCACTAGGGGCTGAAATGCTACAATCGCATCCGAATGTCGAAAATAGAGAAAATGTGGTTTTAGGAGACCAACTTCTTTAATTATAAACTGCAGAATATTTATAACTAGGAAGAACAACATGTAATATATTTAGAACAGAATTAGGTAGCTATATGCTTGGTACTGAAAAGAAAACAAGTTAGGCCCCAACTGCACTGAATATAGAATTATATATTGGAGTTACATTTCACTTCATACACTAACATTAGTAGTACATTCTTCTTTATTTTTCATTTTGCATACCAGCGACAGGGATTTCAATGGAAATCTACAATCATTAAGTCACTGTGCTACAGTCCGCAGCAAGAAGTTGTATTTCTTGGCTCTGTGCGTGCAGTTATAAATTCAGTCACTAGGGGTAGTGTAGTGTGCTATATATATATATTTTGTACACATTTGCTGGGCGACCCGGTTCCACTCAGGCTATACTGGAATCTCTCAAAGCCTGTCAGTGTCAAGCCATCCTGGTCATGTTTCTATATATATATATATATATATAAATAGTATAAATATATTAATTGNAATTGTCTTAATAAAAATAAATATATATATAAATATACACACTTTTTATATAAAACAATTGTATATTAAATGACAAAAAATAACACGACAAAATTACTAAAACGTTCAAAATGGAAAATAGATAAAAAGGCATTCAAAATATTAATAACTAAGTATCTAAATAATACTAAAGTAACATTTACTTTGAACCTTACATCAAAAATGTAAAATATCTACATAAGGGTTAGGGAGCACCAAAATCTCTTTAGTCTACATATCTATGTAAATATATATGTAATGTAATAATGGGCTAGTCTTTTTGCACACTCCGCTAACAACCCATATGAAAGGGATTGAGTTGCATGCTCTTCCTGCAGCAGTGCCCTTTAAAGGTGCAAAAATGTAATAATGCATGATTCTATTAAATGAGGAGCTCATGTGACGGTACTAATAGTTCAACTGTCTGCAATTGATCTTGTAGTCTCTGGTGAAACTAGCTGTGAAATGACCATTTTGAGGATGTTGCACAAAGGAAATGATGCATTAATCTCACTTATGCATGAGTGTGAATGATACACAATGTTTTTACTAAAGCAAGTTTATGCAGCATTTGACACCTTTATTAACAGTCTGAGAAAAAAACACCACAATGCAATAGTTTTATTTCTGCAAACGGTCATGTTATTACCAATAACATGACCGTTTAGAGCAAAAAAAAATTGGCAGGATGATTTTTTTTTGTGTCCCATATTAAGAAATAAAAATAACAATTTGCTTTTAAACCTACATCCTCAAGTCAGTAGCATACAAGAGTCTAAAAGAATAAGGGTACATTCACACAACCGATGTATGTACTAACAACAGAAACATTGTTTTTTTTTCATGTACAGATAAAAACGTTTTCAAAACGGTTCCCGTTCACACGGATCCACGAAAACGATTAAAAACGGTGTATTATGCTGCCAGGCCAGTAGTTGCCTATGCCACTTTGTAAAGAAAAACTACACGCCTATAGACTGAATGTGTAATACGAATATGCATGACGTCACAGTTTTCACAAATTTGCGTTTTTGTAGTTTATACGGAGACATTTACGGTATCGTTTTCAAAAACTTGCACTTTGAATCCTGTTTCCAGGCCCTCAAAAGGCCTTTGTTGTGTAAATGAACAGCCAAAACGCATAAAAGTTTCAGTTTTTAGTTGAAAATGGAGTCGTGTAAACGGCCCCTAAATCATACAAAAACGAAAATTCTGTCACCATTTACTCACCCTTATGTATTTCCAAACCTGTATTTCTTTTATTTCTTCTATGCAATACAAAAGGAGATATTTCACTTAATGTCCAAGCTGCTTAATTTCACTTAATGTCCAATAAAAATGGACATCAATTTACGGCACCATAAAAATAGTCTAGTATATTTCAAGCCTTCTGAAGCCATAGCCTACTATAACTTTGTGCGAGGAACAATGATATTTAAAGGGATAATTCCCTCAAAAATGAAAAATACCCCATGATTTACTCACCCTTAAGCCATTAAAGGTGTATATGTCTATCTTCTTTAAGACGAACACAATCAGAGATGTATTTAAAAATACACTGGCTCTTCCAAGCTATATAATGTTAGTGAAAATAAATGCATCCATCCATCGTACAAGTACTTCACACGGCTCAAGGGGGTTAAAAAAGGCCTTCTGAAGCAAAGCAATGGGTTTTTAAAGAAAAATATCCATATTTAAAACTTTTAATCTAAAATAACTAACTTCCAGCAGACAACCGTACACATACTGCGCAAGCAGACTTGCGCCACAAGAGTAACCCCTGACGGGATGTATGACGTAGGATGTAGGAGTATCATAAGCTTAGACACCTCTCGCGATCTGAACAAATAGGGCTGTGCAACAAACTCAAGCTCCTCTTCTCTTATATCGAAATCTTCTGACATTTCTCTTTAAAAATGATCATTTTAGACTTCTAATTTGTGACCGGTGTTTAGTTTCTCTACGCTCCGTGTTCATCATTGCGTCGGGTCAGGAGTTACTTTTCATTTTTGCGTGAACTAACCCTTTAAGTTATTTCTTGAACACCTTTCCCCCATCATAGCTCTTGAAGGGTTAGTTCACCCAAAAATGAAAATTCTGTCATTTATTACTCACCCTCATGCCGTTCCACACCCGTAAGACCTTCGTTAATCTTCGGAACACAAATTAAGATATTTNAATCCGATGGCTCCGTGAGACCTGCATAGGGAGCAATGACATTTCCTCTCTCAAGATCCATAAAGGTACTAAAAACATATTTAAATCAGTTCATGCGAGTACAGTGGTTCAATATTAATATTATAAAGCGACGAGAATATTTTTTTATATAGTGATGGCCGATTTCAAAACACTGCTTCAGGACGCTTCGGAGCATAATGAATCAGCGTGTTGAATCAGCTGTTCGGAGCACCAAAGTCACGTGATTTCAACAGTTTGGAGGTTTGACGCGATCCGAATCATGATTCGATACGCTGATTCATAATTCTCCGAAGCTTCCTGAAGCAGTGTTTTGAAATCGGCCATCACTATATAAGTCGTTATTTTGGGTTTTTTGGCACACCAAAAATATTCTCGTCGCTTTATAATATTAACATTGAACCACTGTACTCACATAAACTGATTTAAATATGTTTTTAGTAACTTTATGGATCTTGAGAGAGGAAATGTCATTGCTCCCTATGCAGGCCTCACTGAGCCACCAGATTTCAACTAAAATATCTTAATTTGTGTTCCGAAGATTAACGAAGGTCTTACGGGTGTGAAACGGCATGAGGGTGAGTAATAAATGACAGAATTTCCACTTTTGGGTGAACTAACCCATGCATTTCACCAATAACATTTGCAGTCACTAATGTCTAACCACTTTTGAATGCATGTTTGATTTTAAAAAGCAACAATGGAATAGATTTCACACAAAGCCATCTTATTGTATGAACAAAATGCAAACTTTAATGATGAAATCTTTGCTTTATGATTTTATTGTGCTGTATTGTCTTAGCAAATAAAAACAAATCTCCTTTAAATGTTCCACAGTACAAAGGAAATCATACATGGATTGAAGTTTAGTGAATTATTTATTTGTTTGTATGAACTATCCCTTTCAGGATGTACTGGCTGAAGTGTTAATTATTCATGAACAACAATCAAAATATGTAGAAATGCTGTGCCAGCACAAGTCTTGACTTGTGGTAAATATCTTGTGAAATGAGTCTGTAATTACTGGGAAACAAGCGTCGGATCCTTGAAGCTGAAGTCACAGACGAGGGAGAGATGATCTGAAGGGTAATTATAGGAAGGCAGCCTATTGGGTCCAATTTGTTCGGCTGTAGGAAAGTCCAGAACCGCATTAACATCAAACGCTCTGTGTGAATACCACACGTAGTCCAGTGTGTGGCAGCTCTCGCCACTGGGCCGGATCTTCCACGTTGTGTAAGGTGGCTCGGTTTTCCCGTCCGTACTCAAATGCTTATACGCACTGTCCAGTCCCAGACTAGATGTTGCAAAATTCCTATAGACATCTTCTGCCGGCTCGGCATTAAAATCGCCACATACTATCAGAGGAACGTTGGCATCTGCTTTTTCTTCGGCCTCTATTCTCTGTGCAACGTTCCGCAGGTTGCGCAGGAGATCCGAACCCTGTGCGCTGCGTAGGACCTCCCAACCGCTCCGTGCTTTTAGATGCGTTACCGTGACACAGAAGGCCCGACCTGTTGCTCGGCAGCGTAGAGCGGCGATGATTGCCACCTGATTGGTCTTCAACATCATGGCGGACAGTCGAAGATGTGTTGTGTTTAGTGACTGGAAGCGTTTGTGATTGAAGAACAGAGCACAGCCATCAGGGCCGTTGTTGTTCTCCACATCCAGACATGGAGACCATGGTTTGGGGCAGAAACTGCTCTGGTAGCCCAAACTTGCCAGGACGGGCTGAAACATGTCAAAGTAGTGATCAACTTCCTGTAGGCATAGAATGTCAGGTCTGTAGGTTAGGATCTCCTCCAGGATCAAATACTTCCTTTCAGCCCAGTTCAGAGCATCCATGGGGCACTGCACAAAACTGTCCATGCCTTCACCTAATGCTGCAACAGAACAGAGAGAAGTTCGATTGTTTTAAAAAAAATTATCTCTGTAAATCATCCCAGTTAGAACTTTATACAGTAAAGATTTTTACATTTTCTCAATAAAATGTGACATTGTGGCAGTGTAATTTCAGTATCATTGAGATACTTTTATAGTTTTATTAATATATTGAGTTGTTTTTTATTTTTATATTTTCCATTTTCAATTTAAGTTAAAGTTTTAGTAATGTTGTCATTATTATTATTATAATTAAATATACCGGGGGTCTTTATCGATAATTTTATAAAATTATAAAAAATGCCTGTTTTCTAATCAATTTTTTTGTAAAAAGTGTAAAGGGTCACTATGACCCGAGGTTTGTAATAGTCTAAGGGACTGTTTACACAACACCATTTTCAACTAAAAATGGAAAACTTTTTATGCATTTTGGCTGTTCATTTACACAACAGTGACATTTTGGGGGCTTTCAAAGTACAAGTGTTTCAAAGTCTCTACAGTAAAACACAAATTTGTGAAAAGAGTGATGTTATGTGCATACGTATTACATTCAGTCTATAGGGACGTAGTTTCTCTTTACAAAGGGACATCGCCAACTACTGGCCTGGCAGCATAATACAGTGTTTTTAGTCATTTTCGCGGATGTGTGTGAATGGGAATCGTTTTGACAACGTCGTTTGTACAAGAAAAACGCAAAGGAAAAATGTTTCCGTTTTTAGTACATCGTTGTCGTGTAAACGTACCTTAAGTATATTTTTTTTCCCCCGCAACAATAACTGAATCTCTGATGACTCAAAAAGTGCAATTCACCTTTATTCCTCAAGGTGGCAATGTCAGAAACACAATGATGACGTGATGTTTCACTCATAATTATAGCAGGCATAAAACAAAAGAATATACAAGTATCATCGGCAAACTTATAATAGCTTAGCGATTTACTGCAGAGCAAGTATACTGTACGCAATCAAATATTTGTGCCACTGTCACTTGATGGTGGATCTGGTGAAGAGGCTGTCAGAGATCAAAATATTTTAAGATGTTGAAAACGGCAGTTTTGAGAATATGGTTTAGCTTGTGAATAAGAACCAGATGCTGATCCAAATTTCCAATTTCCGTCCAAGTTCCAACAGGTAACAAAATAGGATACATTTTATTCTTTTGTAATTGTTATTAAAATATCAGGAGAGTTTTATACTATTGTGGCAATTAGATATAGAATATGTAATAATGATTGGCAAAACAATCATTACTACAATCAAAGTTGAACTATTTTAGTGCATAAGCTGAAATAAAGTTTTTTTAATCTTATTTTATTTTATTCAACATTTATAATATAACTAACAAAATAGTATTTTTTTAATGGTTTTAGTTAAATATAATAACCCTGCCTTGTGGTCTTTATCCATACAAAACTCACCACCATGATGCTAGCGTTGCTATGCATTGCTTGAGGGGTTTTAGCAAGTTGCTATGTGGTTGCTTGGTGGTTACTATTATAATTGTTTGTTAGTGATTATATTTCAACATTACTATTTGCCCATTTTATTCCTGAATCCTGAAACTTTCAGGTCAGTCAAGAAAGTACTTTTATTAAGCAAGGATGCATTAAATTAATCAAGTGACAGTAAAGACTTCTATATTGTTACAAAGAATATATTTCAAATAAATAATAAAAATAAATTCCATTCAAATAAATTCTATTCATCAAATAATCCTGAAAAAAATATCACAATTTCCACAAAAATAACAGTAGTCAACACTGATATTAAAGCAACACCATGGAACTTTTGGCGCTCTAGCACAAAACTGCATGCGTCTTGCGGAAGAGTAGCCGGAGCTACTTCTCTCTGTTTATGTATATCAGGGGTGTCCAATCCTGCTTCTGGAGGGCCACTGTCCTGGAAAGTTTAGCTCCAACCCCAATTAAACACACCTGAACCAGCTAATCAAGGTTTTTAGACATACAGGAAACTTCCAGGGAGGTGTGTTGTGGTAAGTTAGAGCTAAACTCCGCAGCGGTGCCGACCCGACCGGTCTAAAATAGTCTGAATATAAACACTTATAATGTGTACCGTAGTGATTCAGGATAAGACAAAAACACGGTTTGGAAAATGGATTCATGATGTACTTGCTCATTATATAAATTTAGTAAAATTTGAACACAAAAAAGTTACATGCAGCTTTAATAAAAAACTATTTCTTGAGCAGCAGATCAGCATATTAGAATGATTTCTGAAGGATCATGTGACTGAAGAGAGTAATGATGCTAAAAATTCAGCTTTGCCACCACAGGAATAAATTACATTTGAAAATATATTCAAATAGAAAAGAGTTTTTTTCATTGTAATAGTTTCACAAAATAGGTTTCATGATTTCTTTTTGATCAAATAAATGCAGTCTCTTGCATATCCCTAAACTTGTGAGCGGTAGTGTATATTATGTTAAACACAAGTAATATGTCATTCAGTGTCCCCTCTTTATGAAGATGAATATAGGGTTTAGGTTTATACCTTGTGCTAGTACATTCCACTGCATAACTCTGATCGTCTGTCTGGAGTCTCCATGCCCCGTCTGAACGAAAGCTCTCTGCAGTTGGGCTGGCCGGTTTCTCAGAACCTCTCTACATTCCCGCAACAGCTCCAAAGGGTCCGCCGGGTCTTGATCCAGATCGTTACCCGGAGTGTATGTGGAGTCACACGGGCAAGGAAGAGGAGGTCTACTGACAGTCTTAGCCAGGACACTGTAGAGACTGGAGCTGCTGCCCATGGAACATGCTAAGAGAAACAAAAAATCCATCACATAAGGATCTTTTCAGGAATTTTATCACCAACTCTCTTTAAAGGAATAATAAAGAACAACACCTGGTTGCGGTGTTGCTGCAAATAGCTGTCAGTGTGAACACACCTTTACACTGAGCAGATGTACTGAACTAAATCAGGCTTTGCCATCTATTTCCACTTTAATTCACTCTATGTATCTTCTTCAAACAGGACAAGCAAACACATGGTTAATCCATTTATACTGAGCGCAGCAAGTAGCACCGGTTTGTTAAAGACATGTCGCACACACCCAGAACTGAGAGGCGTTCATGCATGTAATAGCTCCATTGATCTCGAAGTCTCAGTAACATGCAAGTTCACAGGTGTAGACTTTTTCAATTTAAAGGAATGGCCTGGTTGGCTACACAAGAGCTTTATGTTAGTCTATAGGACCCTGGTAATCCATCTTGGCCTTAATCAACTAAACATGCCTTGATTAACGCCTGGTTAGCTTTTAACTCAATTGCCTCTGAGACCACTGGGGCTTTTTGATGCTCACTGTTGCTAAAAAAATACTTTTTAATAATAAAATTTAAAAAAAAGAATTTTTTTTTCATTAAAATAAATCAGTAATTCCTTTGTGCTGACACTTAGCAGTGCCAATGTTCCATCTGTTACTGATGCAATTGCAGAAATGAGCTATCATATGATTTCTGAAGTATCATGTGACACTAATGGCTGCTGAGAATTCAACTATGCCATCACAGGAATAAATTACATTTTAAAATGTTTTCTCAATATTACTGTAATTTTGATCAAATAAATGACTTCATTCAAAAACATTTAAAAATCTTACATATCCCAAACTTTTGAACGATAATGTATTTTTCAAAAGGAATATTCACTGCTGTATACGTACAACCTTTTTAATCAGGAAAAAGTGATTTTGAGATTTCAATGTAATAGGTATACTATATTTACATACAAGTACCATGGTATTGTTATCTGATACCATCAATGCACTATAGTATTTTTTTGCTAAACACAGAGCACCACATAAATAGACTCTGTTGTGTTCATTTTCTAATCAAAAATGTTACCCGAGTTTAAAAACAACATTCACATTTTGTCTCAAAACTGTCCACTTATAAGTTCACCTCAAGTCCTCCAAACACAAATTCGAGTTATTATACAAAATCATTAGTGTTAAATCCAAGTGGCATAGATGAACAGCAGAAATTAAGCAACCATTATAAATAAAAACAATTTTTAGAACTAAAGGAGTTAAATGAATTTGTTTATCTTACCAACCACCTCCATGATGTAAAGACTGGATTTTGAGTCTGTTCTACAGCTGAGCATGTGTGTGTTTGAGTTGTGATGTTGTGTGAGCGATGTTCATCAGAAATGCACCACTGGCTGTGTGTGTTAAACTGCTTCTGACAGAATGAGATTACAGACTTGAGACGTCAGGAGACCATATGGACGCGCACACGCACACTGAGTGAGTACACAGGTCAACAGGCTGTTCCAGTGTACATAATGCAACCATGTCACCACATGAGCATAAAGCATGTTACATTATACCCAAAATACTGACGTTAACGAAACACACTGTTGGCCAACAAACAAACCACACCAATTTTTTTTTTGCAGAAGTATGATAAAATAACATGGTGCGATTGTTTAAAGTCACCATGAAATCAAAATAGACAATTCTTGTTTTTATGGAATACTGCAGTATTTATTATAAATTATTTATCGGTGCACATCATTATTTTTTTAAATTCAAGTGCCCTCATAATAACTTCCCCTCCCTCTTGCAACAACATCTCTTCTCTGATGACGTGTTTACAGGACAACCTGTCACTCACATGAGATCACAGCAATAGAAAAAGATAATGATTCAATCAATTCCCGATGGACAAAATCAAGTCCTGCTCTACATTTCTTGTTCGAGAACCTGTATCACTCAAATATACGTCATAATATATTTGAAAGGACTATCGCAACTTCCTTTTCGTGCAAATTTAATCACAAATGTCACTCAGGAAGCTAGGCAAGGTTACAACATAAGCGGTTTGTACATTCATAGCAACAGTCATTTACTTTTTGGTACACTTTTGATATTACAAAATCAGCATGTGATCATGATATGCTTCAAAACACAACCTCTATTTAACCATTCTAACATTTTTTTTTACTATATCTTACATTATGGAGTTACTAAAAAGGATAATATTAAAATCTCTAACAAACAGTACCATGGTTAAGTATACCGTTTAAAAGTTTGGGGTCAGTAAGATTGAAAAGAAATACATTTTTAAAGAGATTACATTAATACTTTTATTCAAAAATATTAAGCAGCACAACTGTTTTAAACATTGATGATAATAAGAATGGTTTCTTGAGCACCAAATCGACTGGATTAATTACTAATGAAAATCCAGCTTTGCCATCACAGGAATAAAATATATTTTAACATATATTCAAATTGTAAAGTTATTTTAAATTGTAAAAATATTTTGCAATATCACTGTTTTGACTGTATTTATATTTTTGATCAAATAAATGCAGCCTTGCTGAACATAAGAGATTTATTAAAAAAAACACATTAAATACTGCTACCGACTCTAAACTTTTGTTTGTTTATTATACGCTTTTAACGGCATGTTAGCATCAGGGCTATTACATGGCAAACACAAGGTCAATAAAATTTTAATTATAATAGAAATCATTTCAACTTGACAGAAGATAGAAAATCTAAAATACATTCTGAAATATTCCATGTAAACATGTTTCTGAATAAAAGCGTTTTCTAGCAGTATCATAAGTCCAACAGAATATGTTTAACAGTCAAACGAAACTTGACACGAGAGACATAAAGGAGGAATTTCATCTATCAAAAGTGTAAGTCTTGAGTGGCCCAGTCGGCACCTAGTGAAGACGACTTGAAGTTATGGAAGACACTTCTTTTTATACTGGAGTTTATCTCATACAGTTTCAAATTTTTATATCCGTCCCATTCCTTCTGCCACTTGTTAGTGATGTATAAGCTAATTAATGGTCTGAAGTCAGAAGGTGGTATTTGACAGTCAGATATTTCCAGGTCAAGTGCATCCCTGGCAGCCGTGTCCGCTCTCTCATTACCAGTCAGTCCAATGTGACTTGGAACCCAGCAAAAGATAAAGTTTTCCTTCTTTAAAAGATCTAATTTAGTTAAAATTTGGACAATTATGGGATGGACAGTCTTTAAGGATTCAAGTGCTTGAAGACAAGACCTTGAGTCAGAGGCAATTCAAAAGTTTCGTTCTTGTCTCTTCTCAATATTTTCCAGAACCAGGAGTAATGCTCAAGCCTCAGCTGTGAAGATAGAGCCTTGGTCCGGAATTTGAATGTCATGTTGTTAATCTCCTATCACTGCTGCTCCCTAAACTTTGGAATGATAGTTTAAGTATTTTGGTTTCCATGGAAAAACTAGGGAAATTTTAAAATTGTGATTGCCTGGAAAAGCCAAGGAGGTTGATAAAATATTGAAGTCACAAATAGAGTGGTGCAGGAATGACGCAAACAGAGTGGTGCAGGGGTGACGTATTATAGTAGGCCAAAACCTGGAAATGAGTTAGCATTTTATCACTTCATGTTCCATCGTCCTGAAGTCAATGGGTTTTTGAATGGGTTTTTGGTTAAATGCTTGAAATAAGGTCTGTGGTGAACACAGTATAATATGTTATAACACAATTACAATTATACTTCATTCATGATCTTGTAAAAGGCGGTTGCTATCAAATGGCTAAATGGGACAAGTCAGGACATTAAACGTCATCAGCCTAACAGGTAAACTCATTTACTCAATAATCCACTTTCACAGCCTCGTTGTGTTTATAATCGTTCTCTTGGAAACTATTATAACTCGAACTTTCAGGGAAAACGTTTCTTAAAAAGAAAGAGTTGTCGGAAGCTTAGTGTTGATGATGTTGAAGTCATGCGACCCTGTTGTGGTTCGTTTATAGCTTACGTTTAGCTTTTGACTTGTAGCCTACCGAGTGTATTTAAGCTTCAAAATTCATAAAAGTTGTGTTCATGTGTGAAGATTATCACGATGAACAAAATGTATAAGAATCATAAGATTTTGTTAGCCACAGGCCTTATTTTCTGCAACAATCCAAAAACCAATGGAAAAATCATTTTGGGTTTTTGTCGAGGGAACCAGGGTGATGCTAACTTCCAGGTTGGCCTACAAAAACACGGCACCACTCTATTATATAGCGAATAAACATTTTTGTAGTTGCACAGCTACATTGACTTTTTCTGTAAAATCTATAAAATTATATTTAAACATCCTTTCTTAGTAATTACAAATAATTGGAAATTATGAAAATTCACTGGTTGAAAGGTGCATTGCCATTGAAATACCATAGTATATGAATACAAAATGGATTCAGTATATCATACCATAACACTGCAATTTGACAGCATCACTCTACTATGGTACTGCCACAGTACATTTTGGAAGGGAATGTAACATGTAAGGGAGTATCATATCTTTCAGGATAATACTGTACTAATATAACTCAGTGTCACTCAACTTGAAGTTTAAAGTCTAAGGTCATGATTAAAAGTCACAGATCAAAAATAGCATCATCAACACAAACAGAATAAGGGGAAGCACAGCAACACCATTATTAGAGATGCAGGCCAGGGGCAGATCAAAATGACTCCACTATAAGGGGGTCAACATGGTACTCTAAAAACGAGATCCTTCATATGGGCTGTTGGGCGTGTTGTAACAAATGAAGATATTGGATCTTATCTCGTTCTAGCTTCATTCATGAGATTAATCAGATCTCCTGCAGTTTGACTCCTAGTTAACCGGCTTATCTGTGCCATAAAGGAAGCTGTTACTTGTGAATGACAACTGAAACAGACATGGAAAATGACATAAGATATAATGAATTTTGTGTGCCAGAGTACATAAAAGGCTTGTTAAAACTTGGCCACATCATGCATTTTCACTGATTTGATAGCTATTCAATCATATAAAGACCATGGCTGCATCCGAATATGCATAATGTAGTATATATTGTCTATATAGTAGTCAAAAAACAGTCTGTGAAAAGAGTTGTATGTCTGAATTTATAGTATTCATAAAACAGTAGGCAAAAAGTACCTGGATGACCTCAGGCAATATTTCAAAGTGGCAATCTGATGGATACTTTACTATTCTATGAGGCCACGGGAGAGGAGTTGTGAATGACAGTGAAGCAACACAACTGACGCTAGCAGGTCACATGACAATGACAACATTTAGGGGGCAGTCGTGGCCTAATGGATAGAGAGTCGGACTTGTAACCCAAAGGTCATGGGTTCGAGTCTCAGGTCCGGCAGGGATTGTCGGTGAGGGGAGTGAATGTCCAGCGCTCTCCCCACCCTCAATACCACGACTGAGGTGAGACCCTTGAGCAAGGCACTGTACCCCCAACTGCTCCCCGGGCGCCGCAGCAATGGCTGCCCACTGCTCCGGGTGTGTGTTCACGGTGTGTGTGTTCACTGCTGTGTGTGTGCACTTGGATGGGTTAAATGCAGAGCACAAATTCCGAGTATGGGTCACCATACTTGGCCACATGTCACTTCACTTCACTTTTTCACTTCACATGAAGAATGTAGTACGTCTGGATTACATACACACATTCATACTATAATAGATCATAGTGTAAATGGAATGTGTCAACTCAATTGGCTAGCAATCCGATGGCTCACGGCGCATAAAATGACCAAGTGTAAATACCCTCTAAAGTTGTTATGATCTAAATCAGTGTGTATTATTGCTTTCATACAGCATATGTATAAACAATTATCAAGTAGGCTGAACTTTTGTTTTAGATCAAATTTGGACTGTTCGTTTGTATATTTTTTTTCCGTGATTTCAGTAAACGAGGCTTCGTTACATCATAAGTCTATTGAAATATCAGTGGCGTGACTTTGGCGATTTGACGATTCGTAAAGCTTTGAAGCTTCATGAAGCATTGTTTTGAAATCGCTCATCACTAGATCTCGTTATTTAATTTTTTGGCGCACAAAAAGTATTCTCATCGCTTCATAACATAAGGTTGAACCAATGTTTTAAATACGTCTTTAGTATCTTTCTGGGCATCTGAAAGTGTTAATTGTCCTGCTGGCAATGGAGGCCTCAATGAGCCATTGGATTTTATCAAAAATATCTTAATTTGTGTTCCGAAGATGAACGAAGGTCTTACGGGTGTGGAACGACATGAAGGCGAGTAATAAATTACACATTTTTTAAATATTTTTGGGTGAACTAACCCTTTAAGTCCCATTCACAGTCACACCAAGGACGATAACTATAACGATTTATTCTAAACCATTCTTCAAAATATATTCTTTTATATTCCACAGAAGTAAGTAAATCATTCAAGGTCGGAACGACAAGTAAATAATGACAGAATTTTCATTTCTTCATTTCATTTTTGGGTGAACTATCCCTTTAATGGTGGAAAGCGGGGTTACATTGTTACGCCAGTAGGTGGCGAAATCTGTATCAAGAGCGAGTCATTGAATCATTAATGCAAACGATTCGTTAAAAAACGATTCATTGAGAAACGAAACGCCACAACTGTGTTGCTCGGAAAGGCTTAACGCTTTATCCTGCTTTGACATTGTTTGGAGCTGGCAATATTGTGTCTAAATGTAAGTTACTCGATATTATATTCATTGAACTGTTTTATAAATCAATATCATTCACGCAGTAGTGATGTTGTGATTACGAGCGATCTGATATTTGCTACGACATCATTGCTATAATGTATATATCATGTATCTATATGTAATATATTGTGTGATAATGTGTAATTGTCCATAATAATGATTATAGGCATAGTTAAAAAATAATATCGAAGCATCACTAATTGTATCATTTGATTATTCGTAGTTGGCTCGAGTTTAAATTGATGTATTGTTTCTTGAATATAGCGTTCTGGTTTTGCGTTTTGTGAATGATATGTTTATCGAAAAGTCAAGTGGACTGAGTTGAAGGCATTGGAGTACCTTTTTTAAACAGAGACCATCACGCGAGCTAGTGGAGGACACGCAGCACTTATACATGATTTGTGATTTCTGAACTTCTCCTAGGTTACGATTCATTACATAGTTTGGAGAACAGTCTGAATCTATAATATGCGTTGCGCCGATGAAACTGAAACACACAAATGCAAAGACATCAAGGACGACAGACAGCGCATACATTAAAGGTAAAGTGGCTATGCATAGTCGATTTTGTTACTCACCAGATTGGCTTCAAATACTGAATATTCCTCGTTTATTGTGTGTATCGATGCGATCTGAGTCCGTTTACGTTTATTGCGTGTATCGATGCGATCTGTGTCCGTTTAGAAACATAAGTGACTCTCTCAAGCATACACGCGCTACTAAAAACAGCTGTAAACCAAAGCAAGGTCATAGGATTGGTGGTGATTCCTGATCAACGGAGTTACACTGCCCTCTACTGGGTTGAGGCGGCATTGCATATAAACAGAAAGGATTCCTCCTCAAGGGGGCGCCTGCATTCATACCTGGAGTTTTTTTTGTCCTGTAGCACTATATGTGGCAAAAAGTATTGACATAAATTTTGTTTTGGTAAGTTTGTTGCTTCAGTATTTTGTGTTTCTTGTTTGTGTGTTGATATACTGAAAAACAACTATAAGAATTCTATACATTTAAAGGCTTTTACTTTCAATATATATTTACATTGTTGACCCTTCTTCATAACCTCTGAAATTCGCTCTGGCAAGCTGGATATCAGCTTCTGGGCCAAATCTTGACTGATGGCGATCCATTCTTGACTTATTAGAGCTTGGAGTTGATCACAATTTGTGGACTTCTGCTTGTCCATTCACCTTTTGAGGATTGAGCACAGGTTCTCTTTGGGGTTAAGATCCTGGGAGTTGCCTGGCCACAAATCCAAAATTTCAATGTAATGATCTCAGAGCCACTTCATTATCACTTTTGTCTTGTGACATGGTGCTCCATCTTGAAATTGGCTTGAAATTTTTTTTTTACGTTTTAACAAATTCCTAGTAAACCAATGTTTCATATGCGTATTGATTAAATCGCTATCTGTGTTCCATACATTTTATTTATCATTTCTGCTAATTGAAAAAAAATTTGATATTATGTAACTGCTTGTATATTATGATCAAATCAGAATTGCGGGATATATATTCACAATTCTGACTTTTTTCTCGCAGTTGTGAGTTTATATCTCACAATTCTGATTTATTTTCCCACAGTTGCAAGTTTATATCTTACAATTTTGACTCCTTTTCTCAGAATTATGAGATATCAACTTGCAATTGCGAGTTATAAAGTCAAATTTTGATGAAAAAAAAAGACTTTTTCAATTGCGACTTTATATCACGCAATTCTGACGTTATAACTTACAATTGCAACTTTATATCATGCAATTCTGACTTTATAATTAGCAATTGCGACTTTATATCACTCAATTCTCACTTTATAACTCGCAATTGCGAGTTTATATCACACAATTGGGAGAAAAAAATTATGTAAACTTTATATCTCGCAATTCTGACTTTTTTCCCCGCAGTTGTGAGTTTATATCTCGCAATTCTGACTTTTTTCCCCGCATTTGGAGTTTATATCTCACAATTCTGACTTTTTTTCTCACCGTTGCAAGTTTATATCTCACAATTCTGACTTTTTTCCCTGCAATTGTGTTTATATCTCACAATTCTGACTTTTTTTCTCGCAGTTGCAAGTTTATATCTCACAATTCTGACTTTTTCCCCCGCAATTGTTTATATCTCGCAATTCTGACTTTTTTTCTCGCAATTGCAAGTTTATATCTCACAATTTTGACTTCTTTTCTCAGAATTATGAGATATAAACTTGCAATTGCGAGTTATAAAGTCAAATTTTGATGAAAAAAAAATTTCTCCCAAAATACAATTGGGAGAAATTAAATTATGTAAACTCGCAATTGCAAAAAATTTTGAGATAAAAAGTCGCAATTACCTTTTTTATTTTTCAGTAAGTGGCGGAAACAAGATTCCATATTAAGTACAGGTACAGGAGGCCATTAAAGAAGAAGCCTTGCTGTAGTGGATGTAGTTGTGGTTTTGTAATCTATAAGACTGTAATTGTAGAGGATGTGAAATATGATCGCCATTATAGTATCAAATGCCCCTGTAGCTCTTCCTAACATCTTGTGGCTTTTGGTGATGATGAAAAAAAATATTGACACCTACAGTTATGGGAGCAGGTGGTGGTAAGTGTTGATAAAACCCAGTTTTCGGTTGATCTGATCTTCCCTCAGGTCCCTTCGGCAGACACATGGGACCTTATTCACGAAACACGAGTGGAACGAATTTCTGCATGAATCGTTCATAAATCCATTTGCTGCAAATTGTTGTATTCAGTTCAATAGGACAGAGGAAGTACAGGTATTTTTCACAGATATCCATTCTGCTCGTGTTTCGAGAATAAGGCCCATGATTATTACATATCGCAGATCAGCAGCGATCTATACATCCCTCGGTTTTATTAGCAAATATAAGATTTACAAACCAATCTGACATGCTTGCACAGGTAGGGACTTTGGATTCAAGTGCGCCTGTAGCTTATGAGGTTTAATGATGCATAAATGCAAGATGGAGCCAGATTTGTAAGAATAGTGAGGAGTATGATAAATTATAACACATTGATTACCTAAAGGATCATTTATTGTAGTAAGATGAGGGAATGAGAATAATAAATGTGTGAATTAGGAAAGGAAATGACACTAGAAAAGAAAAGTAATTCAGGATAAATGTGGTCATAGAATTTCAAAGCAAAGACATAAAACCTTTTAAAAGTGTGGGGTCAGTAATATTTTTACTTATATTTTAACATTTTACAGTTGTTTTGAAAGTCTCTTACGCTCACCAAGGCTGCATTTTATTTTATCAAAATTAATTTGATGGCAAAGCTGAATTTTCATCAGTCATTACCCCAGTTTTCAGTGTCACATGATCCTTCAGAAATCATTCCAGTATACTGATTTGGTGCTCAAGAAATATTTATTATTATTATTTTTGTTGAAAAACAAATTGTGCTGCTTATTTATTTATTTATTTTATGAAAAACTCATACATTTTTTCTATGATAGTTTGATGAATATAAAGTTCAACAGCATTTATTTGAAATAGAAATCATTTGTAACATTATAAATGTGTCCTTGCTGAATAAAATAATTAATTCCTTTAAAAAAATCTTACTGACCCCAAATGTTTGAACTGCATATATTTCCCTTATAATTCTTTTATGTATTTTATATTACTTCCATCTTATGTGGATATGGTTTTGGCATGCATTGTGCTGCTGGCATGTGCTGCCTCATTTAGAATAATGTGGGTTCATCATCATCAATAAGAATACAAACAAATGTACCTATGTGCATATGAACCAAATGGTCAAAGTTGAATTGGTTAGTATGGTCCAGTTTGCCCCTACTGGTAGATGTTGGAACTACACTGTTTAAAGGACAAAAACAAATTTTTCTCTTGAAGGGCATTCAAAAGTAGCCATTTATTCAGACAAAATATTTTTTTATACAAGCAATGTATAAATCACAGTTACTTCATTAGAGTATAGCAAATGTTTCACCAGTGTTTTAAAAAGCGCTTTTAAAACCGTGAAATAGACTTCACGGTTTTAAAACCCCCCCCGTCTTCTGCCTTTCATGTCACCACTCCGGATAGTCGCTAGTGAAGGGCTTGGGATTGTGAGATGAATGGGAATGTTAACGGATGACTCCAGGTATTATAGACCTTTTCGGTATGCACCTGTTTTTTGTGAAAATCTTCTCCGCACACATAAGAACACTTCAACACATTTGTCAGTGAATGGAGCCCACTGAGAGCAGTACATGTTCACACTGTTCCAAAAAGCCATAAAGGCAAAGTGAAATTAAAAGGAATTGAATTGGTGCCAAAAGCGCGTATTATACAGCGTAATTTAGTCATCTTATGATCTCTTAATTACTCAAGATCAACTTTTCCCCTTTAAGGAGCTGTCTCCTTGACTCTTTTGAGTTTAGTTTTTCATCTTTGGGGTATCCAATTTATTTGGCATGTTGGAGGTTGAGATTTTGTCTTGTTTTTGAAAGGTTTCCACTTCATTGACCCAGATCATGCTGACTCATTTTAAACTCAGGACGGCCCAAGGTTGTCATTATTCATGGCTAACTTAAGACTCTCAGCTGGAATTCAGTAGAAGATCATGGTCAAATTCAGAATTGTGGTGAATCTGCTCTCTGATTTGATCCCCCCTCGGGTCATCACTGTCACTGGACTTAGCTTGGTGCTAGGCTAATGAGTAATGCCTGAGGCGGGTTGGTAGCTGGGACATGACCTTTTTGGCGGCCCCTCCGTTCTCTCCTCTCTTTCACTCTTCCTATATTCCTGTTCTGTTTCATCCATAATCCTGTTCTACGGACATGGATGACAGGAAAACTGTCAGATTTTTCTGAGGATAGGTTGTTTTTTTTAACCATGAATGACAGAAAGGCGTATACATGACGCTCAAAAACGTGTTCTCTCTCCATAATACACAAATATATATAAGGTAAGAAATATATTAATATTATCTTTAACATTTTCTACAAGTTCTTAAGTACCATAGTATGTTTTTATGGACATGATACCACAATAGTAATTCCATGTTTGGACACTACCATGATGGTAAATTCCATTATAGTCTTTGAGTACTATGTAAACATCATGGAATATAACAAATAATCATAAAGTATCATTTATCAAGTATCGGGGAGGGTTAGGGGCTTCCACTGGGACAACTGTGCCTCATACGATAAAAGACAGAGGATCTTTCCTGAACAAAAACTCATTTGCCTCGTTGCTGGGAGACGTATGACAAATTGAAACAATTGAGTTCTAAAATCGGCTCAAAATATCAAACATGTTGGATATCCTCTGACTGGATGGAATCATAGTCTGTGCCCAAAATCTGCAAACTGGCTCCAACTTTGACCAACAAGTATTGACTCAAATTAGTAAGTCAAATTAGTAAGTAGGTTAAGCTTTATTTATATTCCACTTAAAAAACCGTGTTTACAAAGTGCTTTACAGAAGAGAAATACAAGTGTACATTCACAGAGAAGGGGTAAACATGTGTATACACATAATAGAAATAAGATACTAAAATGAAATACCAAAAAAAAGTATGGCAAAATCAAGGAAAGGCCCTGCATGTCCTGATTTTTCTGAGTTAGATACGTTCCTGGGTCAACATATTTTGTTGATCTTGGAACAACATTCCTGTCCAAAAATGTAATAATAACCATATCCCTACCCCTAACCCAACCCATAAGTTATCCCTAAAATCAGAGGGAAATTATGCTTCTACATCAGTGTTATTCACATAATCCTGGTTGTAAGCCTAAACTTGACATTAACTGTAAACTTGTCCATCAAATCTGATTGGTTGCTTGGAATGTTGTTCCAGGATCAACAAAGATAAGTGTTGATTGCTCGTAGGTTGTCAGGAAGAGAGTACCATAGTTTAGGATTGAAATGACTAAAGGCTGACTCACCATGTTTTTGGTACAACCAACAAAATATGGCAAAAAATCTGTGCAAAAGTAATGTAGTGTATTTCAGCCTTTAATTTCAATACTGTTTTGGACTGGAGAGGATTTTTTGAGCTCTGAAAGTTACTGTAAAATATGTTTTCACAGTACATTTGAACATTTTTATCTCTGAAGATCAAGGAAATTCTGATTCTTTAAGATCTGACCGCTTAAACTACATTTATTTAAATATTCAGTTGAAGAAAGCAACACGGAGAGAGACGAGATGAGTGTAGTAGAGAAACTGAGCTATTGATTCTAGAATCCCTGCGGCAAAGACCACAACTGGTCACCAGCAAATGCTATGCTTTGGATCCTGGTGTGCTAGTGTGTCCCCTTGATCAACCAGCAGAATGGCTATGCTAAACCAGCAAAAACCAGCCTGAACCTGAATCCTGTGATCCACAGCCGTACGATCTACATTCGTCTCAATTACAGAGGTACAAAATCTGCACTCAGTGTCTACAAACACACCGTTTTGATCTTGTCAGAAGTGCAAACCCGATTCCAAAAAAGTTGGGACATTGTACAAATTGTGAATAAAAACAGAATGCAATGATGTGGAAGTTTCAAATTTCAATATTTTATTCAGAATACAACATAGATGACATATCAAATGTTTAAACTGAGAAAAATGTATCATTTTAAGGGAAAAATAAGTTGATTTTAAATTTCATGGCATCAACACGTCTCAAAAAAAGTTGGGACAAGGCCATGTTTACCACTGTGTGGCATCCCCTCTTCTTTTTATAACAGTCTGCAAACGTCTGGGGACTGAGGAGACAAGTTGCTCAAGTTTAGGAATAGGAATGTTGTCCCATTCTTGTCTAATACAGGCTTCTAGTTGCTCAACGGTCTTCTTTGTCGCATCTTCCTCTTTATGATGCGGCAAATGTTTTCTATGGGTGAAAGATCTGGACTGCAGGCTGGCCATTTCAGTACCCGGATCCTTCTTCTACGCAGCCATGATGTTGTAATTGATGCAGTATGTGGTCTGGCATTGTCATGTTGGAAAATGCAAGGTCTTCCCTGAAAGAGACGACGTCTGGATGGGAGCATATGTTGTTCTAGAACTTGGATATACCTTTCAGCATTGATGGTGCCTTTCCAGATGTGTAAGCTGCCCATGCCACACGCACTCATGCAACCCCATACCATCAGAGATGCAGGCTTCTGAACTGAGCGCTGATAACAACTTGGGTTGTCCTTGTCCTCTTTAGTCCGGATGACATGGCGTCCCAGTTTTCCAAAAAGAACTTCAAATTTTGATTCGTCTGACCACAGAACAGTTTTCCACTTTGCCACAGTCCATTTTAAATGAGCCTTGGCCCATAGAAAACGCCTCCGCTTCTGGATCATGTTTAGATATGGCTTCTTTTTTGACCTATAGAGTTTTAGCCAGCAACGGCGAATGGCACGGTGGATTCTGTTCACTGACAATGTTTCCTGGAAGTATTCCTGAGCCCATGTTGTGATTTCCAATACAGTAGCATTCCTGTATGTGATGCAGTGCCGTCTAAGGGCCCGAAGATCACGGGCATCCAGTATGGTTTTCCGGCCTTGACCCTTACGCACAGAGATTGTTCCAGATTCTCTGAATCTTTGGATGATATTATGCACTGTAGATGATGATAACTTCAAACTCTTTGCAATTTTTCTCTGAGAAACTCCTTTCTGATATTGCTCCACTATTTTTCGCCCCAGCATTGGGGGAATTGGTGATCCTCTGCCCATCTTGACTTCTGAGAGACACTGCTACTCTGAGAGGCTCTTTTTATACCCAATCATGTTGCCAATTGACCTAATAAATTGCAAATTGGTCCTCCAGCTGTTCCTTATATGTACATTTAACTTTTCCGGCCTCTTATTGCTACGTGTCCCAACTTTTTTGGAATGCGTAGCTCTCATGAAATCCAAAATGAGCCAATATTTGGCATGACATTTCAAAATGTCTCACTTTCAACATTTGATATGTTATCTATATTCTATTGTGAATAAAATATAAGTTTATGAGATTTGTAAATTATTGCATTCCTTTTTTATTCACCATTTGTACAGTGTCCCAACTTTTTTGGAATCGGGTTTGTAGTTCCAAAACCTAAAACATTTCTGATAAATTTTTTTAAAACTTGCAACAATCATTTAATTCCGACTAAAGTAGTGAAATCATCACTGGAAAAGGCTGTGCAGACAGAGTGAGTTCACCCTCAGTTCTATTTTTTTTTTTTTTCTTGCTTTTTATTAAAAAGTATCTTTGCAGTTTCTCTCTCTGTCCTCAAGTAAAATAAGTTTTCTTTCATCGCTGTCCCCCTCCTTTCCAGCCTCAGCATCGCTCTCTCTCTCCTTGTCGCTCACTCGCTCGGATGAAAGAGAGCGCGGGGGCCATCTGGTCATCCGGATTTAGCAACGGTGGATCAGGGAGGGCGGAAACGAAAGATCACAGATTACCTCCAACTCAGACGCACCCTTAGAGAGCACTCGTAGCGCTCCATCTTTTTTACTCTGTCTATGCTGGTTAAGTCAAGTTCCTCTTGTCTACTGGCACTGCATTATAAGTAGTTCACTTTATCCATTGCATGCCAATCAAAAGTTTCTCTCTCTCGCATTTCTTTTCCTCTCCGTATCGCCGTCGCAATTCCTCTGGGTGGAAATCGATACATGATGCTGTTGCCAGTGGCAATAACAGCTGAGCTTCTAAATAAGACTGCTGTGAGTGTGTGTGTGTGTGTGTGTACGCAACTCTGTTTTGACTTCCTCGTGTCACTAGTTAAACCCTTGTCCTTCTCTCAAGGATGCAGTAATTGACTGGGGTACAAGCACGCGCACATACGCACATTTAATTTCTCTTTCTCGCTCTTGAATGACAAGCCTTTTATTTTCAAATTCAGCCGCTCATGTTTTGGCATTTTCTTGCCCGAGGCTAGCCGCCATTCCGAACCGACGCACATACGCGCGCCGACAGGCCCTCAGGCCGGATTAGAGATTTTGATAAACTGGTTGTTTAATTTGTCCGACATTTAAAAGACAAACTGAGTGGAGTGATCTAGAGCTTAACTAAGTTGTATACCGGCGGAGACATCTTTTTTTCTTCATTCCTTTCATCTGCTAAACGAGCTGATATAAGCTGCACATAAATACATGCGTTCAAATAAACGCTCTTTTCCATTATTGCACGCTGTGTAATTAGTTTGCATTGTTTGAACCAAAAAGCTTTTATTTTAAAATCAGTCACTGCTGACGTTGCTTTGGAATCTGTGTGAAATGAAACCGCAGGGTGGTGAAATCTATCGGGGATTGTTTTTTCTTTTTAACTCTTCATTAAAAACAGCCGTCCTGTAAAGAAAAAAAAGTCTTAGATCTTTTTGCTCTTTTGTCATTTTTTTATCGTTTATTTATTTATTTATTTTTTGACAGAGATGCACCCAACTGCTTTTCGTAATGCGTTTTCTTTCTTCCTATAGAGGGCACTGCAGGCTTACAAAGAGTCTCGACCTGTTCATATCCTACCTGTGCAATCTGCTTTTTTCTCCCCTTCTTCCTTTCTCATTAACTACTCTTTCACTGTAATTTATTCAGTTCAGTAAGCCTTATTGCGGTGTCTCAATGACCCTTATATCTTTCATCTCTCTCTTTCTCTTATACCCGTCCTCTCCTTCTCTTCTACTCGTTTTTCTGTCATTAAAACTTTACACTGTCTCTTCTGCCCCGTGTCATCTCTGCTTCCACCTTCAAAGCAGCTAGATGTGTCATTCTTTTTCTGCCCAATTTTCCATTCTTCTTCTTCCGTCTCCTCTATCTAACCCCCATGACCTCTCTTTGGCCTGCTTTTTGATGTACTCCTCTATCAGTTTGTTTTCTCTCATGTGTTTGTCAGGCTTACATGTCACTTTTCCTTCATACTGGGTCTGTAAGGATTAGAACATTTACGGATGTCTCAAATAAATTAGAGTGAAATGTTTTAAATGCTATATTTTTATGATTTCTGAAGAAAATGTAAGTGCTGATTGCAGTGGAAAAGTTGAAGGTGTTTCTATGTGGTTGCTAGGGGGTTTCTAGGTGAAACAAGTTAAAAAAAGATCTCTCTACAAATGTTTTGGGTCTCTCTTTCAATGCAAATAGGATTTTTACTGACTGCTTAAAAAAATAATAGCAATCCGACTGGGAGTTCATATGAAATGTCTCTTAATTAATTTTATATATATATATATNATGTCTCTTAATTATTTATATATATATATATATATACACACACAAATGTCTCATGGTTTCTACAAAAAATACTAATCAGCACAACTGTTTTCAACATTTGATACTAATATGACGTTTTACATGAGCCCCAGCATATTAGAATGATCTGAAGGACATTGAAGATGGAGAAATGGCTGAAATTACATTTTAAAATGTATTAAATTAGAAATCAGTTATATTTCACAATATTACTGTTTTTACTGTTTTTTTTTTTAATCAAAGAAATGCTTCCTTGCCTTGGTGCAAATTGAGAGACTTATTTCAAAAACAAACAAAAATGACTGAACTTCTACCATGCACATAAATCTCTTAATCTAATAACATAAAAGCTGCGTCCAAAATTGCGTACTGTCTGAGTAGGTACTGCTTTTGAATTTCAATTTACTTCACTTTATGTTCTATATAGTATGAATGCATGTGGTATGAATGAAATCTGGACATACTACATCCGCCATTTTACTGTCACATGACCCACCAGCGTCAGTTACGTCCCTTCAACTCCATTCACAAATCCTCTCCCATGGCCTCATGGGATAGTAAAGTGTCCATCATATGCGCACTTCAGAATCTCACCGGAAGTAGTAAGCCATTCGGGTACTTTTCACCTATTGTTTTTCGAATACTATGAATTCGGACATACTCTGTTCGCATACTGTTTTTCGTGTACTGCATAGTAGAGAAGTATTTGATTTTGGACACAGCTAAAGTGTGTGTATACACAAAGTTTATGCATGATTTGTAATACAGGTTATTTAAGTGATTACATTATTTTTTTTTTTTCTGAGGTAAAGGGTGTGTGTTTTGGATGGTGAAAGTGGAATAGTTTTGCAGTACAGATTAAGATTTTCTGTCTGTGATTTAATCTCTCACATTTTGATGTTTGGACCAAAAGTATTTTGAGAGCGAGGGGACAGGGCCATCTTCTGATTGGTCATTTCTTGTCCGCCAGCATGTGTATTGCTGAGGACAGACTCTGGGTCTGATCCCAGGACTGACAGCTGGCGTGTACACACACACACACACACCCCCCTCCGTTTTTCCTTCTCCTCGCTCTCTTCCTCTCTGCTCAGAGCTGGTCATTTCTGAGGTTGGCAGCTTTTCATTCTGCAACAGCTCTGAAATTTTATTTCTTAGAGGTTGCTCTTTCATAACTGTCAAAGTTTGTTTCAGATGTGTCTTCTAAAGTTCTTAAAGGTGGGGTATCAATTTTTTCAATTAGCAATCAGCAATCCTATAAGATCATTACAAATCACACGGTGCGACATGGATCTATTAAACTTGGGTACGACATGCATGTAGACTGTACGATGATGACACTTATTGACTCGTAGGCTACGATGCAAGTTTCTATATAAAAATAAAATGTCATCAGCATGCGCTAGTGGTTAAAAAAAAGACCATGTTGAATCACATTTGGGCAGTTGTAGTTTTTATGAGTGCTGAAAAAAAGGAAGCGGCGAAAGAAGAACGGAAAAGAGCTTGAGGAAAGCAGACGTTTTGGCGCCATGTCGCGTTGATTTCATGTCGCATTTTAATGGCTGGTCAGTTGACGTAGGTCGTAGCAGCAAACGCACTGTGCGTTGATCATGCTGAATTTCTGACACTGTCAGAAAATTATCGTAGGCTATCTTTAGTTGCAAGACCGGGAAAACGGCCGTCTTTGAACCTCTCTCACTGTACGACATAGGACCACCGATTAAGAGCCACGATCACAGAAATCACCACGATTGTTTCACGATGGCAATCTTTCGTCTGGGACAGCCAAAAATCATGCAGTGTATCCTGGGCTTTACACACGCAGTACGAGAGTGGATGTCTGTTTGTCACAGCTGACCCGCAACAAAATGCTTCGCGAAAAATAAAGCGCAGTTGATGAAAGAATGACAAGGAAGTACAAAAAATGAATGTACAGTACACAAGAGTAAATACAAACAAGAGTTTGTTGTTAATCGCCAACAGCACAGCAGCTCCACACAATCATGACACTCAAACCCAGTTTTACTTACATGAAAAGCGGGTTCAAAGAAGCCTCGGCGTCTGTTTTCAGGCCTTCCCGCTTAGCTCTTTCCAGCGCTGGAAAGCTTTTCTAAAATTAACACAGGTCCTTAAACACTTGCCCAGTCATAAACCTTCATTCCAGTGTTATTCTTTTGAGCTGTTTTGTATTTTGTCTCATATTTTGTCTTTCATTTATTTATTTATTTATTTTTTTTCAAATCTCCCCCTTGCTCGTTCTCTCTCCTCGACCGTCATATGCCCCCTAATGCTGATTGGTTAGATGTTTGTTGTTGGTATCGGCCCGACTAACTTCCAAACAGTGTAGTTGAAAAAACGAATACCCTACCTTTAAGAGAAACAAAAATAGAACAAATAAGACAATTGTTGTCATACTGCAAGAATATAGAGAAAAAAAATGAGTGAGGATAGCATAGCTCAGATTCTTTGCTCTTAGATGTATGTAGAAATTAGAATATTAGATATGCTTAAGATCTCTCACTTTCAATAACAGTTTTTAGTGTCTTGTCAAATGTAGGCACAATTTTAAACTCTAAAGGCGATACATGAAATTACTGATATTTTTTTCACAGGATAAAAATCAAAAAACCCATCACTATATAGGAGCAGTGAAATAAAATAAAACTAAAATTTAAAAAAAACTTATTTTGTTTCAGTTATTTGGCTTTTTCTTTTTCTAAATTGACTAAAACTTAAACCGAATAAAAATTTAATTAAAGATAAATAGAAATTTCTAAATATTTGTATTTAAAACTAAAAACTAAAAAAATGTACATAAACAGATGAATTAAAAACACAAATTAAAATAAAAATTGAAAATATAAAAACAGCTATATAATATATAAATATTAATAAATACTATAATATAAATAATACTAATACGGTCTAGCACAAACTATAGAAAAATAGATTTTTCTATATGGATGTTTTCTTTCTTTTTTCTTAAAAAACAAACAAACAAACAAACAAATAAAACTGGGGACAGCACTACCTTGGAGGCAGTAATGAGGGAATTTTACAAAATGTATTTTTAAGACTGTCAAAGTCATCATGTTAACTTAAAACATTAATTAAGTGTGTTTATTTATGCTTGCAATAATTTGAGTTCATTTTCTGAATTACTGTCAAATCAACAGCCCTAATTTGCCACAGTAAGACATAAAAAGCAAATCTAAAGTCTTGTATTGAAATCACGATTCAATTAAAGATGTATTTTTAAAGATATTTTTCCCACACAGTTTAAATGCATCTTTATACATGAAAATATATAGCTGCCTGTTCTACAAAGAGAAAATCGTCATGTTTGGTGGCCCCTGCCATTAAAAAGTTTGAAAAGCCTTCTTTTAAAATATCCTCTTCACCAATTACTCAGCCTCTTCACACAATCTTTTATGATTAAAAGAGTTACAATGCTCAAGCCTCACAGGTGCGAATTAAAGAAGAGTGATCAGTAGCCAGCTACAGGTGTGCGATATGATACGCAGCCAACCGATCAAGGATCAGTTGGCTTTGTAAAAAAAAACACGTACGAGGCACTAAAAAACGGGTTTTGTACCAGCAGGCCAGAGTCATATCTGTCAACGCTTTGTTGCTGTGCTGTTAGCAAACAAGAACTTCTCCTGAGAGTCTACTTGAAGAAGCATCGCTCTGCCAACAAATTAGCAAATGCCTGGGCCGCTTGGCGAGCATGTGTCTGTGTGTGTGTCTTGACAGAATTCATTTATGGAAGTGTTTTGTGACGCTGCATCGGTGCCAACATCTCAGCGAGGCTTTTGGCAGTCTAAAAATGTGTGTGTGAGGGAGACAGAGTGGAAGGATTTTTGCTTGGCTCTCAGGGGAATATGCTCATGGACGTTTGTATCTAGAAGTATGTGAGAATCGGTTTGCTTTTGTATGTGTGTTTATTCTCCATGGAGGAAGATGGAGGTGGCAGGGGTGTTGGTGGATTGTGTAGGTTGGTGTTGTTAGGTGGAGGCATACAAACAAACACATAGTGACCCAACCATCTGCTTTTGAGCTCCTCAAATAAAACCAAGGCTTTTTTTTGTGTGTGTGTGTGTGTGTGTGTGTGTTTGTTGCACCACCACAAACGGTTCGGTGGGAATCTGTGGCTCCAACTTCTCCGCCTTAAGCTACAGATCTTTCCCCCTCTGATTTCGCTTTTCTCTGTCACCAAAATACCATCATTTTTACACTTGGTTGAGACACAAACACCACACACTCTCGCATGAGCATTTGTCATTATTGTTGTTTTGTCTGTAGTAGCTGTTGCTTTTCCTTGTAATTGGTCTCTAGGTGAGATGTTATTGGTATTTACATTTATGCATTTGGCTGATGCTTTTATCCAAAGTGACTTAAAGGTACACAATTACATGTATCAGTTCTTGCTTTCCCTGGGAATCAAACCCATGACTTTGGTGTTTGAGCTACAGGAAAACATTGATGCACATGTTTAATTACCTTTATTGGTTTTTCCCACTATTACCCTTTTCACCATTGTTCCTCTTATATCAGTCAACCTTAATGCCACACTTTAAAGGATTAGCTCACTTCAGAATTAAAATTTCCTGATAACTCTCACCTCCATGTAATCCAAGATGTTTATGTCTTTCTTTCTTCAGTCGAAAAGAAATTAAGTTTTTTGAGGAAAACATTCCTGCATTTTTCTCCATATAGTGGACTCCAACATATACCAATGGGTTGAAGGTCACAATTGCAGTTTTAATGCAGCTTCAAAGGGCTCTACACGGTCCCAGCCGAGGAATAAGGGTCTTATCTAACAAACGATCGATCATTATAAAAAATAAATTTAAAAAAATAATATACTTTTTAACCACAAATGCTCATCTTGCACTAGCTCTGCGATGCACCAAGCACAGGCTTGGGAGGGTTACTTTAAAAATGTATTCCGTTACAGTTACAAATTACTTCATAAAAAACGTATTCAGTAACGTAATCCAAGTACCACAATATGAAAGTAATGTAATCTGATTACTTTTGGATTACTTCAAGGTCACACATATATATATATATATATATATATAT